>OY856410.1:589513405-589960905 GCA_963693085.1 Alisma plantago-aquatica
GTATGGCTAACCCAATAACGAAAGTTTTGTAAGGGGACTGGAGCAGGCTACTATGAGACAAAGGATCTTCTTTCTAAAGAGATTCGATTCAGAACTTTTCTATGTCCAAGGTCCAATATTGAAATCATTTCAGAGGTTTTCCCTTACTTTGTCCGTGTCAACAAACAATTCAAAATACCTCGACTTTTTTAGAATAGGTCTGAGTCAAATAGCAATGATTCGAAGCACTTCTTTTTACATTACACTATTTCAGAAAGCCAAGGACTCGATCGTATGGATATGTAAAATACAGGATTTCCAATCCTAGTAGGAAAAGGAGGGAAACGAATACTCAATTTAAAGTGAGTAAACAGAATTCCATACTCGATCTCATAGATACATATAGAATTATGTGGAAAGTTGTATTCGATGAAAGTCGTATGTATGACTTGGAGGGAGATCTTTCATATCTTTCGGGATCCACCCTACAATATGGGGTCAAAAAGCCAAAATAAGTGATTCATTTTTAGTCCTTACAAAAAGAAAACTGATTCTTGAACCTCTTTCACGCTCATGTCACGTCGAGGTACTGCAGAAGAAAAAACTGCAAAATCCGATCCAATTTATCGTAATCGATTAGTTAACATGTTGGTTAACCGTATTCTAAAACACGGAAAAAAATCATTGGCTTATAAAATTATCTATCGAGCCATGAAAAAGATTCAACAAAAGACAGAAACAAATCCACTATCTATTTTATGTCAAGCAATACGTGGAGTCACTCCCGATATAGCAGTAAAAGCAAGCGTGTAGTGGGTTCGTCCCAGCGTTCCCTTTCTCCGGAGTCCATCTTCAGAATTCCGCATTTATAGATTGTGGGGAGCGGGCTGCCGTGTCTATTCTACTCTCGGAGTGCCGAAGAGTAGAAGATGGTTACGCCATTGGTTACTTGCTCACACACCAGCGGGCATACGCCCATATCCCATAGAGTTTTGGCTCACCTTGCCAGAGGGCGGTGCGCCATGCCCTTATCGGATGGGCGTTATTCGTTCCCTCATCATATCTCCGGCCGCATGACTTTTTCGGATGTAGTTGTGCTTAATGGTGCATATGATAGAGACGATGTTTGAAATGTCGTCAATGAATGGAGCAAGACTTCCCGTATGTCAAGTGATATGTACAGGTGTCGTCAGACTACAGCGTCCCGCTGACTCCTCCCACCTCCTATAGTTTGTTACGAGTTTACTAAATCTACTATGGATATGGAGAGATTCATGCATATGGAGTCAGTATGGCTTTTCGGTATCGGGAACGACCTCCAGGGATCCTAGGGGATCTTCCTGGTCGTGCTCCAGGGGACACGAAGATTGTTTATGGCAATGACTCTGTAACAGTAGTTTCTACCGAGTGCAGAGTTCATATGCTTAATAACAATGGGGTGAGAGTGGTCAGTGGACTTTTTTTCGTAAATGGGACGACAAAAGAGTGGATTAAGTGGGCTTCTACTGCCCCTCCCCCGAACCCCCCTGCCGAGTTTGATCTTCCAATAACACCACAAGATTTTGCCTTATCCGAGGCTATCAATGGTGAATCGATCATTCTCCCTCTTTTTTTTTTTGAGAGAACGGAATGGAAGAAAAGTAATGAAACCCGCGATTGCTACTTAATAACCCCCTTTGACTTTATTAAGGGGAAAGCCTTTGACCTTTTTGTTCGTTCGCAAAATCTTTTTCAGTTCCATTTCTCCTCGGAAAAATCTGAATTTTCGTGGAAGAAGAAGCGGTTCACCAGCCACTACATCCAGGGATCCAAAAAAATCATGAAATCTGGTGGTTGTTCGCTCTTTGATCACTGATTTCTCATCCCGGAATCCCACCTTATTTTCAAACCTGGTGGCTCGGTTGATTGGCACTCCTGTGGGCTCATCTTGCATACAAATTCTGGGAGTACCAAGTCCTGCATCCACCAAGAACATTTTTTTCCTCCAGCGTAAGCGTAAAACGGAAGATAAAAAGGCTTGTTCATCACTGAAGAAGAAAGACAAATTCGATTTTGGAAATGATCGACGAAAACTCATCATGACGCTTTTCTTGATTTTTGAGCCCGTCAGCCCGAATTCCAAAAAGTTCATAATAAGAAAAAGGACAAAAACCCCGTCATAAAGTATGATTCAAGGAGTCGAGATAGAGATCATTGGTATTGGATGTATCTTCCGGTTGTGCCGAGTCAAATCTGCTCCGTTGATCTTTTTCCGTTGCAAAAAAGAGATCCCTTACCCCCTCCAAAATGATGAATATTCAGTCCGAGAGGCTGCAGGTACTATGGATCCTCTGACTCCCAATTTGCCTTCTGGGGTCTCGCCGGTCTTGCCTCTAGGTCATGATCTGCCTCGAGATGGCCGTCTCCTGTCCCCCTGCCGGTGGGGAATCCGCTCCCGGGTCATCGCTCTGCTGCGTCTGGCCCGTCCTCTAGGCACCTTTGGAAGGCAGGGAATGTGACAACGTACACGCTTCCGCGGTCCTTCTCATCAGTTGCAGGGTTTGGTTGCCCAAAATTGACTTGGCTTCATCAAAAGGCCTCATCTCGAAAAGCCCGGCTCGTGAGGCCTCCCTCTCGCAGTAGGGAATCCCCCCCTCACCTCGTTCTTGTTACATGCTATTTTTCCCTTTGACATTCGGGTGAGTCCAATGAACAAAAATCTCACGCACAGAGACCTAGAGCTGCCCATAGTAGGCCGGCCACCCTACCTAAACCAATCATCATATCAGTCCCTAGGCCCCATTGCTGGAAAGGCTCGGCTTCAAAACCATACGTGGAGCTTCCGCCTCATACGGCTCCTCTAGGGATAGAGGGGAAAGAGAACTGTTAATGTTCTTGTACACGACCTCAGTGTATCATCCTCATCCCCCCCGGGGCCTAAAACTCTTCCCCACCCGGAATATCATCCCGACCTGGAATTTGGACCCCCTCCAAAACAACCACAGTATGAACCTTATTCCTCTTGTCACGCCTGTTGTCTCCTTTCCCCTTCTTCCTCTTATTCTTCAGCTTAGTACTCTTCGTCAGTTGGTGCCTCCTTTGATGGGGTCCACAAGAAAGGCATGCACGGGACCAATCAACATCAGTATGTTGAAGATAATGAGAAGGCCCCATGCATGGCAAAGTATGAGGTCTTCCAGGTTTCGGTCTCCCTCTCGCTCCAAGATGAGGGAGAGCACGAGGAAGAAACAGACCTGGAAAGGGAAAAAAAGGGCAGAAGGTAAGCACCCCTATTATTCTTTTGATTATTCTGACTGGACTGACTCTTCCCTACCAGGAATTGAGCTTAGCTGGCCTCCTTTTGTTCCATTGGGGTTGGTTACTGCCCCAATCCCTATCAATCTAGTACCGGGGCGAAAGAAGAAATGTTGGAAACCTGACTGCCCCCTTTCCTTATAGTGCTGGTAACAACCCCTAAATTCCAATATCTTAGAGTAGAAAAGGCTATAGGAACGAGTCAGATTACTTTCCCGATTCGCTGGTCCGTCACCTCTCGTGAAAGCCTTAGTGCTCCCGGCCGATTAGGAATGATTCCGGCTACTAAATCAATAGTCACAAGGTAGCTGCTGCTCTTTCTCCTTTCTTTGCTGTTGAGTCTCATTCTCATGGCAGTTTCAGTAAAGTCAGTTAGAAAGAATAAGTATCACAAGGTTTCAACTGGGAATGAGTGACTCAAGCTTATAGCTTTTTCTGTCCCACTTTATAAAGCAGCTGATTCGCATGATAAATGAAAAGTCTCAGGAACAGGTGGGGATAAGGAACTTGCTGTAGTAGCTGTAAGGAATCTGCTACTCTGTTTAGTAAGGGATGTTTCATTCTTCTCAGTGAAAGAAGTAGAACACTAACTAGTCTTTAACGAAATTGATTGATTATTTAGTCGGGAAGAAAGTGAAGTAAGGACTTCTATAACTAGAAGGTATCTCACTGAATTTCCAGGTAACCATAGCCAAGTGGCTAAGGTGCTTAGGTTTTGAAGTCAGGAATAGAAGAAAGTGAAAGCAACAGAGGGAACGAGATATACCTTCTCTCAAGGAAGTGCCTTATATAGGAGAACAAGGTCAGGTTCTTTCGGTCATCAGGTGGGATATGAGCTAAAGTGCTTGATTCTCATGATTGATTATCAGAGGACACTTTTTGATCTATTTTGTTGGGGAAGAAAGAGTAGTTAGTAGCAGTAATTGTTTGAGTTGTCCAGTTTTCTTGAGGTAAGGCAAAATTCGACAGCAGATTCTCATGATTGATGAAAAGTTCCAGTTCTGTCTGGGAAGAAAGTGAAGTAAGTAGCAGTAATTGTTTTAGGTGTCCCACCTGTTAGTTCAATGTGCAGCCTATTCTGATTCAATCCCCTTCTTTTAAGCTAGCTGCTTTCTTTCCGTATATCGCTCTAAGTTATGTTTCTGCTCTAGTAAGTGCAGTAAGTACCGGAACTATAGAAGTCAGTTCTCTTATCTGGGATAGTTTACCTGAAAGCTAGGTAGGGACTGGACTCTATCTGTTGTCTTGCCTCAAGTAGCTTGTCCAGATGTTTTATGAGTTGTTGCTGTCAGGGGAAAGATGCCCCATAGGTTTGTACCTAAACTATTGGATATTCCGCTCCGTGGGTTTATGAAGAATTGTGGGAATAGAATCAAGAGAGAGAAGTGCCTTATAAGAAGGTAGCTGCAACTAAAGTAGTTGTAGTTGCAGTGTCTCAAGTCAGTCAAGAATTCAAAGTTTCACAAGGGAATTAACTTCTTCATTAGATTCTCTGGTTTAGTCTCAGAATCAGTTGTAGTTGAAAGGAAGTTAGCTCAATCGGTTGGCCGAATCAGGTTTGGTAGTCTGGGATAAGTGTGATAGCTATAGAAAGCATATTCTCAGTTGAGTCTTATTAATCTAAGACTTGAAAGTCAGTACTCGGATGGGATAAGTGCCATATAAAGAGTATTCTCACTCTAAGTCAGGAAGTACCTTAATTATAGAAGTATGTTTAGCTTCTGTTTTCCCTACAATACTAGGTCAGTCTGAAGTTCAACTGTTTGAATCGAAACGAACAGATGACACAACGTTCCCAACCACGTCATGAGAAAAGAGTTCTAGTAAAGAAGAAATCCCGTAGAGTATGTGAACTAAGACATTCAAGCGTTTATCAGATATCAGACTTTCAAGTAGAATGTCAGAAGTAGAAGAAGGGAGCGAGGCATTAACGAGTATCCAGAAATCCTGTGAGTCAGAAATCCCCTTTTGACTATCTATCTATAACTGGGAGAGTTCTCTGAAAGCAAGGGAGTGAGTCATGATCTAGTGATGGGATAATAGCCCCCGGCGATTGAGGGGAAAGACTCTCGCTTCCCCAACAATGTCAGTAAAGCCACTCAAGGTCAAGAGAAGGTTCCCTTTGTTGATTTTTTCATATTCGAGTGAGAAACTCACTGCAGACGACTCTGGGATATGAGCAAAGGTCATAGATCAAACCGGGTTCAGCTTCTGCCGCTGCTTCGGGATAAAGGGATTCTCACTCCAAGTAGGGAATTGTGCCAGTAATAGGATAGATGAGTCTCGGAAGTCAGAACAAGACCCTGGCATCTATGCCAAGTTCATCCTCAAGAATAAGTATAAGGAATAAGGGATGAAAGCCAAGTAAGTAGATGCAGTCGCAGGTGTCTTTTCAGCAAGTTTTGGTTTAGGAGTTCTTCTTCGTTTAGTTTCGGAATCAGGTTAGGGAGTTTCACTCAGGGATGGGACAAAACCAGCTAAGGCCTCACCGTTTGAGAGGAAAGAGTGTAAAGCACTAAACAAGAGAGAAAACCCTATCTATCTAGAGATATACCTGAAAGCAAGGAAGTGCATCACGGGTGTGGGGCACTACCGCTTATCCTTTCACACAATAGTAACACGGGCATCATTATGTCCTCAAGTATCTGCTCTAGTAAGGAAATAGGTGAACAAGTCTGCTATTCCTGACTTTCAAATAGGTATATCAGGATGAGAGTAAGGACTTGACCTTTTCATACGTCAAAGTCCACAACGTCATCTTCAGTTACAAATGTCTTCTTCCCATTACATTTTCTATGTTCTCATTACAATATATCAGTTATCTTTACAGTCAGGTTTCAACAAAAAGTACGTCTATGTGAACTTGATGAAGCTGGTTGTCGAGCAAAGTTAGGAGTTCACGAGCGCGTGATTCGCGTTGCCATGGAGGACAAAGGAAGGTTCTTATAAAAGCCAAGGAACTGAATCAACAACGAAGTAGTAGTAATAATAAGGCAAATAAGTCAAAGTTCTTTATTACGTGCACATGTTGAAGGTATTGAAGGATGGATATTATAAGTTATTCAATACTAATGTACACTCCAAAAGCACTATGACGAGTGCAAATTATAGAAACTTGGTGTTGTAAGTCTTTGGTGGAGTTGAACCCACCACTAAACCATGCATACCCACAACCCAATACATGGCGTAATAGGTTCTTTAGATTTTTTCTCAGGGCCTATAAATACCTCTCTTCCTACCGACGCCTTCCTTGCCTTTTCTTCCATCCCCTACAAATCCTCCTCACTATTATGCTTGTCCCTTCCGAATCGTCGATCTGCTCACTGCGTGACTGGTCAAACTATTGTGCAAACCACGTCGTCGACCACCATGACCACAACCATGAGGTCTCTGTCAACCCATGCAATTACAGATGACACTTTCTTATTATAATATGAGTGTCCATATTAAAAAATGGTCACCTATATTACGATTGGCTCTTGTCTATAACAATGTGATTGTCCATATTACAGATGACACTTGCTTATTAAAATATGAGTATCCATATTACAAAATTGTCACATACATTACGGTTGGCTTTTGCCTATCACAATGTGACTGTCCATATTACATATGAAACTTTTTATTACAACATGAGTATCCATATTACCAAATTGTGCCCTACTTACAGTTGGCTCTTACCTATTACAATGTGACTGTCCATATTACAAATGACACTTGTTTATTACAATATGAGTATCCATATTATAAAACTGTCACATACATTATAGTTGACCCTTGCCTATTACAATGTGATTGTCCATATTATATATGACACTTTCTTATTACATTAAGGCATTAAAATTTACATGTAGTATATACACTAACAATCAAGATTCGATAACTAGAGAATTCTATGTGAACACAAGACAAAGAAAGAATCTATAGGTTTAAGAACTTCACATGCAAAATGGTAAGTTTATCATCCTAAATATTACAATATTGTTTTGCAAATTGAAAATACAACCATGTTTAATATTTTGTAAAAATACTTGAGCAAAGACAATTATGATAAGGAGGAGAAAATTGTAACTAATGTAGATGTTTGATGATATAATAGATGACCCACAGGGTGTTAAACAAAAATTTATGAGAATAAACTTCAGTACAGAATAAATTGTAATAAGAAGGAAAAATATGTAATACGAATAAATAAATTGTAATGAGAATGAAAACAATGTAACCAAGGTTCACGTCTTGTAATACAACCTGACTGTATCAAGAATTATATGCATATTATGTAAATGACAACTACGTGGAACATATCCTAATTATGAGTCAACGGTGAACATGAGTTCAAAATGATTCAAGCTCTTGTCCTCAATTAATTTTTTATTCACCAAAAATGTATGCCTCAATGTCTCTAGCTATCTTTTCCACTATTGCATGCACTCATAATTCATTGTCGTCTAGCTACAAATAGTGGAATCATGCACATGCACTAGTAAAGGATGTTGAATTAAAAAATATTACCACTGTGTTCCACGCAATACGTAGTTGATTTCTGCTTAATTACAATATGTGCCACCACTACTCCATGCATACGTAAACGAAATAAGTGTAATTACAATACATGCCATCGCTACAATGCAACCGTAATGGAGTTCGATTTAATTACACATCATGCAACCGTGTATCAATGCACGGGTAATTTACTTGGCTACCCGCGCGGGCATCCAATACATACCCATACACACACACACACACACACACACACACACACACACACACACACATATATATATATATATATATATATATATATATATATTTATACATATATATACATATATATATATATACACACAAACACACACACACACACACACATATATATATATATATATATATATATATATATATATATATATATATATATATATACACACACACACACAGATATATATATATATATATATGTATATATATATATATGTATATATATATATATATATATATATATATATATATATATATATATATATATATATATATATATATATATATATATATATATATAAAGGCATCAACCAAAGTCTCGTCTTCTGATAGCATCCCTCCCAAGATATGCCTTCTAATGGTCACTCCAAACTACTCCTGTAAACCAATGGACCAAACATGGTTGGATTCAGCCCCACTAAACATATATGCTCTACCTATCCCTATAAATACTCGTCCCTTTCTACCTAGGAAGGGGTTCTGAACTTCAATTTTCAACACTTGTGGAATTACAACCATCAATTTCCAGAGCTCCATAGGAGAACTCCAAGATTTGCGAGGGTTGAATAGCACACCTTATGTTCACCCTTTTGGTTTACCTCCATCCATCATCATTTTCCATCATCTTCTACCACTGTCCAACCTCTTCCACCATCATTCACCCACTTTTCACCGTTTCTATCCATCGTCCACCTCCATACAACAATCAATGTTGTTGTTTGTGGTGGAATCAAGGAGAAAGGAGGCCAAGGAGTCAAGAAGACCGAGGAGGAGGGCCCCAAGGACTCGATGAAGCCCTCCCAGAGGCTAAGGAGCGAGAGAAACCTCACTTCCACTGGATAAATCTCTTTTTATACCGCTTTCTTCTACTTTTCTCTTTCATTTCTGTATAAATGATGTTCTTCCATCTTTGTTCTGTTTCAACTATTCTTGTCCATGGCTAGTGTTGGTATGTATTCCCAGTGAGCCAATCATATGATGATTGTAATGACATGTCTTGTAAACAATTTGATTATTAATAAAGGCAATCTTCTAATTAATTTTGTTTTATACAATTATGAGATAATGATGTAACATAATAAATGCCTAAGTAATGATATTACTCAATGATGTGTGTCTTCTAGTTGAGGACCTAAACAATGAGATCATACAGATGTTAAGAGTGTAAACATTCTTATTATGTCCCTAGTCGGATGTTATTGTGGAAGGCTAATAGGCAACAATAACACACAAGACTAGAGTGTGTGTTGGTTGATGATAGAATCTCATTAGTCATGATGTGTAATATCAAACCAAACACATAGATATTTCTTATAGAATAGTGTATCAGATAGACCCACCTTGAGTGTGACACATGAAAACCATGATTGGTAATCAGATTCATCTCTCATAGTGATGGTTGTGATTGTGGTTCTTAGACCTAAAATCACTACACTCATCATATGCCGTTTGATGTACTTTGACATCATCCACCATGACCTTCAATAAGGGTTTCCATAAAGGTGGTTCTCGGGTGCATTGTGACACATGGGGATGACTATGAGTGATGTATATGGGATTTCTCACTCCTATAAGAGTTTGGTATCCTAGATACTTGATAAGCCAGATTGAGAAATGCATAACCGTGATGGTGTGAGTCAATATGTGATATTGAGCTTACACATATCACAAATCATCTTCTCTAGTTCAAGGAACATGGATTGAACATTGAAGAAGATGATGATTCCATGCCTCGAGTTAAATCTGGATATCAGAGAAAAGGAGCTATATAATCATATTAACACCAATCACTGATTGTAGGTTGAAGTTATTCTCCAACTTTCCAATTACTTGGGTAACAATGATGACTTGCTAGATACCACTCATTGCTTGTGATGTCATAAATCAGCTATTTACATTCACTTCTAACGTAACTTGGAATCTATAGGGTCACACACATATGATACACTTAAAATAGGAGTTTATTTGTAGATGTAGTTTAAACTTTATTACAAAAGTTTTAGGTACTCCATTGAAAAAACAATGACTAAAAGTTGACTGACTGAACTATGAACTGATAGGTTCAAGTGTTGAACCAATCAAATCAAGTGTTAGGTCAATTGAACTGACTTGGGCAATCAAATCCATGAGATGACCAACTCAGTAGGTGAACTGATCGACTCAGGTCTATGAACCAACCAGTTTGGGTTGCGAACCAATCATTTGGTTTATCAATTCAATTGGAATAAGGATTGATGTTAAATATTATATATCTTATTGGTGGAGGAAATTCCATACTGTAGTGGTCTCCTTAAAAGAACAATAACATGGCTCAACGGTTGCCACCAGGTTCCATACCAATTGATCAACCCTAAGACTAGAATAAATCAATCCTATGAGAGGATAAAATAGGATGTTCCAGCCTTCTATCCACTATGATCTACACACTTACCCGTATACAACACACTCCTTGATAGAGACTCAAATTAGACCCTCCGTGCATCCAAGTGTAAGGAGTGGAAGAAGACATCACAAGATGTTCTCACCAAACCTAGATGAAATCTAGACAAGATCTTGAGTTTGACCCTAAAAATAATATAAGTAGAGGATTAGAGGAAACACAAGAATAAATAATTGACAACATAAAAAATAGCATATCTGGTCTCTTCAATTGACATCCTCTTCAGGTCCTCTCTCTAGTGGTCATAATAGGATCTACTATCCATGCCAAAAATGGCAATTAAGAAGAGCAAAATGCAGATGATCCTATGGGATACTATGTGTATGAGGTCTACTAAGTAGAAAGTTTTCATACCCCTAAAAGTGCAAAGTCAATATTAGTGAAATCAGTCACATAATAACAAAGTTGCAGAGAAGATAAATGAAAAAAATCTAAAAGATTTACCTATAGTAAGACAATGAAGCCTCCAAAACTATTTTTAGCAAGGATGCATATCTTTATAGAGAAGTAACCTATGATGGATCTTATGAATCATACCAAAAAGTGGGAATACACACCTCCAACCCGGTTAAATGAAGAAATGGCCTATAAAGATATATAAGAAAGTAAATTTAGCTTATTTGTCCCATGTTTCTATATTTGTCATTGAATAAATAACCAACAACTAAGAAGAAAAGGAACAACAATGGACTACAACCGGATAACTGATTATCATGTAACCCCTCACACCACCGTTACTAAAGAACACACAACCAAGTGTAATTGACTTCATACTGATCAAAATGCACACACATTGCATGACTGCCTCTGTAGAAAATTACTGATCTAGACTCTTCCAATATCCAACATAGTAATCCTAGTGATTTCACTCTGGGTGATAAGTTAAAAGAACTGGTTTGTGGACAAAAGTGTTCAATAAACATGCCTATGTAGTTACTATCTATGATTTTGCACTTAGAAACATCACCAAATCTAGTCGTATCTAGAAGAGCCAATTCTTACAAGAATATAACTTTATACAAACATCCTAAATCCTCTCAACAATCTCTCAATAAAATTGACTATACATTGAGCCCCTATATTCAATGGAAAAACACAATAGAAACACTAATACCACCAACAAACCAATTAAAGCTCAATCTAGAATTGTCAGTCAAAGCAAATAAAAAGGGCAAAAAGTTTCATGTTACACCTCATCACCTGCTTGACTTCCTTGATAGTGGAAACTAATTCCTAGAGGACTTATCCCCATATCCACTCAACACTTTCATGACAACTACCCAGAGAAAAAAAGGTTAATAAAATTCCTATTTAGTGGAAAAACACAATTAAACCACAAATATTTAGGGCTAACATGGGGTACAATACATCTCCTACTCATCTATAAGTATACTCTTTCTCATCCATAAGAAATTCTCATGAGGTATATCCCCATGATCCCATATGTGGCAATCACCATAGTTTCCATTTATGTTCATTCATTTAAATCTGCAATAACATCATCGTCACAAGGCAAGTTGAATCAACATAATAAGATTCTACAAACACCAAGGTTACTAGAAAGGGTGAATCAAATCATGAAATATAACATGATCTCATTTACTTCAACCTCCATAGTGCAATTAACATCAAGAAACTAAAATTTGAAAATATCTATAGATAGCCAAAAACTACAAATAAAAAGGCCAAAAGAAAGATTATACCTTCATACATCAGATTAGAGTGAGAAAGTAACACAAAACACATTTAAGAATTTTATATTAGTCATGTGGCCACGGATAGAAAGTAGCAACTAGGCATCATCATGGCTTTCTCACAAAAAGCTTCCTTCAAATGGGTTTTGCATGCCACAAATGCTTCTTTTTGTGGTTGGAGCACCTCCTCACAATCATCATTTCTCACACTCGAGGCTCCTCATGGAAACACTATTGGAAAAATTTAGTAAATGAGGGTGGTTGTTAGCTTCCCCTCATTCTCCCCCTGAACAAAAAATTTTGTGAGAAAGGTACAAATCGTTCCCTACATTTTTATCAAATTTTTTGAAAACCTTCAAAAATCCTAACAGTGTGCTAAAAACTTAGAAAATTGTGAATAAAATACTCAAATATTCATAGAAATATGAATATATTAAGTAATTCCTTAAAATATGAAAAATGTACTCTAAAAGGAAAGATAAAATCTATTTATTAGTCTTGTGGCCAAATCATCTCAGATCTTGAATGATAGAATATGGTCCATACTGTTCAATTTCAAAATTTTGGTCTTGACCATGCTATAAGCACTGATGTTTTAAAATGTCATGATCAAATTTTAGCATGAGTCATTTCAAATGCACTTCCTAAATACATATAGACACCACCACTATTCTACAAGGGTCCTTGAGCATGACCTTAAACTAGACTACTATCCCTATTATGAATAAGCATCTCACTTTTGAAACCCTCATGTGGTAGTCCTGGATTATGCCTTTAAATTGAAATTGTTGCATTCAGAAGCCATCTCCCACATTGGCATCTCATTTGCATAAAGCCATGCCCTGAATAGGAAAGCACATTTTTCTTTAGCATTCTTTCCCTACCACATGTAGCAAAAACCATTCAAGCTCTTTCCACAATAGGAAAGTCATTGCATCCAATCCCTATTCTAATAGGAAAATCATTGCATCCAAGCCCTATCCCATATAAGCCAATTATTTCATACAACCCCTATCCCATATACACAAACCATTTATGCATTCAAGCCCAATCTTGTATAGCCAAATTATTTCACATTGAAACCCTACATTTGGTAGGTACCTCATTTTAGGCATCCTGTAGTCCATCATAAGTCTTATCTTGAGTGAGTTCTTTGCATTTTGGAAAGAACTATCACTCATATATGAATCTTCACATTTCACCATTTTTGGGTTATGATCTTAGCACTAATTTGATCTATCCATTAGGTCTCTACAGTTAACCTAAAGCACTAAGAAATACAACTATAGGATTTTAGAGAGACAATGTTCCTTACAATATTGAATGACTTTTTACATTTATCAAACTCATTATGAATAAAATTTCCTTGAACAATTTCACCTTTTGGCCCTTCATGACCAAAATGGGGGGTTAGACTTGGCTCGAGCATGTGATTTTCACTCCTACCCTAAACCTTGTCTTGAGAGAGAAAAATATTGACACCCCATTTTTGGTCACTCAATCAACGACCAAAATCATATCTTTATATAGATAATGGTGAAATTTATCCAATTCATTCAAAACTTTCCATGTTTTTCACATATTTTTGTTCTCCAATTTGACACATGTTGATGGCTCACAGATAAAAATTCCTTTCAGTGGACTTAGAGCACAAGTTAACCTATACTAAATGAAAAATTCCTAGTAAGCTTGCATAATTATCTTGCATTCACTACATCCCTACCCTTTGTACACAGTGCATGTTGCTCCTATGGTTGGGTAGTCTAATGAAATTCTTGTACCATGGAAACTTATTCAATTGCTCATTTTTATCTCTCTTCAAAATTCAACACCATTATTATAATGGAGAAGATATTCATCTCAATTTCTTATCCTTTTGAGAAAGAATGAAAAATGGGATGAGTTTTCCTCATGTTTTATCTCTCTTCTTACAATATTTCTATTGTAGTTATTTCACAAGGACACAATCTCACAAGAAAATTCCTATTTGAGATGCACCCATAAACCTCTAGAAAGTTAGAAACTCATATAAGGAAAAACTCATATTTCCTTCCCTAGGACACTCTGACAAAAAGTAGGTTCGGCCAGGGCGCCACATTGCAAAACATGGCATCCTACCAATGGTGGAGCACATGGAGACTAGCATTATGCAAGTTCCCTAAGGGCAAAACACCAATTTTATTTCCTATTTCTAATTGAAAGAAACTTTGCTCATAAAACTTCATTCTCAGCAGTGAACCCTTGACCCTCCCTCACCAATATGTACAAACCCCCCATATACGCCATCAACAAATTCCCTTTTTTCCTCTCTTGAACCTAGAGAGTGATTAGCCTATCTTGTATCGACTCCTTCAATGAGTCTTTCGAAGACTATTCTTATAGGATGATGATTCGATACATCAAGAGGATATGAAAATGTTAAGGAGGCACCATTCCCTCTAGGTAGCTTGTTCATCATAATTGTTTGATCTAAAATACATTAAATGTTTATCTACTTGTTTATCTTGCATATAAATTGCCTATCCACTTGATTTAACTTCCCATGCTAAACATCTACACATTTCTCGTCCATGACCATATCATATGATTGACCAGTTATTTTGACTCCATCTCTACATGTTTTCTTGATCTTCATAAAAAGATTGCATCTTGATCATTAATTGACTACTACTTTAATGCATCTTAATTAAAACATGTGAACTTGTTAGCATTAAGATCATCACGCACACAATGATATGGCCAAAGTTACTAACTAAGGTTTAATCCTGCCAAAGAGGGATTAGACTAACCACTAATTTTTATTATAATATGAAGGCAACTTTAAAATTTTATTTTCTCGATACATATAGAACTAACAAAACATAATGTTAATATATCAAATAACATCTAATTTAATCACAAAAAACATGATTTTACAACTGAGTTTAACTTTTACAACATAGCCAATTGAAGAAAATGATTTCCAACTTTAATATACATCAAGTACAACATACTAAAAAATTGCTCTCAATCCTCACCCTCACATTCCCAGAACTATAGGAAGGATAATGGAGAATCTAAATAACAAAATATTCCTCTTAAGACCTTAGTTAAACACTCTAGATCTAAACAAGCTTATGACTCCTCCTGTTGACTTGGACCTCTACATAAAAAGTGTTTTATTAGAGAGTGTGAGATATTGGCTTAGTGTAGGGAAACTCATAAAGAAACCATGATGATTCACATATGTAATATGAATTGATTTAACTACAATGAATGTTGGCATGGCAATCGAATCATAAATCATTGAACATTGTAGAAGATATGATGATAACTACAATAAGTAAATCAACTAATACATTAATTTATCTAGTAAATTCCTTTTCTTATGCCCTATATGTTTGATAAATTGGACATTATCTCATCTTATCTTTTGATGAAGACAAACAGTTCGTATTTTTGATTATTAACATTTTATCTAAGTGTTTCAGGAACAAAAGAGCATGGTTGAGAAAAATTGATCAAGATTGGAATATCAGATACTTGAATTATTGCCTACTTGTTCTTATTTGTAATACAAATGTAAAATTTCTTAGAACTCATGTAAAATAAATCTATGGACCAACCCAACCTACCACAAACTAACCATATGTCTAAACCAAGTGTCTAGGGTAGGTTTGTAACATTAGAAAAACTATTAGATAGGTCTTCCAACTTGTGTTAAACCATTGTTTAGGGACTTTGTCAATCAAAGACATTGTCAGCCGAGACAAACTCGGTCGATCATATTGTCGACTGAGTACCTCCTCAGTTGAAGACCTAGAACACCGAAAAAACCCTCAATATTGCCTAGCCCTGAGTCATTCCCAGTTGAAGAAATTGTCGACCGAGGTAGAGGTTTTGTGAACTGAGAAAAGACTGTTAGTTTGTATGACCAAGAAGTTAGAAGGACAGCTAGTCGTTATCCAATTTTGACCCTTAGACCAATCCCGGTTGAACAATTTCTTGACCGAGTGACTTCCAATCAATGATTTTCTCGACCGAGATAGGTTCAAGAATGTCATTTTTATTAATGAATAAATCAGTCGTTACGGCTATATATCATCATAGAACACTCTAGACACTACCCTAAGATGACTTAATACTTGCACATCATTCCTACAAATAGTAGTGGTCTATGGGAATCCTAAAAACAACTTACATGCTTGCAATACAAAACTTGAGCAACATTTGAGAAACTTTCAGCCATAGTCTTCATTTGCAATCTTCTATAGATGCCCAATTCATGTCCTAGCCATAGTTACCCAACACCACCACTTTATCATTGTCTAATCCATAAGTTGTATTGGTCTATAAGCTTGATCTAGGACATTGTGAGCTACATTGGTGATTTCCTTTCTCCAATCTTCTTCCTTCATTCGTGATTTGTTGTGGAACTA
The DNA here is from genome assembly GCA_963693085.1 of Alisma plantago-aquatica. Classification (NCBI taxonomy): domain Eukaryota; kingdom Viridiplantae; phylum Streptophyta; class Magnoliopsida; order Alismatales; family Alismataceae; genus Alisma; species Alisma plantago-aquatica. Next base: position 589,529,989 of record OY856410.1, read on the forward strand.
CCCCAAGGATAGGAGGCTACCCAAGATCTTACAAGTGAAGAAGGAGTCTTCACTTTGGTGCTCTTTTGTGGCTGTCAAAGAAGAGAAAGCCTTGCGGTGCTCTTCCATTGTCCGTTAAAGAAGAGGAGATCCGTGCTCTTTTGTGGTCTGTTAAAGAAGAGGATATCTGTGCTCTTTCATCATCCATCAAAGAAGAGTTTTTCTTAGGTGTTCTTCCATGGTCGGTAAAGAAGAGGATTAGTCCAACAAGTACTTTTGTAATTTATCCTAACAGATAAGTAATAAAATTATTTGTTGCAAATTCCTAGTTGGAAACAACTAGGTAGTGGATTTCCATCTTAGACAAAACTACTCTAAATCGCGTCTTCATTTTTGGTTTCTTACATTTTTTATTTATTATTCCTTGCTTTAAATTTTTATAAGAATCTATTCACCCCCCTCTAGATCTCTTCATTTGGTATCCGAGAAGGTCTTCAAGGAACCTTAACCGATCTTAAAGTATGGGGGACGACATTCTTATCAACCTTAATTTGGAAGGATCGCACATGAGCAGACCTCTAGTGTTTGATGGATCAAACTATACCTACAAGAAAAGGAGGATGCAGTTCTACTTTCAAAGCATCAACTTTGATTTGTGGAAGATGATTGCTCACCCATAGGAACTCCCAACAACAGAATTGGAAAACAAGGCACACTCAATGCAAAGGCAGTAAACATTCTTTATTGTTCTTTGTCTATTAGTGAATTTAATCACATATCTTCAAGTAAAACAACTCATGAAATATGGCACACATTATCTTTAACAAATGAAGGAACTACACAAGTTAAAAATACTAAAATTAGTATGTTAAAACATAAATTTGAATTGTTTCGTATGCAATCTGATGAAACTATTGTAGAAATGTATGCACCTGGGAAAAACATCAGTGAGGAAGATCAAGTATCAAAGATACTTAGGTCATTGCCTTCAAGGTATAAGTCAAAGGTAACTACTATTGAGGAAGCAATTGATCTCAAAACACTTAAGATGGAGCAGCTCATTGGGAACTTGGAGACACATGAAGTCACCATAGAAGAAGAAGGAAGGATCAAGGCCAAGCAATAAAGGGGAAGAAAGAAAGATCACTTGCGTTTAAATATACCTCTAAGACACCCCCAAGAAATAACATACAAGACAACAACAACACAAGCAGCGATGATGAAGAAAACACTCTAATTGTGAATGGTAAGAATTATAAATGTTTTTGTTCTTCCAGGTGCTTTGAATGCGGGAAAAAGGGCCACCTGAAAAAAGAATGTCCAAAGCTCAAAAAGAAGAAGTCCCCATTCAAGAAGAAAGGCAAAGGTGAAAATCCGACAAAGCCGCCTGGGATCAATCAAGTGATGAATGTGGAAGTAGCAAAGAAGAAGACATAAACTGTCTAATGGTAAAAGAAGAAGAAGAAATAGATGAGGTAGATTATTTGAATTATCTAAATAAGAATTAGTTACAAGCCTAGAAGACATTCATGAAAAGTACATTGACTGTAAGAAACAAAAAAAAACTTATTAAAATTATTGATGAACTTCACATAAATTTAGATAACCTCAATATTCAAAATGATACTCTAAAGTATTCAAATAACACATTCAAAGAATACATTGAAGATTATAAAGCACAATTACTTACTCTTGTAAATAGTAATAATCTACTCTCTTAATAAAAGGTTGAATTGCTTGCTAAAATGAAGTTGGAGAAGTCGTAAGAAACAAAGCTCAAGTGTATAATCAACAAGAAGGAATTGACTTTGATGAAACCTATTCTCCTATTTATAGACTTGAATCAATTCGCATGCTATTAGCTCTAGCTGCACATAAAAATATCAATCTTTTTCAAATGGATGTTAAAAGTGCATTTATAAATGGTATAATTCAAGAGGAAGTATATGTTGCTCCACCTCCTATTTTTGAAGATCCAAAATATTTTGATCTTGTTTACAAATTAAAGAAAGCATTAAATGGTCTAAAACAAGCTCCTAGAAATTGGTATGAACGCTTAAAGAATTATCTTTTTGAAAATGATTTCTCGGTGGGAAAATCAGATCCTGCATTATTTATCAAATAATATGAATCATATTTTCTTATCATTCAAATATATGTTGATGATATTAGCTTTGGTGCTTCAAATGAATCCCTTTGCACACAATTTAGTGATATTATGCAAAAGAAATTTGAAATGAGTCTTATGGGTGAGTTTAAATTTTTTTAGGTTTTCAAATTAAACAAAGTCCATGTGGTATTTTCCTCAAACAAGAAAAATATGCAAAATAACTATTGAAATGATTTAATATGGAAAACTGTAGGCATGCTTCCACTCCAATGGGAACCTTAAAAAAATGACAAAGATGGGGTCGTAGAACCCATTGACAACTCCTTATATAGAGGTATGATTGGTAGTTTACTATACTTAGCTGCATCTCAACCATATATTATGTTTGCCGTTGGATTATGTGGACATTTTCAATTGAATCCTATGAATTCTCATAGGGTCACTGTCAAAAGGATCTTACGATATTTAGCTAGTACATTAGACTATGGTATTTGGTACCCAAGAGATTAATCATTTGACCTAAAAGCATATAACGATGTTGACTAAGCCAGATGTAGCCTTGATCGCAAAAGTATTAGTGGAGGTTGTTTCTTACTCAGAAAATTGCATATTTCTTGGTTTAGTAAGAAACAAAATATTATTGCTTTATCCACCACTGAAGCAGAATATATGGCAGTCGGCTCATGTTGTGCACAAGTAATATGGATGAAACAAGTTCTAAACAATTATTGATTTTCATTATCTTCAACGCCAATTTTTTGTGATAATACAAGTGCAATCAATTTAACTCATAACCCAATTTTACATAGTTGCACTAAACATATAGAAGTAAGACATGATTTTCTTCATGATCATACTGCTAAAAATAATATATGCCTTCATCATGTTGATACTGAAAACCAATTAGCTGATAATTTTACAAAACCCCTTGGTTTAGAACAATTTAGAATAATAAGAGATAAGTTAAGTATCGTACCTCTTGAAAATGGATATTTTGATTTCTTTATGCAATGAACTAAGCTTGCTTGAGTATAATTTCATGGCTAAATTTCACATTTTTAAGCATTATATTAAGGGGGAGTATTCAACTAAGGGGGAGTATTCATTTACCTTATTAAAATGACAAAGGGGGAGAAATAATTTCAAAAGAAAGACTTGATTTCTCACTTGATTTCATGAGTCTTTATGTTTTCTAAAACGAGTTTAATCACACTGTCATAAAGCAAATTGGTGCACTTTTCTTTGAGAGATGTATGACATATTCCATAAATCTTTATTATATGTGTGCACACATTTTTTGACACTCAAGAAATATATCACCAACGTATGAATTTTTTTTTTCTATCAAAATGTTTGTCATCTTCAAAAAGGGGGAGATTGTTGGATAAATTGAACATTAGCTCATCATATCTTTTGATGAAGACAAACATATCATATTTTTTAATATTAACATTTTATCTAAGTGTTTTAGGAACAAAAGAACATGATTGAGAAAAATTGATCAAGATTGGAATATTAGATACTTGAATTATTGTGTACTTGTGCTTATTTGTAATAAAAATTTAAAAGTTCTTAGAACTCATGTAAAATCAATCTATGGACCAACCCCACCTACCCCAAATCTAAACATATGTCTAAACCAAGTGTCTAGGGTAGGTTGTTCACATTAGAAAAACTATTAAATCGGTCTTCCAACTTGTGTTAAACCATTTTTTAAGGGACTTGGTTAGTCAAAGGCATTGTCAGCCGATACAAACTCGGTTAACCATATTGTCGACCGAGTATCTCCTTGGTCACAGACCCAGAACACCAAAAAAAACCTCAAGATTACCTAGTCCTAAGTCATTCCCGGTTGAGAAAACTGTCAACCGAGATAGAGGTTTTGTGATCTGAGAAAAGCCTATTAGTTTGTATGACCAAGAAGTTAGAATGAAAGTTAGTCGTTATCCGAGTTTGACCCTTAGACCAATCCCGATCAAACAATTTCTCGATAGAGTGACTTTCGGTTGATGTTTTTCTTGACCGAGATAGGTTCTGGAATATAATTTTATTAACAAATAAATCATCCATTACACCTACTTTGACCCATCTATAACGGCTATATCTTGTCATAGAACACTCTAGGCACTACCCTAAGATGACCCAACACTTGCACACCATTCCTATAAATAGTAGTGGTCTAGGGGCATCCCAAAAACTACTTACATGCTTGTAATACAACACTTGAGCAACATTTGAGAAACTTTCAGCCATAATCTTCATTTGCAATCTTCTATAGTTTCCTAATTCATGTCCTAGCCATAGTTATCCAACACCACCACTTCATCATTGCCTAATACATAAGTGGTATTGGTCCATAAGCTTGATCTAGGACATTGTGAGCTAAATTGGTGATTTTCCTTTCTCTTCCTTCATTCATGATTTGTGGTGGGACTACTCCAAGGATAGGAGGCTATCCAAGATCTTGCAAGTGAAGAAGGAGTCTTCACTTTCGTGCTCTAAAGTGGCCGTCAAAGAATAGAAAGCATTTTGGTGCTCTTCCGTTGTCCATTAAAGAAGAGGAGATTGGTGCTCTTCTGTTGTCTGTTAAAGAAGAGGAGATCGGTGCTCTTCCATCGTCTGTCAAAGAAGAGGTTTACTTTGGTGCTCTTCTATGTCTGGTAAAGAAGAGGGATTAGTGAAACAAGTACTTTTGTAATTTATCCTAACAGATAATAATAAAATTATTTTTTGCAAAATCCTAGTTGGAAATAATTAGGTAGTGGACTGATGTCTTAGATGGAACTACTCTAAATTGTGTCTTCATTTTTGGTTGCTTGTATTTTTTAATATTATTCCTTACTTTAAATTTTTATAAGAATCTACTCACCCCCTTAAGATCTATTCACTGTACCCGCATGAAATGTACCACATAATGTATAAGAATCATAACAATATAAGACTTAGAGTCAACTAAAGTAGCTCACTGGCCTACAACAGGGTTCTCCATGTCTGGCCTTAGTGGCTAACTAGCTAACCGGATAAACTAGACTACTCCTATAAACTTGGGTACCCATGAGGAGAGTTAAATCATTTTTATTAACTATATGCATCGGTGGTTCCATAAGGGTTGACTTGCTGATCAATATTTGAATTGTAATACCACTAAAATCTTTGTTTAATGTTGGACACCTCACCAATTTAAGGATACCACCTTCCCTGAGATTAGTCCTCCATACCTCGATGCTATGGTCCCATTATCTCATCATGGGCTCTTCTAATTGGTATGAAAATTTCTTCCTTTACGGTGCAAACCTCCACAATGGATTCTATGGTGTTTAGGTAATCTAATGTCTAGTTGATTCTTCAATTCCACTAATAGATATGCTATGACATTGCTAATAACTTAACTATGTACTTAATGGTTCTAGTTTTATCTTTAGGACACTAAATTTAATATCAATTACTAGCATCAATAAATTCTCACTTGAACTGACAGCTGAGCACACTGAATAATACTAGAATACACTACTCTTTGGACTTATTAATTATCTGGATAACAATAACTATCAATTATATCACTTATTCACAACAAAATTTCATTAATATAGAAATTAAGGCACATCCGGGGCTACAATGCCTCCAATTCTACTACTAAGTTCTTCAAAACCAATAACTATTTTATTTGGAGCAAAAAACATATGAAAGACAACTTAATCATTGAATTGAAATCTCATATTCTATCTCAATAAAATAAAACAAATCATCTTCAAACGAGGAAGTACGTGCTAGTTATGATTTTTACTTGAGTTCTATACAATCAGGTTATAAGACATTTTTCCACTCACCTATATCCATTCCTATGTCCTTGGTCTCATGTATAGTCTTTGTATGTCAGTATTCTTGGTCTACTCACCTTGTATTTGAGCTTAAAGTCTCCAAATCCTCCTTTGAACAACCTAACGTAAGATCTATTGATTCAAATAGAGTCTAACAGAGGAAGAAGATGGAGAGCGGAGGTAAAGAAGAAACTCCAATGAGTATTAAAGAAGATTTTGACCAAGGGAAAGCTAAAGAGAGGAGAAATATATGATCAAAACTAACTTACCCCAAGCAATATGTGGTTAGATCATTCATTTCTCGTGTTCCTCACATTCTTCCTTAAAGTTTCCCTATAAGTATCCTTCTCTTTCACCTCTCTAGAGGTTTAGGGATGTAGATGTTTGTCAAATTGAGCTACAAATTCAATAAAACAAATTTTATTAAATTTTGATATGCACAACAAACTTTATGGTCATTTTAGTGATTGTTTGTACTAGGTGGTGACACAATATATTTTCATCAGTATGCATGGAATCTACTGATCATTAATATGCATGGTTATCAGTATGTGTGGCCATTAGGGTCTGGTCATTGGCCTCCATGGATTTTGAAGTCCAGTCATCAACTTGCATGGCAATCAAGGTCTGATCATCATCCTACACGACCATCAGTCTCCATGGCCACCATGGTCTGGTCATCAACTTGCATGGCCATCAACGTTCAGTCATCAACCTACATAGCTATCCAGGTCCATTCATTTGACTTTATGGCCATCATCCAATCATAGACTTGTGTGGCCATCAGAGTCTGGTCATTGGCTAGTGTGGCCATTAGAGTCTGATCACTGACCTACATATATATTGGTCTGCATGGCCACCAATTTGATCATTGTCCTACATGGCTATAAGTTTACGTGTACCTAAGAAAGTGCAGACTGAGACAATTCTACACATAATGCTCACTTATTTTAAGTCTTCATCCAATTCTTTTTGCATTGGATACATAGTTTTTTTTTGTAGACCCTAGAGCTTATCATTTATTCATCATGTGCTCTAGAGCAGGCCAAAAAGTAGATAAGTTTACATCTAGTTCATACCTTATCCAAGTCAGCTTATTACAGACTGAAGAAAGGGAAATGCGAGTAGATAAGGTTGTTTTTGCGATTTTGTCAGTTGCCTTATTGAGGTCCCTAGGGACATACATAAACATTAAAAGGTCGAGGCTAGCTTTTTTGACAAGGAATTTCCTCCAATGATTTTGGAGACTCGGTGAGTTGTAGGCTGTCTGGCTTGCTAGCTTCACCGAGGAGCTAGAGTCAGTAAGGATGATGGTCGTTCTGATATTGCTGTGTGTGCATATATTGGATGCAGTGACCACAGCCATGAACTCAGCTTGTAGAGGTGAGGTGGCATGGACAGGATCACCTTCCAGTCTACAGAAATTTCCATGATTGTTGACGGCATGGATGCCTATGCCGGCCTCCCGAGATTGGGCCTGAAAAGCTGCATCAGTGAAGATAATAAGATCAACTCCAGGGGGGCTACTGAAGCTTTCCTTTGTAGCCGGCTCGACCGCCTTGCTTACCTCTATAGCTTGGATGATGGTCCTTGTCCGTTCTTGAATGAACTTGCTTTGGACTTGTGCATTTGGGAGTTTCTGTTCATGGATGAAAGAGTTCCTGGATTTCCAGAGATGCCAACATGCCACAAGGTGGAGGATCACAACTTGATGATCCACCAGGGGCGGGGAAACAATCCATCTGATCCATTCTGTTTCAGAGAGATGGAGTGATGCAGATGGGGCTTGGAGGGCCTTCCAGGTCTCATTGCTGTGTGGGCAATCACGCAAGCAGTGTATTATGGTGTCTTCATTATTATTGCAGACTGGGCAGACAGTGTCCACATCCAGGTGACTTCTCTTCTTTTCTGTATTGGTCAACAGAGCCTTGTGTTGAAGGAGCCAGGCAAAGGTTTTAAGTTTCTACGGCACTTTCATCTTCCAGATAGACGTCCGGGTTCCATCATTGGTGTCCTCAGGGTGAATTGCCTCTTTAATCCAGCTATAAGCAGCCTTGGATGTGAGGTTCGTGTGGGAATCATACGGCCAGACCCAACAATCCGGTTTAGGGTGGATTGAGGGAGGGGAAATGTAGTGGATGGTAAGTTGGGCCTCAGGAGGCATGAATGCATTGATGAATGAGGTGTCCCATTCACCTCCATCCATGCACATAGACTTGACCTCCATGTCATTAAGATCTTGTGGGATGGGCCAGTGGGGGGTGATGTCGATCACTGACTTGCCATTGATCCATTTGTCAGACCAGACATTCGTTCCTTCACCATCATTGATCGTTTTGTAGCAGATAGAAGACACATCAGATAGATTGTGTTTTATGAAGCTCCAGGCGGACGAGAATGACTTGTTGAGTGCCCGTGTGCCTCACATGTATTTCTCCCTCATAATTTGGACCCAAGGGGCCTGATGGTTATTCAAGAAGCTCCACATATTCTTGAGCATTAGAGCCCTGTTTTGATCACGAGCATTCTTTATGCCTAGGCCACCATTGTACTTAGGTTCAGTAACCTTTTTCCAGGAAACTAGGGATAGTTTCTTTGGTTCCCTCCCACCTGACCAGATGAAATTTTTTATGTGTTTGTTGATATCGTCACACAGGGATGGAGAGAGTCTAACGGAGTGCATCGTGTAGGATGAAATGGCTTGGAGGGTAGCCTTGTCCAGAGTGATACGACCTGCCAGGGAAAGGTGGCGAGCTACCCAGCTTGACATATGTTCTCTAATAGTGGTGGAAATGTATTGATGTGTATTCTTGTTAACCCGATGATGAAGAATGGGAACCCCTAGGTATCTGCCTAGGTCCTTCGTGCTTTGGATACCGATGGCTTGACAGAAAATGCGCTCTTCGCTGCATGTGGTATTGGAGGAGAAGAAGCACTTGGATTTCTCTTTTGAGAGGATATGTCCAGAGACTGAACTGAAGGTGTTGAGGACCTTGAGGATGTTTAGGGCCTGAACTCGGCTTGCTTCAGCCATAAGAAGGATGTCGTCCGTGAAGAGGACATGTGAAAGGGGGGTGCCATGCCTCGTAAGCATGATCGGCTTCCATTTGTTTTGGGACACTGCTGCGTTAATATCCTGAGAGAGCCTCTCCATGCAAAGGATGAAAACATATGGACTAAGGGGGTCCCCTTGGCAAACACCCCTTGTTGTCTTGAAGGCAGGTAAGGGGGTGCCTTCCCATAGGATCGAAGTGCTGCCTGAGGTGACGATGTCCATTATAAGGGACACAGTGATATGAGGAAGGCCCGTCTTGTTGAGGGTATCTTTGAAGAAATTCCAGTTCATTATGTCAAAAGCTTTGGACATACCGAGCTTAATTGCCACCCATTTCTTGCTCGAGTGTTTCTGTTTCATTGAGTGAATAACTTCCTGCACAAGTAAAATATTGTTGCTGATGTTTATACTAGGAATGGAGCTGGATTGGTTTGCAACTATCCATTCCGGGAGATGGGGCTTTATGCATTCTACAAGAACCTTGGATAGGATCTTGAAGCAGGAGTTATTAAGGGAGATCGGATGAAGGTCCGAACAGCTCTGTGGTTGTTTCATTTTAGGAATTAGAATCATATGAGAATCTGTAAGATTGGCATCAACGCGGCCGCTATAGAAAGCTTTTTGCATCATGATCACTACTGAATGTCCTATTGTGTTCCATTGATTATGCAAGAAGTTTGTGTATACTCCATCGGGGCCTGGGGCTTTAGACGGACACATGAGGAAGACAGTTCTCTGAATTTCATCATGGTCGGGCATTCTCGCTATGAAATTACAGGCCTGGGGGGTCAAAAGCTTGAAAGTGCCGGGATAGGTGGAGATAGCCTGAGAATTTGTGACGGGCGTTGTTAGTTGGGCCATGAGATTTTGGAAGTGACCTAGGACCAAGGCTTGTAGAGCATCGGTGGTCTCCACCCATTCACCATCGTCTTTGCATAGTCGGCTGAGTTTAACGAAATGTCGGCGGGCCTTGACATAGGAATGATAGAAATAAGTGTTGCCATCGCCACACTTGAGCCATTGGATGTGCTCCTTTTGTTTCCAGTCCAACTCTTCTTCGAGGAGAATTTTAAAATGTTGCACATGCAGATGGATAGACATAAGATCATTAGTAGTACTAGGATTGAGGCTATCGGTTACATGGCATTTGTCTAATTTGGAGACGATAGATTTCTTTAGACACAACTTTTCCTCACGTTTCTTCTTCTCCCATTTAAGTACGACAATCTTGAAAGGAGGGAGGGCTTCAGGAAAGCTTTTGGAACTGTCCCACGAGGGCATGATTGTCTGATTGAAGTCTTCTATGAGTTTCCAGCTTGCCTTCATTTTGAAAATTGCCTGTTTAGCTGTAGCATTAGTGGAGCTTAACAAGAGAATCGTGTTATGGTCTGAGTGTAGCCTAGGGAGGACACTGCAGTTGAACCCACCCTCAGCCTGGAGCTAGGAGTCGTTAGCAATGACTCTGTCGAGTTTCTCAAGCAGACGTTGCCTCTTGAAGGTAAAGAATTGTCCTGCCATGCGAACCTCATCTAAGCCGCTGCCCCGGAGAAGGGCATTGAACAGACGGTTGTTCATACGATCAAAGTGCTTGCCACCTCGTTTTTCTGAAACATCTAGCATTGTATTGAAATCACCCAACACCGCCCAAGCTGTAGAGATATGTTGTACCATGAATGGTTTTCTCTACAATGTATGAATTGCCGGTGGTTGCTTATTACTTCCAGATGGCATTTTGCTTCATCCCACAGGACCCAAATTCCGCCTGAGAATCCAATGGCCTCCACGTGGTGTGAAGAGGTAAAGCCTAGCTTTTGAATAACATTGCTCGCAGAGGTGCCACTACACCTGGTTTCAATAAGGTCTAGAATGTGAAGATTATACTTCACCTTGTATTCTCTAACAAGTATGATTTTATCTTTGGAGCACGCTCCTTGGATATTCCAATAGATAATATTCATAAAGGAGAGAAGGTGATGGAATTACTGAATTACAGCAAGGAGGCCTTTTCCATGGCCTTCGCTGTCAGTAGCAGTGCTTCCGGCGTCACCAATTTCATCATGAGGATCCGAGATCATGGTGTCCATGTCCTAGACCTACTCAGTAAATGTGAGTTGTTTTTGAGGACCCGAGTGTCCTGACTAGCCGATTGATTGAGCTATTTTGTCTTTCTTCCTCTCTCGTCCAGGGCTCACTACCACGTTTTGGTAGACGATCTTCTTGTTCCTGAGCATAACACCAGTGCTGCTTTGGCCGGTGTTTCCCCAGGAAAACTTGTCCGGAGGAAGGTTTGGGTTTGCTTGTTCCAGCGTGCTTCCAAAGCGGTAGGCTTCTCCAGTATTAGGTTCAAGATTCCTGCCCTCAGACATTTGATCATCAACAAGGATGACCGCCGTGTCTGCTGCGCTGGCTCCTTGCGCCTTGTCACTAACATTAGGTTGCTGTCTTTATTTTGGCGACGACTTTGCTGGCCCTTTCTTATTATTCTTTCTACTAACAATAGTTTCCCATTCAGAGTTATCCCCGTCATCGGCGGGGATGATCGGAGCCGCGCTGGCTCGAATTTTGTGGGTTGCTTTGACTCCTGGGTTCTCTTTACTCGGCACCTCCTTGATGGGTGCTTCTTCCTATCTTGGGCCATTCTATTTTGTTGGCTGGCGTCTTGAGGGGTTCGGGGCGTGTATCGCCTCCATGTACGTGCATGTGGCCAGCTGTGTTGAGGTTGATGCTTCACCAGGGATGAAGGCCAATGCATGGTTGCAGTCCTTGTCTGAGTGGCTGATTCTTCTACACTTCATACAAACAGTTGGTAGGTTTTCGTACTCTAGACGATATTGCTCCCCATTGAGTAAGATCGCCGGTAGAAGCGTCTTAGTGGTATCAACTTCAACGGCTATGCGGGCAAACTTGCCGCGATCGTCGGTTGTTGTTGTTTCATCGATCTTAATCGTCCTTCCGACGAGGTTACCAATGATGGCAAGGAGTTGATTTTGATAAAGGAATACGAGAAGGTCTTTCACCCGCAGCCACATGACCAACCTGCGTAGGATCGGGTTTGATGGCCGAAAGTCTACAGACCATGACTGCACCGAGAGGTAATTGCCAAAAACGGTCCATGGACCTCCGGTCATGGACTTGATGAATTCCACTTCACTAGCTAGTTGGATAATGTAGTAACCCATCTCAAGGTCGATCGCCCTGAAGGAGTCCGAAGGCAACCATAACAGTGAGAGGCGGTTAACTAGGGTTTGGAAGCCAATATTCCCTCCGATCAGTTTGACGATGACAACATACCGTCATGGTTTGAGCAAAGGAGGGAGCGACTCCGGGTTGATTGTCAGGGTAGGAAGGGCTCATAAACAATCCACCTTGATGTCGTTGGTGGTGAGCATATTCGGGGATACGACCTTGAGCAGGTTCGAGGCTTTGCACCCTATCATTGCTTCCTTGTAGGATCGATCGCTTTGTTCATGTCTGTTGTTGCCTTGGTCTTTCTCTGCCAGACTTCCGTCGGTGGCAGTGCCAGTGTGATCCTATGGTGTCTTCCTCATGCGTAAGGGGACAGGGTCACGCCCATCGCCTCCTCTTCCTCCACCTCTTCCTCCTCCACCGCGGCCGCCGCCGCCGCCCAACCCTAGACGACCATCCATCATTTCCAGAACTATATGCATTGGATACATAGTTGAATCTATACAATTCTACAATATTGGTACGTTAAATTTTCAAATGCTAATTTATTTATTAATTATTTTCTCAAATACTATTGATTCCCTTCCCACTTACATATGTGTCCTACTTCTATATCAACAAAAGATCAAATGTCATAGTACACTCAAATCATGATTTTGACTTTTCAAAATAGAGACTTGATATAAAATAAGGCCAAAATAAACTACAAAGTCATTAAGGTACTAACAAAGGTATATTTATTACTAAGGATATATTAATCCTATTAATATAGATAAGTCATGATATGGATTATGAAAATCCCACCCCCTACTAAAAAAAATTCTAAGAGGAAAAGATATTTTTTTACACATCGTTGATTCAAATTCCCAAGTAGTTTTGTCTGTACAATGTTTCTTCCAAAGGACCTTCACTAGAGGTATTTCCCTCTTTATAATATTCGAAATTCTATGACCTAGAATCTATATATGACTTTAAATAAAGGAGATATCTTCTCTTAGTTATACTGGCTCAAAATATATGATATTTTTCTATACTTGGGTGACACTTCTTTAATATGGATACATGAAACACATCATGTAGATTGGATAACTAAAGAGGAAACTCAAGATCGTATGCCACTGTTCCAATCCTCTAAATGATTGAGTAAGGACCCATAAGTTTAAGAGTTAGTTTGACTTGATTTCAAAACCTTAGTTTACCTTTCCATGGTGACCTTTCAAGTAAAAACCATCCACAACCTCAAACTCGAGTGGTGTATGCTTTTACTCTACATAGATTTTACATTTGTCCTGTGCCACTTTCAAATGTTTCCTGATACCGTATATCTTTTCTGTTGTCTCTTCAACAAACTCCAGACCTAGAATCTACCTTTCACCAATTTCACACCAACAATAGGATATCTACACTTTCTTTGATACATAGCTTCATAAGGGGCCATACAAAACTAGAATGGTAAATATTGTTATAGGAAAATTCCATAAGGTTAATATAACTACCCAGCTCCCTTTGAATTGCAAAACACATGATCCCAATATGTCCTCTAAGGTTTGAACTGTCAGTTCTAACTGTCCTTGTATGAGGATGAAACATTGTATTAAACTTCAGAACTTTTCCCAAGGAATGATGTAGATGATTCTAAAGTTTGGATGTGAACATGGGATCCTTGTTAGATATGATACTAACTAGTATTCCATGTAATCTAACTATTTCATCTATGTAGACCTTGGCCATCTTGGGTGCATCTCAAGTTAACTTAATAGGGAGATAATGAGAATATTTAGGTAAGTTGTCCACAATCACCCATATAGAGTCATAGCCATGTTACGTTCTAGGTTACCCTACCCAAACATCCATGGTAACATGTTACTACTTTCATCAATGAATAGGGAGTAGTTGGAGAGCCCCTTCTGGCTTCTAGTGTTTAGCCTTGACTTGTTGGCACACACCACACTTGTCTACATACTCAACCACATCTCTCTTCATACCTTACCACCAATATTGTTCGTTTAAGTTTCTATACATCTTGGAACTTCTGTAATGCATTGCATACATCATAGAGTGAACTTCGTCAAGAATCCACTTCTTTAAATTAATATCATCTAGCACTCACTTATATTGTGCGACCCCTAGCCTTGCTTAAAGTGTTGAACAAGCTTAATTATCATAATGGAATTATTATAACCCTAATATAACCTTTTGATATGATTTGAAATCATAATACAAGCTTAAGTTTCAAATTTGGTCCAATTCAGACAATGTTTGAGCGAATTATCCAATTTTATGCACATTTTGGAGTTTTCTACAATTTACCAAATTGAGGGGGTTTCTTTGCAATTTTTTACTTGCATTATGTTCCTTGGATATCATCTCATCATTATTGAGCTTTTGAGCCATGGGGCACCTATTTAAACCTTGGTTTGAAAGTATTTTCCTAAAGGGTATTATAGGGTTTACCCCTTCATGGACGAGCTACCTTTAGTAGCTATCAACTAATGAATTATTTGTTTTGAAACAAGGGATAAACATGTCTCTATGGAAGGCGGGGGAGCTTCTGGTGTGTGTTCTTTTATATTTTTAATAGTTTAATGTCATGGAGTGTTAGAAAGATACTAGAACTTCAACTTTTTCTTTTTCTTTATCTTAAAGTTGCATATACTTATCCCTAAGCACCCAAACGAACCATTTTATCTCCACCACTTCCCTCCTTCTATCAACCTTGTTCTCCCTCTGTGCTTCTGAGAATTTCCTATCCAATGAGGAAGAAATAGGGGATCTTCTTGGAAAAAGAATCTAGGGTTGCAATTGACTTCCTGTTAGGGTTTGACAAGCTTCCTTTTATTGATCTTGACCTAAAAGAGTAAGAATCCCCTTCTTTCCTCCATTTGTTTCTTTTTTATCCTTCATCCTACCTTTCTCCAGGTCAGAACCTTTCTTTTCCATAGAAATTTCTCTAAAGCTCTAAAACCCTACCTTTCTTGCTCCTTATGCTTAGGGTTTGCTCATTTGATGAAGAAAGGTGCTAGATGGATGAGTTCACAGCTTATGCTTGGATTTCCCAACCTACTTGCTCATGTTTTCTTCTGTTTGGGAGTTTATCTTCTAATTAGAGGCAAGTTTTATAACTTTCTCAACGTTTATTGCTTACCAAAAGCTTTCTAACTCATGTTCTTACTATTAAATGATGATCCATGCACTAAAAAACTATGCTTGACTTGGATTTCAATTTTTATAATATTCCCTATTCTGATTTTAGTTCAGTATGAACCTGTGATCATGTGTACATTATTATTAAGGTATAATATGACTTGTATCAGGTTGGTTTGACAACCTATGGTGCTAAGCACCTATCAACCAATGGTCAATTTTAGGGTTTAAAGCTGATATCTTCTATAAATACATGACTCAATGGTGGTACCATTGCAACAACCGATGGTGTTGTATTCATGTCAACTAATGGTGGTGACCAAGGGTGTCAACTGATGTTCACCCCCTTAGGTCAGGTTTTGAATCAATTAGAAGACTGATAATCAACCATTAAGCACCCTACTGATGTTATCAATCAATGATGACATTAGCTTAATATTTGATGTTGATTAATGAATATAGTGTTGATCTAATAACCAATGGTGACTTAATGGTCACTAATAATGGTGGATCAGGTTTCCAAAACGTATGGTGAGTTAATCATATAGTTTTAGCATCAATTAAGCCTTAGACCAATGGTTTCTTGGGTCACCTGATGTAATGGTCCAACCTATACTGTAGTTAATGGTTTTAACATATGAACTTGACCCAATGGTTAAGATCTAATGTTTATTCCTCCAATAAAGTGCAATTATGGCTGATGTAATATGTTGGTCCTAATATTATTATTTATATGGTTTCCTTTATATGATCAACTTTAGGAGCTTACTTTTTGACAATGGATGGCTTGTTTTAAATGAACGGTCGATTGTGGGTTTTACCCTACTGTCAATGGAACTTTTTGTGTTGTTAATGAAGGGATGTCTAGGGTTAGATAGTGACTCTTTCTAAAGAACAAATAAGGGACTTCATAGGTGGTTTATCCAAGGTGTTTACTTATTTAAACAACCAATGGTCTTACCTTTTAAACATCCAATGGTTCTGGGTGACATTGTGATATAGTGATATGTGTTGAATGATGATGGAACAAATGGAAGGTTACCCTTAATAAGGTAGTCTTACCTATTCACTCATATGAATAGAAGGGATGATAACCAATTTGTGTTGATATGTAACCCTAATGAGGTATAACTTGTTATACCTAGATTTAACATATCTAAATGGTGGTAATTGGGTATGTATAGATCTTGAATGACTAATACAATCATGGAGTACTCTGTTACTATTATTGAAACCCTAGTATGCTATAACCTGATGGTTACACCTTGATTCATGTGTGGGTTCATACTTGAGAATAGTATGGAATGTGATGGTTATGCTTCATCTTATGCATCCATGATCTAATGGGGATGTTGTGAGTTAGGGTTTGGGTATAAGTGCTAATTAGTAATATTGATATAATTTATCTTTTTAAACCTAACTCTAATACAAATAGATAAAGATGAGTATTCATGTTTAACATGCTTATATGATGGAATGATGGTGGAATAACCTCCTTAACATGTTCGGAACCTTAATGTGTTAATTTGTGGTTATCATAGCCACATGGTTGATAGTTTCTTATGCTAAACATGTGCATTATGAATTTGATGAGGGTTAATCATATCTAGATTCCTTGCATGTTGATGTAATAAAGGAATGTTATTTATGCTAATATAACCCTACTATGATTGTTTATGAATATCTCCTAGCTCATTAATGCAATACAGTGTTGATTTGGTGTATTATATGCAAGTGAAGTTGTTGATCCTTATTATAAGTGTTGGGTTTTGCAGAGAAAACATGCGCGACGGAAGCAATAAAATCCACGCAACCCGAAACAGGATCTCGTCGACAACAACGTATTTGGAAGGATTGTTTATGGGATATACCTTATCACAGAGCAAGTACGACGATGTCTCGTTGCACGACGGTGCAACGCTACTTGTCTACACGGATGTAACTTCTCTCCCGTTCGCTATCGCAGGTTGATCCGGTGGTGGTCCTTTGCGGCAGTGATGTCCGCCGCTCGTAGCGCGTACAGGTGGTCGTCGACGTCCTCCGAACGTAGGCGTCAATGCGTCTGCATCTCTACTTTGTCCACGCGGATGGACGGAACTCCACGTCGCGCTTCTCAAGTCGGTGGGAAGGAGTGTATCTCTACGGCGGCGTGCTAGTGGCGCGTTTCTCTCCTTTCTCTCATAAGGACAATGACGGCTAGGGTTTACGTGTGTGAGCGTAAACTAAAAGCGTCTCTCGATATCTTATATAGATATCAGCTGTCAATCCTCCTTTAAATAGGATATGAAGGGAAATAGGGTTTCCTAAACCCATCGTTAAACAGAAATGTTGCGTTAATTAAAATGCTCATGGATTAATTAGAATATTCTGGAATTCATTAATTAACCAAATAATCGCATTAATTGATTAATTAATATCCAACTCCATACAATCACTTGGGATGGCTCTATGGGCATATATATACCAATAGACTCCCACTTGCACTTAGAGCCAGTCACTCCAATATTATTCTAATCCATTACATAAACATTTTAGTAATCAATGTGATTCGGAGCAATTCCAATCAAATCAACAATTATACTCCTATTCCAACACATCCTATGCGTGTGACCCGGTAGACTCCAAATTACGTTGGCAGTGATATCCATAATCATATTATGATTTCACAAGCAATGATTGGTATCTAGCAAGACTTCATTTCTACCCAAGTAATTGGAGAAGTTGGAGAACAACTTGACCTATCATTCATGACTGGTGTTACAGTGGTTGTATAGTTCCTTTGTCACTGATATCCGGATTGAACTCGAGTCATGGAATTGTTATCCTTTTCAACGTTCAATCCATGTTCCTTGAACTAGAGCAGACTGTACGAGATATATGTAAGCTCAATATCACATATTGACTCGCATCAGCATGGCCATGCATTTCTCAGTCTTGCTTATCAAGTGGCCGGAATATCAAACTCCCGTAGGAAGGACAAATTCCATCTACATCACTCACAGTCATCCCCATGTGTCACAGTGCACCCAAGCACCATCTTTATGGCAATCCTTATTCAGGACACAGGTGTACGATGTCAAAGTACACTGAATGACATGTGATAAGTGTAGTGACTTCAGGTCTAAGAACCACAATCACCACCTTCATTATGAGATGTGACTCTAACTATCAATCATGGTATCCATGTGTCACTCTCAAGGTGGGTCTGTCTGATACATTGTTCTTTAACAAGTATCTATGTATTTGGTTTGATATCTTCATATCATGGATAATGAGATTCTTCCATCAACCATAATACATTCTAATATTATGTGTTATTGATGTCTATGTATATTTCCACAATAACAACCGATTAGGGACAAAACAAGAATACATACTCTTAGCATACATATGATCTCACTGTTCAGGTCATCAACCCGAAGACATATGTCATTGAGTATATTATTCGATAGACATCTATAAGTTTTATGGTCATCTCGAAATATAAAACACAAACATATAGATTGGAAACTTGCCTTTATTGATATGATCAATGTAGTATTACAATCGTTTACATAGTATCCCATTACAATCATCGAATGATAGTCTCTATGGGAATACGTACCAACAGATTCCCACTTGCACTTATACCCAATCACTCATGAATCTCAATCCAAGTGATTGAACATGTCCGTCATGTTTCTGCTGTGAAAGTGCTTTTGTGAGCGGGTCAGCCACATTGCTTTCTGTAGGTACTCTGCAAATCGTCACATCTTCTCATTGTACGATCTATCATATGAGATGGAACTGTTGTAGAATATGTTTGGAAGGTTGGTGCGATCTTGGTTCTTTAGCCTGTGCAATTGCTCCATTGTTGTCGCAAAACAACTCAATTGCATCCCCAGCGCTTGGAACCACTCCAAGTTCAGAAATGAACTTCTTGATCCACACAGCTTCCTTCGTAGCATTAGATGCAGAAATATATTCGGCCTCTGTTGTAGAATATGCAACCGTCTCTTGCTTGGAACTCTTCCAGCTCACAACTCTGTTGTTTAGGCAAAACACAAATCCAGATTACGATCTGTAGTCATCTTTGTCAGTTTGGAAGCTAGCATCGGTGTAACCCTTTACCACGAGATATTCCTCACCGCCGTATACCAAGAATTGATCCTTAGTCCTTCTCAAGTACTTTAGGATGTTCTTTACGGCTGTCCAGTGACATTCACCTGGATCTGACTGATACCGGCTCGTCATGCTCAAAGCATACGACTCATCAGGACGAGTACATAACATTGCATACATGATAGATCCAATTGTTGATGCATATGGAATCTTACTCATGCGTGCCTGTTCATCACATGAACTAAGACCTGGGCTTAAGAGATTGTAACCCCATGGGACATGGGCAAGTTACCTCTCTTAGAACCCTCCATGCTAAACCTCTTTAGCACCTTGTCAATGTATTTTCTTTGGCTTAGTCCTAGAAGCCTTCTAGATCTATCTCTATAGATCTTGATCCCTAGTATATAGGATTCTTCGCCTAAATCCTTCATAGAGAAGGTCTTCCCTAGCCAATCTTTTACTATCTGAAGAGTAGGGATGTCATTTCCCATCAATAGTATGTCATCCACATACAATATGAGAAATAAGATTGTGCTCCCACTAACCCTTTTGTAAACACAAGGTTCATCTTCATTTTGACTAAAGCCAAACTTTTTAACTACTTCATCAAAACGTAAATTCCAACTCCGAGATGCTTGCTTCAATCCATAGATTGACCTTTGTAGCTTACAGACTTTATTGGCTTCCTTTGGATCGATAAAACCCTCAGGTTGTGTCATGTACACATCCTCGAGTAAATCCCCATTAAGGAGTGTTGTTTTAACATCCATCTGCCAAATTTCATAGTCATGATAAGCTACAATGGCAAGCATGATCCTGATGGATTTAACCATGGCAACTGGTGAGAAGGTCTCGCCATAATAAACACCTTGAATTTGAAGGAATCCTTTCGCAACCAATCTACCTTTATAGGTTTGAACATTTCCATCCATGCCACTCTTCTTCTTAAAGACCCACTTGCACCCTATGGGTTTTACCCCTTTGGGTGGATCTACCAAGGTCCATACCTTGTTGGTGTACATGGATTCCATCTCAGATCTCATGGCTTCGAGCCATTTCTCAGATTCTGGTCCCTTAATAGCTTCTAGATAGGAAGTTGGCTCATCTGCTATGTCCAATTCGTCACTGTCTTGAGTCACGAGAAATCCAAATCTCTCAGGCTCAAGTCGTGTCCTACTAGACCTACGAGGTTCATGTGTTACATTTGGAACGTGAAATTCCACAACAACTTGTGAGTCTTCATGTTCGTTATGTACCTCCTCACGTTCTCTGCTTTCTTGTTGGTCTCGAACTTCTTCGAGCTCTACATTCCTCCCACTAATTCCTTTGGAAATAAATTCCATTTCAAGAAATACAACAGTCCTAGCAACAAACACTTTGTTGTCAGTTGGTGTGTAGAAGTAGTATCCCCGAGTTTCCTTGGGTATCCAACAAAATAACATTTTTCTGATTTGGGTCCAAGCTTTTCAGGAAATTGTTTCCTAAAATAAGCTTCACATCCCCAAATCTTTAACATAGACAAATTGGTACGATTCCCATTCCATATCTCATATGGTGTCTTTTGAACTGATTTGGAAGGTACACGCTTAAGTGTAAACGCTGCAGTTTCAAGAGCATATCCCTAGAACGATATTGGAAGTTTGTATGAACTCATCATTGATCGTACCATGTCTAATAATGTACGATTCCTTCTTTCTGACACACCATTATGTTGTGGTGTACCAGGTGGAGTCCATTGTGATACAATACCACGGTCTCTCAGAAGGTCCTCAAACTCTTGGCTTAAGTATTCGCCACCTCGATCTGAATGAAGTGCTTTAATACTCTTACCAAGTTGCTTCTCGACTTCATTCATGAAAGTCTTGAACATTTCAAGAGTCTTTGACTTGTGTTTCATAAGATATACATAGCCATACCTACTGAGGTCATCAGTGAAGGTAATGAAGTATTGATAGCCTCCTCTAGCATTTGATCTAAAAGGTCCACATACATCAGTATGTATGAGCCCTAGCAGATTACTAGCTCTCTCACTATGTCCAATGAAAGGATTCTTGGTCATCTTCCCTAATAAACATGCCTCACATGTCTCTAATGATTCAAAATCAAAAGAGTCTAGATAACCATCCTTATGGAGTCTAGATATGTGCTTCTCGTTTATGTGCCCAAGACGACAATTCCATAAGAATGTTTTGTTTGAGTTGTCAAGTTTTAACCTTTTAGTATTTACGTTGTATACGCTAGTCTCAAGTTCTAACAAGTAGATATCATAAGACATACAGGAATTGCCATAAAAGATCTCATCTGTAGATATAGAAATAATTCCATTCTTAATGTGAAATTCAAATCCACTCTTGTCCATACAAGACACAATAATAATATTTCTATTAGTGGCAGGTACATAATAGCAATTCTCTAATTCTATTACAAGGCCCATAGGAAAATATAAACTAATAACTCCAACTGTGGTGGCAGCAACTCTTGCTCCATTAACAACCCGCAACTCGACTTGGCCCTTTCGTAAAGGCTTACTTCTTATCAGATCCTGCATATTAGAACGTATGTGAGATCCACATCCGGTATCTAGTACCCATGATGAAGAAGTATTTAAGTTTATCTCAATAACGTATATACCTGAAGTGGAGATCTCTATCCCCTGCTTCTTCTTCCTCAATTCCTCCAGGTAGAGAGGATAGTTTCTTTTCCAATGTCTAGGCAGATGATAATGGTGACAACTGCCTTCTTTGGAGATCCCACCTTTATCTTTGAGCACGGATGACTTTGGCTTCTGCCCGGCTTTAGAACCTTTCTTAGCCTTGCTTTTGCCTTTTGACTTTCCCTTTGTCTTGCTGATCACCATCAAAGACTTGGGCTTGTCTTTCTTCATCTGTGCTTCAGCTGTCCTCAACATGCCTAACAATTCTGACAACGGCTTGTCAAAATTGTTCATGTTGTAGTTCATCACAAAAATGATTATATGATTCAGGCAATGATTGTAGAATCACATCAGTATCCAACTCTTGACCTAGGGGAAATCCCAACTTGGATAGACTTTCCACGTACCCAATCGAGGTGAGTATATGGGTGCCAACTGAGACTCCCACTTTCATCTTGCTTTTGAACAAAGCCTTTGAGACATCATATCTCTCTTGTCTTGCTTAATGTTGATACATGTTCTTGAGATGTGTTACCATCTCCACGACATTCATGTTCTCATGCTGCTCTTGCAACTCATAGTTCATTGAGCACAACATCAGGCACTTGACATCCACGACATCATCAAGGTGCTTCTTGTAAGCATCCTTTTCAGCCTTGGGCGCATTTACGACGGGCTCCTCTGGCTCTGGTGTTTCAAGGACATAGAGCTTACGCTCATGTCTGAGAACAATTCCCAACGTCCTAAACCAGTTTTGAAAGTTGGTTCCGGTAAGTTTGTCCTTCTCAAGGACCGATCGCAACGAGAAAGTGTGAGTGTTGGTTGCCATTTGATTGCTACAAAAGAAAAATTTGCATTTAGTCCAAAACATTTTGACTTGTAAAGATTTGATAAATGAGATTAATTAGGCCTTTAATTAATTATGCTCCCACTATTTTATTCAAATTGATAGCCCTCACTATCAACTCGGAAGATTGCAACGCACAACCTTCTAGTGAGCCAAGACCCAAAATAATTGGATCAATGCCCAGCCAACGCCGACGTCAAAGACCAAATACTAAGGTAGGCAATTTTTGCCAATTGCATCATATGCAACTCTTGGATAGATGATCATGTACAACTCATTGCCATGATGCATCTGTGTGCCTCTAGGTACTTGATCCTATCAAGGTTCTCTAGTTAAGTCCAACCCATAAGCCAACACGATGAGTGTGCACCCTGCGGAGGCAGACCCACACACCCACCATCACACTTCCACGAGATAGATAGTGTACCACGAAGAGGCATGCCCACACATAGTCGATCAAGCTTTTCATGTGTGTTTCTTTATGGAAGGCAACTAAAACTTAATATTATTAATTGAGGGGTTTTATTAATACATATACATATCCAAACACCACATACTTATAGTATGTATCACATACTACTATATTCGCAACCACAAACGATAGACATGCAATCACAAACACAAATACATCGGTTATGGCCATACTATTGTAATCCTTTGGAGCAACAAAGGATTACGGTCCACCTATGGTCTTATGCATCTCATGCAACACCTGTGAATCAACCTGTAAGCCTGTAATGATCAACATTACAATGAACAACTTCATGGATGCTTCGTGGGGTTGGAACTTCAAGTTGCTTCTTGGAATGGGATCTTCTTATTGCTTCTCCATGGACGCTCCTTGGAGTTGGATCTTCAGGTTGCTTCTTGGAATTAGATCTTCATGGTTCTTCTCCATGGACACTCCTTGGAGTTGGATATTCAAGTGGCCTCCTTACATCAAGTTTACAAAAACTAAAACTAATCCAATCTCTATTACATCATGTGAGTACAAATATAAAAGGAAAGAATTAATTACACTTTAAAATAAGAGATGAGGCTCGACATGCAAGCCGAATACTTTATACAAAGGATCCATATGTAACCATTATACATCCATAGAATTCACAAACAAACATATCCACAAGATTGACATCCACATTCATTCGCAAAATTCACAAAAGGGGATATTAGGCCATAACCGTGTATGCATTCACCACATAAAATAGATTTTAAAGGCGACGTGTATGATATCATAGGTATATCTACATATACATATATACATATTAAAATTGCAGTACTTTTAATGTGGGAGATTCCCCATTAAATAAATTTTTGACTCCCACACAGATAATGCAGGGTACACAAGGGTAGAGCCCCTGTGCGGGGTACATAGGGGCAGCGCCCCTATGCGGGGATCCGCCCCTCTCGGGGTCTCAAGGGCAGAGCCCCTAAAAGGTCTATGGAATTTTACCTCCGTGCACTTAGGAAAATCAATATTTTCCATAGTCGACCCCGTCCAAAACATCAAAAACATAAGCATGTGGCGTATGTGGAATTAGGATTATATTTTCTCATTAGCAGGTTTAATTCTCATCGTATGCAACATAAAAACAATATACAGTAATTCGATCATATCGAAGAGAATCCAAATACGTCATAGATCAATGCTGCTCTAATACCACTATTGGTTTTGCGGAGAAAACATGCGCGACGGAAGCAATAAAATCCACGCAACCCGAAACAGGATCTCATCGACAACAACATATTTGGAAGGATTGTTTAAGGGATATACCTTATCGCGGAGAAAGTCCGACGATGTCCCATTGTACGATGGTTCAACGCTGCTTGTCTACACAGACGAAACTTTTCTCTCGTTCGCTATCGCAGGTTGATCCGGCGGTGCTCCTTTGCGGCAGTGATGTCCTCCGCTCGTAGCGCGTACATGTGGTCGTCGACGTCCTCCGAACGCAGGAGTTAATGTGTCTGCGTCTCTACTTCATCCACGTGGATGGACGAAACTCCACGTCGCGCTTCTCAAGCCGGCGGGAAGGAGTGTATCTCTACGGCGGCGTGCTAGAGGCGTGTTTCTCTCCTTTCTCTCCTAAGGACGATGACGGCTAGGATTTCCGTGCGTGAGCGTAAACTAAAAGCGTCTCTCGATATCTTATATAGATATCGGCCGTCAATCCAGGATACGAAGGGAAATAGGGTTTCCTAAACCCATTGGTAAACAGAAATGTTGCGTTAATTAAAATGCTCATGGATTAATTAGAATATTCTAGAATTCATTAATTAACCAAATAATCACATTAATTAATTAATTAATATCCAACTCCATGCAATCGCTTGGGATGTCTCTATGGGCATATATATACCAACAATAAGGCATGGAAAGATAATGATGATCGTGCATGGAATAGTATGATGGTCTTAATGACCTTTGGGCATGGTTGAGCCCTCAATGAGGTGTAACCCTCTTGTGTTGATAAGGTTTGATATGTTGTGATATTGAGAAAAGGATTTATATCCTATGATAGTATGACGGTCTTAATGGCCTTTGGGCATGGTTGAGCCTTGAATGAGGTGTAATCCTCTTGTGTTGATAAGGGTTGATACCCTGTGATATTGTGAAAAGGATTTATATCTTATGATAGTATGATGACTAGTGTCGTCTCATGAATGGAAAGTGAATAGTACAATGTGATGATGAGATAAGAAATCCTAATTCACACATTTTATATCTTTTGAAGTTGTGATATTTATATGCTTGTTAGTAGCGAATTAGGGTTTGTATGTCCACTTATTTGATTCCACCTTAATTCACCCAATTGGCATTACTAATCAAGTTAAACTCTAATCATGTAGTGCCTTGTGCCATAGATGCATCTGAGTATCTAAACTTGCCAGATGGTGAAATGAGTGTTCCTAAGGGAAACTCAGAGCATATACTGTTGAGTATGTGGGGTTGGCAAGTTGAGGATATATCCTTGTCATCCACAATGCAGGTTGTGGAGGATGGCTATGGCCATGCCTCATACATCTGATGTGATTATATATGTGACGAGATTGAAGGAAACTACGGTCGTACCTCAGATGGTAGGGTATGCATACCCACCACCTTTCACTAGTGTCATGACTTGTACCAAGGACAGACTAGACTATTAGCAGCTTGACCTTATGTGTCGCTACGGTGAACTCGTACTGACCGGGGGCGGAGAAGATATTATGTGTCTGACTCTTCCTAGATCTTGTTTGAGACTGATTTTGACTTAGCAGTGGTCAGTTGGATTTGAGTGGTATCCTCAAATTCCTCAGGACATAATAAAAGATGTAAGATAGTTGGGTATCATATCTGTTTATGTTTATACACCATGCTTCATATTGGATGATAACCCGTGTTTGCTTTCTTTTCATTGAGATCATGTTTAGTACAATAAGAGATAAAATATATGCTTATGTTGTAGTTATGCTCATGTTGTAAACATGCTTATGTTGTCAAATATATTGACACTGGTAGTTAAGATGATGCCTCTAGCTATGCTTAATATTGCTATCCATGCCTATGTAATTATAGATTCTTAAACTGCTAATCATGTCTATGCAATTAAGTATTCTATGATGTTAGTTCTACTTATAATATAGATCTGTTCTCTTTATTTGAGATGCTAATATTGATAGCCATGTTATGTTACTAGACATATTCATGACATTAGGGATGCTTATGATACTAGATTGCTTGTTCTATTAGCAAGGAATATGATGATAGTCAATTTAATGATAATGATTGTTATTAAATGCAATTTAATGATATTTGAGTAGATATCTATCTAGAGAAATGGATTTATTTGTTATCTATATATGCATTGATGATTGTACTTGTTGATAAGATAATTTGCTTAATCTGTTTAGCATACTCGAACTATTCAATCTATTCAATTGATTATTAAAAACTCCAACTGCTTAGTTATCTACTATTTAAAATGTTGTAATCAATAAGAATTTTGTTGGAGGTTATATCTCTTATTGGGACATGGGTCTCACCCTTGTGGTTCGCCACATTTTTGTAAGTAATCGGAAGTGACGAAAACAAACATGTAGCAGCAAAGAGGAGCTATAGAATGAATCCTTGAAAAAGTTGATTAGATGTTTAGTGTGTCCTAGAGCCATACCTGTACTCCTAGGTCCAGGCAGGAAAAGTTTGTATATGGTGTTTCAAATGAATCGAACTTTTGTTAGCATATTAATGCTTGTTTGTGTGGCATATACAAATATTGTTCTCCTATGTATATATGTT
This sequence comes from Alisma plantago-aquatica, assembly GCA_963693085.1. Classification (NCBI taxonomy): domain Eukaryota; kingdom Viridiplantae; phylum Streptophyta; class Magnoliopsida; order Alismatales; family Alismataceae; genus Alisma; species Alisma plantago-aquatica. The sequence continues at coordinate 589,557,158 of OY856410.1, forward strand.
GTGGCTAAGGTGATAGAATAATTTGTATCAATTTCTTAGCATAGTATGGATAAAAGAAATATATTGGGATCTTATACAAATGTTTATGAGTAGGTGTTGATGTTGACATTAGTTTTAATTTACCCATATTTATGGGTAAGTTATTAATTAGTATTCGATTGTGCTTTATGTTTTGAGTAATCTCGTTTAGTGTAATGAGTTCCCACAAGTTGGTATCAGAGATTTAGGTTCACTGAGTCTATAGGGACACCAGGACTTAGGACTAGGATGATGTCAAAATTAGGAATATGACATAAAAATATGGTGCATACTGCCTAATCTCAGTATTTGGATGCCCTAGCTAGGTATTCCATTATTGAGGAAAAGGTAAGTATGGAACTCTTAGATTGTTACCTTTTTGATGACTCTGATCAAGTCGTCATTTTGAAACAATCTAACGAGCATAATGAATAAGAAGTCATGGTGTGAATTTTCAATCCTACCTTAAAGAATATGGAGAATTACATCATTATCTATCAAAACTTGAATGTTTGGTAACTATAAGAGAAAGATACAACATCATGAAATCTAAATCTGAATACAAATAAGAAAAGGAGGAGTTCTTGAAGATGTGATTCAAGAATATAATAAAGTAAAAGATGGATAAGTCTGTGCTTATAAAGTGAATCAAGGTATGCAATCCATATAAGATGGAGAGAATACCTATAATAAGTGTAAAATGAGAAGATGAATGGGAACAATGACAAAGGAATAAGGTGGAACCTGATTTAATCTTAGACCGACCTATGTGTGTAAGAAAGTGCTACTGTAAAATCAACATGGTATGGGAAAGAAATTAAGGGAGATGATCTCGGTTTAATGAAGAAAATGTGGAATATGATGATTTACCTGTTGATAAGTGGTTGAAAAACATAATAAAATAAGAGAACATGCCCTAGTGGGATAAATAGTCATCAAGGAAGGATTAATGAGATATGTTAATCATGATGATCCCTATGATAATGGAAAGGAACCCGAAATGAAAAAGGTAAAATGATGCATTATAAGTTGTAAACTGCATAATGAAAATAGAATTGGATACCTTTTTGCTAGTGACCCTTGAACAATGTTGCTATGATGTGGGAAGTGTGTTTCTCTTTCTGTCTTTCTTGTCCAGGGTACAACTTTCATGTGCATCATTACCACTTTGTATGTGTAGATTTGTTGTAAACATGAGGGTGCATAGATTATTATAGTATAAGGTTGGTTGGACTATGGTTCTAAGATCATAAATCTTGTGATGATTTTTCTTTTGAGCCTTCCAATAATTAGGAAGACTCCTCTTATATGTCTTGATAGTTGTTATGTTGGTAAAAGCGGATGAGATAATGATGTGAGTTCCTTATAGCACATGAGGTGGATACTAATGTAATGAATCCTAGTATCCAAGATGTATCAACAATATGAGAAATATGTGAAGGTTGGAGATGTTTATTAAATGAACATTCCAAGTATTCCTCTCCCATAGAGAGATAGAGGGAGAGAGAGATAGAGATAGAGAGAGAGAGTTGATGATGATCCTACAAATGCTGTTTGGAAAGAAAAACAAAAGTGACTCTATAATGTTGTGTATGGTCTAGTGATTGCTGGGAAAGACCACTATCAAGGATAGATGACTTGTTGATACAATAGATATAATTTCAGGATCATATCTAGAATTTAGAGTTGAAAGTTACTATTAGATTTGTACAGGCGGTACAACAAGTTTCTATGTTCCATATTTGCAAATGTCTTCTTATGTGGGGGTTTTTGTGCTGACCCAAGAAAAGATATGTATGGATTGAAAGAGAAGAATATTTCTTCTATGAGAATGATGTGCTTCTAGTACTCTGAAGTTAAACCAAACAAAAGGTATATCCTTGGTTGTTAAATATGTCAGAGGTTCTTCTAGTACACTAAAGTTTCTTATAAAACCTCCTATAATATCCATCTAACCCTAGAAAGCTTCTAATCTTAGAAGGGATTGTGGGTGGCTCCCATTGAAGAATATATTCTATTTCCTTAGGGCCTACACTCACACCTTCTCATGATATGATGTGTCCAAGAAAAGAAATTTCAGCCAACTAGAACTCACTTGTGCTGAACAATGCATATAGTTGATGTTCTCCGAACAACTATAGGGCTATCCTCACATTTTTTCATGTTGTTCTACATCTCTATAATATATAATATTATTAGATATAAACAATACCAGAAATTGATCTAATTATGGTTTGACAACTTCATTGGTCATGTTCATAAAAGATGTTGATAAATTTGTCAATCCCAAAGACATGACTACAAACTCTTAATACCCACACCTTGTTTCAAATGATGACTTAGGTACATATGATGCCTTTGTTCTCAAGTGATGATAACTTGACCTAAGATCTATCCTTGAAAATATTGTTTCTCCATATAGCTGATCAAATAGATCATCAATCCTAGGTAGAGGATATTTGTTCTTAGTCGTTATATTATTCAAATGACAATAGTCTATGCACATGAACATAATTCTATCCTTCTTCTTAAAAAAATGTGTTGGAGGTCCCCAAGGTGATGTACTATGTTGAATGAAACATCTATCTAGTAGCTCTTGTGACTGAGACTTTAATTCCTTTAACTCTGCAGGTGCCATTCTAAAGGCTGGTAATGCTATGGGGTGACTACTAGGTAAAATTTGTATCTAAAATTCATCATCCCTGTCAGATGGTAAACCAAATAACCCATCAAGCTAAACATCTAGGAACTCACATACAACATGGACATCCTCTATATTAACAATACTTTTCTCTACCCTAGTGTCTGCCATAAGTGTTAAAAATGCCTCACACTCTTTTATCATAATCTTATTAGCTACATCAATTGAAACTATGTATGTAGGTAAGAATTTTCGATCCCTAGTGAAGACACATGGAAATCCACCTTGCTAAAAGACACTGCGTTTCTTCCAAAAATCCAATTGAGCATGGTATGCCTGAGGCAATCCACACCCAAAATGATTAAAAAGGAATTAATGTCTAAGTGTATGAAATTAACCATTATGGTATACCATTAAACTCAACAGACATCAGAGACCAACTTCTATCAAACGTTTGGCTCACCTACAGGTACTATTTACAATATCTCATAAGAAAAATCATAAGTTATTAGATTTAATCCACTAACTAATGATATCTATATAAAATGATGTGTCGCACAATGATCTATCAAAACTAAAACTAAAATGTTGTTAAAGAGAAGCTCTCACCTATTGCAATTTGGGCAAGACCACTCCTTTTAATTGAGTTATAGAAAAGAACCATCATGTAAATCTTGATTGAGTCATAGAATAGACACATCCTGTGAATCTCCCTCTTCAATGGTGTCTTAATTATCCACTATAGATACTAATTCTTCCTCCTCTAAAGCATGAATCCACTGAAGAATTTTCTCCCCTACTTGGAGCCTAACTCTATGAAGTCTAAAGCGCAACTCAAACTCTATGTAGGTGCAATCTGAAGCTTGGGATAGTCTCTTTATATTGCCCAATCTATCCACAATACTGGCATCCTTGAAAACCAATTTCTCAACATTGACCTGAGTATTCCCTACCACAAGTGTCACACAGAGTCGTATCTTTCCTCAATGAATTTGTCATAGATGTTGATGACCCTATAGTCATCTATGAACTTTCTCACATAGGTGGTCTGTTCCATCTTCTAGAGCAAAATATCCCTCTACTATTAGAAGATATAACATTGCTTGAACCAGATGTTTTCCTTCCAAAAGAACCAAGACCTCATCCTAATTTTGAAAAGAATCCACCATTTGCTATGTATCCATTACTACTTTGTACTCCTCTACTAAAATCCCTAGATAATTTTTTACCCTCAAAATTTTTTTAGCATTAGCTGAATATTCAATACATCTTGACACCTCCATAAACTCTCCAAAACTTTGCTCTCCCTTCTTCCAACGACTGATATTCAACGTCAAATTTTTGGTGTAAAACCTACTTGAAATCTTCTTCATTTATCTATATCGTTTGGTACAAGTTGTGGACTAAAGTTGACCAATATTGTACGATACAGTCTATACTCACCAACTGTCATACTGCTCTGTTTGATGCTCTCCAATTGTCTAATTTTGCCACTTATGAAGGTAAGAGGAACATACTTCAAGTGAAACTCATCCACAAAATCCTTTAATGCCATCACTATATTTATCATCTTATCTTCTACTCCATGCTACCACAACTTAGGATCTCCTTTAACTAGAGAGGTAGCATGGTTGATCTGATTATATTTTGATAAATCCATTAGGGAAACACCTTTTGCATTTATTGGAGCCATACATCTACAAGAGCTAGACCTATTGTCCCAGGAAACTCAGTCCCATCAAGCTTGTTCACCAACTTATAATATCTAATCATGTCTTAGTAGAAGATGAAGACCTCATGTCCATGTTATATATACCTTTTATTTCCAGTATATGATACATCATAGCTACCTCATCATTATCCTCTACACCCTCAGTCATTTCTTGAGGCTCAGAGCCATAATGGCTCTCAGCCTATTTGTCAACATGCCTCTTCCTACCATCTACATATCGATAAGAGAAACATATATGTTAGAAAATTGTAGTTCAAAGAGGAAAAGATCCTAATCATATTGGTCCTCTTACCACCTCAATCCAAAACATAGGATCAACCAAAGCTCTAATGTCATGTTGTTAACCCGACCCAAACCCACTAGTCAAGGTTTAGGCCCACCAAATTGGGACTAGACTAACCATTCATTTTTATTACAATCCTAAATCAACTTTAATTTTTTACTTTCATTAAATATATAGAATTAACAAAATGTCATGTTAACATATCAAATAACATCTGATTTAAGAACTAACATCATGTGTTTACACTTGAGTTTAACTTCTATAACATAATCAACTGAATGAGGTGAGTTCCAACTTTAATATACATCAAGTACAACATATTAGAAAACCACTCTAAATCCTCACTCTCACATTCCCAGGACTAGAGGAAGGATAAGAGATCATCTCACTAACTAATTAACTATTCCTCTCAAGACGTAAGATAGTCACTCCTAATGAAAATTGATTTCTTAATCCTCCTACTAAGTTGTGCCTATACCTAAAAAATGTTTTGATAGAGTGTGTGAGCTACTGGATTCAGATATGTAATGTTAATTTATTTAGTCCAAATAATATAAGCATGGAAGTTGAAATCTATGAATCACTCAACATGATAAGAGACCTGATAATGATTAAAAGAAGTAAATCAACTAAGTCCATTGATATATATTTACATTCCTTTTCTTATTTCGTAGACCCACTTGAAGTGTACAACATCATGTATAAGAATCACATCAAACTAAAATTTCACCGTATAATATTTAGAGTAGACCTAGGACTCTAAGTCTACTAAATTATCTCCCTGGCATACAAAGGGGTTCTCGATCTCTGGCCACAACAGGTAGATGCCTTGCCAGTTAAGATAAACCACTCCTCTAAACTTGGGTACTATAAAGAGTTCGAGATCACCTCCTTACTAAAATATGGTAAGCATAACACCATTGGGAAGCAGCGGAATGAAAAATTTTCTGACTATATATAATTTCATAAAAGATTGTACAAGATACATTCAAAAAACTCCCTTTTAGGGTTACATCATCAAACAAAACTAGGATCTAGATAGAGGGAAGTCTAGACTACTCCACTTTTTGTCTCCGAGCAACATATCCATTAGCTAAGTCCATGCCAAAGCTACAATCTTCAGGTCTTATCCATCAACCTTCTTATCACTTGGGTGGTTGGGAAGAAACCCAGCAAAAGGGAAAGGAAAAACAAGTATGTGTCACAAAACTATTCTATGATAACAAGGTAAGAAAAATATGTAAAAATAGGCTAGCATTCATCATAAGATGAAGATAACAAGAGAATAAGGCCATATGTACAAGATGCTTTCAATAGATGCTTCCCATAAGCAAATTATAATAAAAGAATTGCATGCATGATTAATACTGACTACCTTAACTAAGTAGGGTTGAGGCACCTACCAGACCTTCAACCAAAAGGGTGAGGGGAGAATAATACATTCCAGTCACTTGCACATATTTCATGTGTGGGGGAGAATAAGACATTCCCCAATGGAGAAATAACACATTCCCCAACTATGGGTGGTTGTACATAAGTACCAATACTATAGCTAGTTAGTCTATGATGCGGTGATTTTGAGTCGCATTTATAGACTTGTTTTACTTGCGTTTTATGCGTTTATTGGTCATTTTGGTGGTTAATATTGCATAATTCACTTACTTTAGTCTATGATCCTTCTCAGTGTCAAATCTCTCTTATTTTATTGTTTTGAGCATAAATGATTACAATAATAGGTTTTATCTCGGCTGATGTGGTTTTGTTTTGCAATTTCAGGAAAAACACATATCTGCTGCTGTTGATACCATCGACAACAGTCGATACTATCGACACAGCCACAGGCAGGCATCTGTAAGGAGGAGCGCATAGTCGATACCATCGACTGGGAAGTCAATGGTAGCGACGTACCATCAGGTTGCTGGCGACCAGTCAGTCGATACTATCAACACCATAGTCGATACTATCGACCCTTTCAGCTTTAGTGATGGAAAAGGGATAAAACCGACGCCTAAGGGTGTCGATACCATCGACCCGATTCGATGGTATCGAGTCAGCATCAGGCGCAACGACGAAAAGAAAAGAAGGCTTGCCGATATCGCGAGGGGTCGATACCATTGACCCGTGTCGATGGTATCGACACCGTCAGATCAAAGTTTTTTTCAGATTGGCTCTAATCCAAAGGTTGTGATATTTTTGCAACCTAACTCGGTGATTATACCTAATGACGGTGGCCAAGAGCAGGGTATCACGTTGTTAGCCGCTGCACACATCCCGAGAAGGTGTGGAGAGAAGAACGGAGCCCAGAAGCACACCCCAGCCGTTCCGAAAGCCGGAGAAGTCGTTTTCCACTGCCGAAAGGCTGTAGATTGTGCATTTTACGCCAAGGAACGATTGGATCTTCCCCGTTCAGGGGTTTCATCAGTTATTCACGTTTTTCTCCATGTTTCCCCTTTCTTCAACCATGCTTTGCTCTGAGATGAACATGCGAGGCTAATCCCCTTTATCTTTAGGACTGGGAGTAGCCCGGGGAAGCATTGTATGACATTTTTATCATTGTAATTCATATTTTGTCTCTTAAATCCGTGGTATGATTTCGTTTTCTCAATTATATTGTTATGCTTGATCACCATAATGATAACCTAATGCCATTAATTACTTTGAAAGAAAAATTAACGGTTGAAAAGAGACAAAATTCACATTAATTAATGAATCCCTTGAACAAGGTGATGTAAGGTTAATGGTGGAAACCCAAAGGTCGATTCTAATGCACCTAGTTTAGGGTATAGGTTACTACGACGGTGGAACCGACCTAGACTTAGGTAGTGAATTGTACCATTAAAGTGGACAATTCTGACTACAGGCCACTACCCGGATTGAGAGATGAACCTGAGTAACTATATGGAAATCCATACAATGAAAACCCGCAGTGAAACCACAATCCTAATGATTTCCATTTGAATTGATTAAACTAACACTTAATCGATTGCTCTGTTTTATTTTATTTTCTTTTATTTTACAACAACTCTCATAACCTTTTAATTGGCCTAGATGATTGCGAGTAGTTAGTAGTAGTCCACCGATAATTCAGTGTCCCTGAGTTCGACTCGGGCCTCACAAAGGCCTGTACTACTCTGACACGTACACTTGCGTTATACGCACGGTAAAATTGTGTCAAGTTTTTGGCACCGTTGTCGGGGACACGACAATTGTCGACACAACGAGTGCTGCAAGCAGCCATTCTAGGCCACCTTTTATTCTATTATTTTGTAATCATTTTTGAAATTCGTAGTCTATCTTTCATATTTTGTAATCATCTAGCACGGTACTGAACTAAAATTATCATTTTGCAGGTATTGGTGAATGGTGAGGATGCGTACGTAGCACTGACTACATGCAGCAATCACTAGAGGTTCCACTGTCGGGACCACACGAAGAGGAGAACTATACTCAAGACCAACTCGAAGATATAGATTCCGACTATGAATCAGAAGCGATGGTAGGAGAACAGACGATATGGAAGAAGATAAAGGCTTCTTCCTCATCCGCATCAAAGGGGCCAATAAAGAAGCTGACAGTTAACATTCCGACATACAAGATTGATCCAGCATTAATAAATCTAGTCAAATCGAAAGCATTCCATGGGCTGAAGAATGAGGACCCGGTCGCACACATCGGTACTTTTGTGGAAAACCGTGACATGATCGAGATTGATAGGTTTCCACAGGAGATGCTTTACCTGAAGTTATTCCCCAACTCTCTGGCAGGTAATGCGCGTGAATGGTTGCATAATCTGGATGACGAGACAGTGGAAACATGGGACCAGATGATCGAGGTGTTCTTTGAGAGGTTCTTTCTGCCTGAGAAGACCAACGATTTGGTCTGAAAGATCCATAATTTCAGCCAGAAGGCAGGGGAGACTTACTCTGAGACCTGGGAACGGTTTTAGATCATGCTATGGAGGTGCCCGCATCATGGGATGGACAAGGAGAAGTAGGTCCAAATCTTCTATTTTTCTTTTTCCGAGCATGATAGAAGTAACTTAGATTCCACCGGTTCAAGTTTCTTCTTAAAAAACACAGGCATGAGGTGTTGAGAAATTTTGAAGAACATGTCTAAGAAGCAATCTTGGGGCAATAGAGGCACCGTAGAGCATGTTCGGGCTGCGGGGGAGTCAAAGGCCATCAAAGAGCTAAATGAGAAGATGGACCTTCTAGCAAAGAAACTGCTTGCAAAAGAAGACGCAGAATCTGATGATGAAGCTCAACTAAACTTCATGCGCCAGCAACTGGGGTACAAAAACAATGACTATTTGTGGAGGAAAGACAAGAAATTTTCCTAGAAGGACCCAATTAATTTCTTGCAGGACCTCGACGCAAAACCCCAACCATCACCAGAGGATAAGAGCAATGAGTTGCTCAATCAAGTAATAAAGCAGAATCAAGAACTAATGAACACTTTTGGCCAGCAGATCAAGCAACAAGGAGAGTTTATGAATCAATTTGGGCAGACCTTACAGAGTCATAGGGATCAGATGAGGACGATAGAGACATGCAGATGGCAGCTGAAATAACAAATTTGAAGAAGCCAGCGCAGCAAGGCTTTCCCAGAAATACAAACATTCCAGGAGGAAACCAATAGGCTAAGGCAATTTTTCTATAGAGTGGCAAGCAGATTTTAAACTCCAGGGCCGAGGAACCGAGCACACCCCAGTCAAAAACCATAGGTGAGGCCGCAGAGGAGGTTCTGATTCCACCCACAACACCGATAGAGGATTTGGTAGAGGATGTTGCTACAGAACCTGTCATTGTTGAGGAGGAGACACAAAAGAGGATGCCATATGTGCCGCCACATCAAAGGGCACTGACTGTCTCGGTCCCATATACTGATAGCGTGAAAGCCAAGAAAGTGGACACTCAATTCAAGAAGTTTCTAGATAGCTTTAGAAAGTTATTTTCTCTATTGTTAGAGGCAATAAAGCAAATTCCCTCTTACGACAAGTTTCTGAAAGACATCATTACAAAGAAGAGGAAGATCCCAGATACTGAGGTAGTGGTTCTTAAGGAACAGGTGAGTGCTTTCATCATGGGCACATTGCCACCTAAAAGGCAGGACCCGGGCTGCTTCAACATTTCATGTTACATTGGTAAAGTGAAATTTAGCAAAGCATTGTGTGATCTCGGGGCAAGTATAAATCGGATGCCTCTCTCTACATTCAAGAAGCTGGGATTGAAAGAATCAAGGCCGAGCAATATGACAATTCAGTTAGCGGACAATTCTATGGTGAAGCCATACGACATTTGTGAGGACGTGTTGGTGAAAGTGGATCGGTTTGTATTTCCAGTAGACTTTGTTGTAATGGAAATGCAGGACGAGCAAGGAAATGAGTTTCTCCTTGGGCGAGCTTTCCAAGCCACTGCAGATATGATACTTGAGATGGGAAGAGTCTGTTTGACCTTGGGTATCGTTGATGATTGGTTTGAAATGGTCATGCCCTCAAGCACAACACAATAAAAAATGAAGGAGCAATGCCGCATGGTGAAGCACTTTGATCAGAATATTTCTCTCTGTCTAGGGAAGCCATTTCTAGATATGGCTCGTGTAATGACTAAGGTGGAGAAGGGGACACTGGTTGTAGACATCATGGAGCATACCAAGGTTGTGTCTCTTAGCAAGGCTGTGGGTTTTCCTGATGATGAAGAGGAGGACATCCCTCCTTCTACTGAAGATGAGGCCATAGAAAATTCTATTTTCAATGCATATCCAGAACTACCTCTTGAAGCCTGCCTGGTTAATATAACACATGATTGGATGAGACAAAAGTCACTACAAGAATGCGCCAAGATGCTTCAGGTGTCGTTGTGTTTTTACGCTAGGTACTATGAAGACCTTAGATAACTCCCACCACCGATTCAGTCATCCTTGATCAGCCCGCCAGATTTAGAATTGAAGCCATTGCCACCTCATTTGAAATATGCATTTCTAGTCGAGGGTGAAAATCTACCAGTGATTATTTTGGCATATCTGAGTGCCAAGGAGGAGGATCAACTGATGATTGGGCTGAAGAACCACGAGGTGCATTCAGGTGGTCAGTCGCGGACATAAAGGGGATCTCCCCTACACTTTGCCAGCATAAGATCCAGCTCGAGGAGGGAGCCAAACCTGTAATCCAGCCATAGTGCAGATTAAATCCTAGCATGATGGAGGTCATCAAGAAGGAGGTAATCAAGCTCCTTTCTACAGGTATCATCTATGCTATATCCGACTCGTCATGGGTGAGTCCTACAGAGGTAGTCCCTAAAAAGGGGGGAAGAACTGTTACACATAATTTGTTAAATGAGCCAGTCACGACCCGTCTGTTAACCAGGTTGCGTGTATGTATAGACTACCGTAGATTGAATGCTGATACACTTAAGGATCATTTTCCTCTCCCATTCATTGATCAGATGTTAGAGCGATTAGCAGGTCGATCTAATTTTTTATTTCTCGATGGTTATTCGGGCTACAATCAGATTTCCATTGATCCTATGGACCAAGAGAAGTCCACCTTCACTTGTCCTTACAGAACATTTGCATACCACCGTATGCCCTTTGGTTTGTGTAACGCACTAGCAACCTTTCAGCGTTGCATGCTTGCCATTTTCTCCGATATGGTTGAACGCTGTTTGGACGTCTTTATGGACGATTTCCCTATCTATGGTGCGTCTTTCGATGAATGTTTATATAATTTGGATAAGGTTTTGCAACGATGTGAGGACTCACATTTGGTTCTCAACTGGGAAAAATGCCATATGATGGTTAGTGAAGGGATCGTGCTTGGACATAAAGTGTCTAGAAAGGGGTTGGAGGTAGATCCGGTGAAGATTGAAGTTATTTCCAAATTGCCCCCACCGAATTTGGTAAAAGGGGTACGAAGTTTTCTAGGTCACGCTGGGTTTTATCGCCGCTTTATAAAAGATTTCTCAAAAATCGCCAAACCATTATCTAAGCTGCTGGAGAAGGATGTTGTGTTTGATTTTAACGAAAAGTGTTTACATGCGTTTAATGTGCTTAAAGAAAAATTAATTTCTACGTCAGTTGTGCAAACACCGGATTGGACAAAACCGTTTGAATTAATATGTGATGCGTCAGATTTTGTAGTAGGGGCTGTTTTAGGACAACATGTGGACAATCAACCCGATGTGATTTTCTATGCATCCAAAACTTTAAATGACACACAACTTAATTACAAAACAACTAAAAAAGAGCTTCTCACCATAGTTTTTGCTTTTGAAAAATTCTGGCAATATCTTGTAGGATCTAAAGTCGTGGTATGGACGGACCACGCCGCCATAAAGTACTTGATGGAAAAGAAAGATGCCAAACCTAGACTGATTAGGTGGATCTTACTATTATAAGAATTTGATATTGAAATCAAAGATAAGGCGGGAATAGAAAATGTGGTTGCGGACCAATTGTCTAGGTTGGAAAGGGTAGATGATAAGGACGTACATATACCCATTACCGAGACGTTTCCTGATGAACAACTTCTATCTGTGAAATCTAAAGATCCTTGGTTTTCTTATATCTTTAATTATCTTGCCTGCAAAATTATCCCAGATGATTGGACATACCAAGAGAAAAAGAAAATTTTCCATTCTTTGCGATATTATTTATGGGATGACCCCATTCGGTTGAAGCAGTGCAGGGATGGTATGTTGCGTAGGTGTGTACCGGAGGTGGAATACGAAAGCGTACTTCGTCATTGTCATACCTTACCAACGGGTGGCCATCATGCAAGTTCTAGAACCACGACCAAGGTGCTTGAGAGCGGCCTTTACTGGCCTACTTTGTTCCGGGACGCATATGACTATGTGCGGCAATGCGATTCCTGCCAACGGGCAGGTAACATTTCAAAGCGACAGGAGATGCCCCTCAATGTATTTCAAGAAGTTGAGGTGTTTGATCTGTGGGGTATTGATTTTATGGGACCCTTTGTGTCCTCCAACTCTAACTTTTACATTCTATTAGCTATTGACTATGTATCGAAGTGGGTAGAGGCAATACCCACTAGGACTAATGATGTCGCTGTAGTGTGCATGTTTGTCAAAGAATACATTTTCTAGCAGGTTTGGTGTACCAAGAATGATTATTAGTGATGGAGGTACACATTTCCGAAATCATAAGTTTGCGGCATTGTTGAGAAAGTACGGGGTAAAGCACAACATTGGTACCCCGTACCACCCGCAGACACAGGGGCAAGTGGAAGTCTCCAATAGAGAGATTATGAAGATCTTGGAGCGTACAGTGGCTTCAACACAAAAGAACTAGAGCACCTTGCTACCAGACGCTTTATGGGCGTACAGGACGACATATAAGACACCTATAGGCACTACGCCTTTTAGGTTGACTTATGGGTGGGCCTGCCATTTGTCGGTGGAATTGGAGCATAGGGCGCACTGGGCGCTAAGGAAGCTGAATTTCAACCATGATGCGACAGGGAAGAAACGCTTGCTAGAGCTAAATGAACTCGATGAGCTGAGGATGAATGCATATGAAAGCTCATGGATTTACATGGAGCGGACAAAGCTGATTCACGATCGACACATTCAGATGCGTGTCTTCAAGAAGGGAGATCGTGTGCTCTTGTTCAACTCAAGGTTGAAGATGTTATCCCGAGAAATTGAAATCCCGATGGAGTGGACCTTTCGCTGTAGAGGAGGTCAGGCCACATGGAGCAATCATGGTGTGTGATGGAGAGAACATTTCTGGTTAATGGACAACGATTGAAGTTGTACTTCGGTGAGGATTACACGAGGAAAGTTCATGAGGTCAAACTCATTGTGCTTACGGATGCATGAGGATCTTGATTTCATCTAGCTTAAGAAGTTAAATAAGGGCGCTTGTTGGGAGGCAACCCAACCATTGGTAGTTTCATTCAGTTTTTCCCACATTTGTAAGTTAGTTTGATTCGATTTTGTTTTGGGTGTAAAAAAGATACCTTGATCATCTGTTCAATGTGTAGGACTGAGGCAGGGTCGATACTATCGACCCTTGTGTCGATACTATCAACATGGGCACAGTTAGGCGGCTGCAAAAATCTCTCTGAGTCGATACTATCGCCGTCCTCATCGATGGTATCGACCTACCATCAACGCATCGCCAAGAATGGGGTCGATAGTATCGACATGGGTGTCGATACTCGTGAGATCCCTGAAGATATTCAGACGAAAATTGTCTCAGTGAAGTTGATACCATCAACGGGCCTGTCGATGGTATCGACCCAGTTACAGGCAGAAAGCGGCGGCCGAGCATCGCGAGGGTGTTTGCCCTAAGAAGAGTCGATACTATCGACACTCGTCGATGGTATCGACGCGACATGTCATTGATATGCTAGAGGAAATCAACGACGATCGCTACATCAAGAGAATTGATGTGTGGGATGGGTCGATACCATCAACACCCGTCGATGGTATCGATGCGTCATCGATCTGAGCCCCCACATCAGGCTCATCAGTCTATCGAAAACCTTCGATACTAGCGGAAGACCGGATTGTGCTACATGTGTCGATACCATCGATCCACGTCGATGGTATCGACGGGTGCATAGCAGTGACGGTCGTGGTTATAAAAGAGAGGTTTTGTTGTCAATTTGATTCACACCTTCAGAGACTTTTTCATCCACTTGTGCCTTGTGTATTGTTGTGCGACCGGAGCCCTACGACGAGCATCCATAGAGCGCGATCTTCCCCGAGCCTTCATCGAGCTGAGATTGTCTTCTCTGACCTTCACAAAGCTCCATCTTCTATTCCTTCTTTCTCGGCGACGATGGTGCGTACAGCCGGTGCATCTTCTTCACAGGCGGCTCCTATGGAGATCCCCGAGTTCATTCCTACACTTACTACATCTATTCCTCATCCGAGGATTGTCCACCCTTCCGCAGAGATCCGGAAGGTCTATGAGGAACTGATGAAGAGAAAGATTGAGCCCACGTGGTATGTTGATCAGATGATGGTCCGTGATCTGGGGTTTGAGGCCAATATTGCGTAAGTTCTCAAGGGGCAGGCGAGACACACTACCAGGAGGCTCGACGAGATGGAGTACCACGCCGACGGCCAACCATTCTTCAGCGAGTGGCCGACTTACAAGGAACTCGTGGCAGAGTTCATGGCATCATTGGACATCAATGTGGAGCCCAATGACTTGATCACCACCGACCGAGAGTGGAAGAAAGGGCGGGTGTCATTTAGAATCTACAACAACAACTACACTCTCACTCTTGCCCAGTTCAATTCGGTGTACAATTGGTATCATGACCCATATTAGCACCTGAGGCCAGACAACGATGCTATCTTCGCCCAGCTGGTGACTGCGCCTCCGGGCAAATCCATCAGCTACCACAACGCTACAGTTGCTGACTTCGAGCATCCGTTTGTGTGGGTTCTTCACCGCATGCTCTGCACCACGCTGTTCACTCGTGGCAACCTGTCTCTCAGCAAGTTTCAAGAGATGGATTTGTTCTTCCTGCACAAATTGTTGAAGCGCGAGGAGTGCAATTGGGGCGCGTTCTTCTTGATGCGCGTGTTGGCCGTGAGGAGGAGTACGCGGAAGGCTCCTATCCACTTTGGAGGGCTCATCACAGCGCTGACCCTCTATCTTGGGTTAGATTTCTCCCAGCTTACTCCCCCTTCTAACAGGAGCAAGGTCAAATTGCAGCATCTGCACCGCTCCAACCTCCTCCTGCTCTGTGATGGCTTGGCATATGCACATTGCCATGTTAATCACGAATATCAAGAGTGCTCACTTCCAGACCCCGTCTTCAACATAGAAGGAGCTCAGCATTTTAGGTGGCCCATCCTAGCCATAGATGACTCGGATGAAGACGGCGGCAATGACGACAATGCTGATGACGGCGACGAGCATGAAGCGGAAGAGGAGGCTGAGACGATCGAATCATAAAAACAAGATCAACGAATGCGGAAGCGATTAGCAGCAGAATTACCAAAAATCACTAAAAATTAAAACCTTTTGTAAAGAGATCATCAAACGATAAAATTCTTTCATAAAGAAACATGATAAGTTATTTACTAACTGATCCATCATTACATCTCTGTCAACAAACACATCTCGAGAGTTACAACATCAACCACCTTGTTAACTGTACAAGGTAAGATACAAAATCTCGAGGCATCTTGCCAAAATCTCAGATATATTGACTCCTAGGACCTGAGAGTACAAAGACGACACATAGGACATACTATCTATACAACTTGACAGACAATGTCTCCACCTGAGGATCATTGTTGTCCCTGAGACTGTTGATGCTGCTGCTCACCCACTGATGGGTTCCTTCATCATCGGCGTCTACCTAAAAAGTCGAATCCCACGGGGGTGAGACAATTGAATAATTATCCCAGCGAGAGTTATAACTCTCCACCAGAAGCTTTGTTATTGCATTAATGGAATAACATAAAGTAGCAGAATTATAAATATACAACAGCAGATTTAACATCGTATAAACTAAGTGAAGCAGCATTCTTATAAGTAATCATTTCAATTATAACTTAATTGAAAGACAAGACATATAACAATAAGGAATATGAAGAACATGTATACTAGTTACTTAACTAGAGCACTATAAACAATGTATCATCAATCATTGTTTCTCGTAGTTCAACCTAAGAAAATATTCTATACGACTGATTACATTTTACAAACATATTTATACCCTGAGGAGATGAGTTACACCTCTCATACTCCAACCGACCATCACTAGATCGCAATCGGTACCATACATAGGTAACCAGGAGAGCCGGATTCCTATGACCTCATCACTCCTCAGTCAGTGTGAGGACCAACATGCAGGACATCTTGTGTCTCTGCTATAATAGCTTTCCAGGGTATTCTGGCAACTTCTCTATTTAGAGTTACAGTGGCGTTCAGTACTCTCTTCGCCATCGAGGGATTTCTTGTTTATCTCTCATCGATGTGACATTAACAACATCATCGGGAGATTAGTGATACGTCTTCCCAGCATAAACATATAATGAAGGATTGAGAGATTAATGGTACATCTCCTATCAAATCCAACATTAGGACGTAAGGATATTCGCGTCCATAACCCCCACATACTCAAAAGTATGTGCTCCAGGAGTTCCCTTAGGAAAACCTGTTTCACCATCATTTAATTTCTGACAATGATGGATCTATGGTCAGGGCTCTACATGATATCATTATACTTAATTAATTATGTACATTATGGCATTCTTTAGCACCAAGCATGTTTTCAAACATAAGTCAATAAAACAAATGCCATAAAGAAAGAGTACTATTTGTATCAACTTCACATCACTTACTTTTAACATTGGGATGTCAATCCCTAACCATGTCATCATTGTGATTCAGGAATATGGGTGTTCAAACCCTTCAATAATCATAAAACGTGTTACCAAGTAACATCTTATCATCCAGTCATTTTAACAGTATGACCTTTGATTATAACAATGCATATATTTCTCATGGCTCATTCAGCCTATCAAGCTCATATGTTACCACTCACCAGGTAACATAGCATATCATTATACTTGAAGCATGTAAAGTGTTTCAATGCATATAACATCATAACCCTTACATGGATATGATGATCTCTTTATGAAAACCTGCATGGTTAACATTTACTAATAACATGCACATTGTAACTATATCAGCACAATACAAGTTCTTTTCAAATTATATATAGGATACCACGGTCGTGCTATCTTGCACGGTCGTGCAAGAGTAAGTCACCACGGACGTGCTTCATTACATGGTCGTGCAATAAAGGATTCACCATGACCGTGTCATATTACCACAGCTGGTTTCTAGGGTTAGGATTCTCATTCAATCCAATTAGAGTTATTCATCCTCTTTGTTTGATTAGGAATAGTGATTCCTTATCTCATACTTTAATCATGGAGTTTCATGCTTAAAAGCATAACCCAGAATTAGGGTTTACTTGTTCATATCATCACATCACCCTAGATTAGGGTTTACTATTCACATTACATCAAATTACCCTAGATTAGGGTTTACTATTCACATTACATTACATTACCCTTGATTAGGGCTTACTATTCACATTACATCACATTACCCTAGATTAGGGTTTACTATTCAAGTTACATCACATTACCCTAGATTAGCGTTTACTATTCACATTACATCACATTACCCTAAATTAGGGTTTATTATTCACATTAAATCACATTACCCTAGATTAGGGTTTACTATTCACATTACATCACATTACCCTAGATTAGGATTTACTATTCACATTACATCACATTACCCTAGATTAGGGTTTACTATTCACATTACATCACATTACCCTAGATTAGGGTTTACTATTCACATTACAGTGAATTGAGATCATTCCATTATCATATATGAAGATTACTTTCATTTATTCCCTTAATAAGGTTAAGATTCATTAATCATCATGATTAGGGTTCCATGATCTCACAATGAAGGATCATACCCTAATTATGTGTATTCATACATGTTGGAAGTATATTACTTGATTCTCATACATATGGGGAGTCCTATCTCTCCTCTTACTAATAGATGATGTTTACATCACTCTTGGTCAGACTAAGTCAAATCATCTTTGATAACCTAAGTCATGTCATCACCATTACGGTCATTAGGATTTGCTTGATCAAGGGGTATTGACTACTTAAAACCATCAAGGGTACTTTGGTAATGTCCACCGTTAACCATAACATGCACCAACCAACTAATTACTTGTTACCTTAATCACTTTAGGTATCTTTAGGGTTTAGGTTAATCAACTACTAAACCGTCTTGACCATTAAGTCATCAAACGATCTTGACCTTAATAGACCCCAAACGGGTTTACACTTTCAACCTCCAAACGGTTTTGAAACCGCATGGAGTTGTTGACTGTTTGGTACCTTTGACTTTCAAGACCGCATGACCAAGTACACCATCAAGACCATTTTTCCTAGGTGAGGTGAAGATTGTTTGGTCCCGTTGACCGTTTGGGCCAACTTTGACTTTGAAACCGCATGGGAAAATCGACCTTGAAACCGCATGGTCACCAAACGGTTTGAAACCGCATGACCACCAAACGGTTTTGAAACCATTTGGCCCCAAATGGTCTTGAGACCGTTTGGACTCAAACGGTATTGAGACCGTTTGGTCCAAACACCTCAAAATCGCATGGACCAAAAAGTGTGTCAACTCTTCCAATTGAGTTAGGGGTTTCAATGTTGAACCCCACAATCAACCATGCACTTGTTAGACACTTATCAATTGGGTTAATTAGGTCAACCATCTACTGATTTGACCCTCAATTGATCCTCAATTGGTCACCAATTAGGGTTTGGATTGATTGGATTAGGTTTGGGAATCGATCATCCTTCAACATGCATCAACATGAGCCTAATTGATGTTGAAACCATTGAACCATCACTCAATGGGGTCATGAACTGACCCCAAACGGTCTTGGGATCATTTGGACATCCTCCAAACGGTATTGAGACCGTTTTCTCAAATCCACATCAAAAAATAACTCAACCTATCAAGGTTTCGACCATTGATTTGATCATTAGGTCACTAACCGACTATATTTCAACTTATTACCCTTCAATCTTCAACCACTTAACCATAGTCAATCCTAGACCTCCAAACGGTCTTGGGTGACCTCAAAACGGTTTTGAAACCATTTGGTCTTCCTCCAAACCGTTTTCCCATGATGTCATCAACAACTAAGTTATTCACTTAAGGGTTGAACCCTAGGTTTACTCACCAAATCAGCACTTAATTGCTCAAAAACTTGATATGATTAGACCCTCAATTGGTCAACCCCACTTAACCCTAGACCTCCAAATGGTCTTGGGTGATCACCAAACGGTCTTGAGACCGTTTGGGTGATCCCCAAACAGTTTTGAAACCGTTTGGGCCACTCAACCCAAACTTCAACGTGATTGAATTATTAAAATCATCAATAGACCCGATTAGGGTTTAGGTGGCTAAAGTGCCTTCAATTGGTGATTTACTTGGAATTTATTGATGATTCTTGGTGGGTGATTAGTCCATAATATGTAAAACAGCCCACCAAATTGTCAACGTCTGGTCAACACATCCAAATGGTCTTGGAGACCATTTTCTCCAAACGATCTTGTGAAACTGTTTGCCCTCCAAATGATTTTGAAACCGTTTGCTTCCAAACGGTTTTGCAAACCCTTTGGGCAAGATGTGGAGGACCGTTTGATAAAGTAGGATCAGAATGAAACTTTTGAAGTAACGCCACCTTCTTCTACCTCAATAACATGGTCTGTTCTTCACGGTTTTGGTTGCCAGAACACTTAGAAGTGTGAAAGAAAGGAAAACAAGCAACGTTTTCAAGGAAAGAAGATGCATAACAAAACTTTAAGGTTTATAGTTATAAAACCCACCTTCGGATCTGATCTAGAGACCCAAGCTCCGTATATTTAATGTTGGATTAAGCTCCACAGGTCGTCCAAGGTCCTTTCTATAGAATTGGATGGAGAAGATGGCTAGAAAGAAGATTTGTGTAAGAAAGACTAACAAACCAACCTTGTAGCAAGACTTCCTCCATGAATCCGAGCTAGATGGTGATCAAAACATACCCAATTCAGATTGGCCGTTCTCCTCTACTCTTGAGCTCCTCCTTAGTCGGCAAAAGCAGGAAGTTAAGAAGAGGAATGAAGGGAAACGATCCCTTGCTTTGTGAAAGAGGTGTGCTTATATATTTTGGGCATATTTTCAAGGCAATGATAATTATTTCTTCTATTTTACATCTATATCCTCCACGCCCTTCTCCACTTCTTTGCCACGTGTCTCCCTTCCTATTACATGCAAAACTCCTCTCTCAACCAAGGTTAAGGAAAAAGGAACCAAACACCTTATTAAGTTATACATGTATAAAAGGCCATTTTGCTTAAAACTTCGTCATTTAGATATAAGGATTATCTTTCTTATTTGATTACTCAAATGAGGAGCCCTCCTCATTATCATTACTTTAATTGATGACAAGATGCATAAAAGATACTCTAGAGGGTATACTTTACATATTGCACCCTATGTTTTGGGTAAATTGAACTTTACACCAAAACTAGGTTTTAAAGCACAAGGATTGCTCTACAAGCTATACCTTGGTGCCCAAGCTTGGAGAATCCATATCACTACATCATATTCGTTCTTATGATGTCTTAACATCAGAGGAACATCTTAACTTCTGCAATTTGCAAGTTAACCCCTCAGATTGGGTAATTTGCACATTAGTCCATATTTAACAAAACAATATTACAACATTGTTCAAAAATGACAGAAATGGAAATATATGTTCCTCAGAAGCTCTAATTACATATTAAAGGATAACCACATGCATGTAATCACATTTTTAAGCAAAACACCTAGGTTTAGTTCATAACCCAGGTTGGGGATGTTACAGAGGCTTTCACTCCTCTTCGGGCACGAGTAGCACCCCGGAAGCGTCCCCGCTTCCACCCGGGTGAATCTTCATCTTCATAGCCTCCACCACCACAGCCCTCTCATCAAGGAGAGGATGTCTATTCCATGCAGGGGATGTATACAATGCTGCAAGAGATCCAACAAACCCAACTGCAGCATACAACTTCATACACTAGTATTCAGGATACAACGAACCGACTGTTAGATAACCAGAGGGCCATTTTCGAGGATGAGTGCCTCCTCCTCGACAACCAACAAAACATCCACGACAAGTTGCACAGGATGGAGATGCAACAACAACCCTTCTATGACAATTACTGGAGACAAAATTATTTTGGGGGGTATCCACAACCTCCACCAATGCCCCAGTATGATCTGAGCTTCCAGGGGAAATACCCATCTTGGGACCCCACGACTCCACAATACCCGCCTCCTCCGGTAGAATGATCGATATCACTGTTCCACCTTTTAAGGTTGTTTTTTACTATGAGGCCATAGTCGAATTCAAGCTTAGGGGGGGAGTTGGAACAACTCTATCCTTTATTTTTTCCCAGTTTTTAGTTTTTATTGTTTTGTCTTTTGCCATTTATTTCTTGTAGTTCTTAGTTTGTTTGTAGGATCGACACTCTATCTAGTGTAATTGTGGATGTCTAAATTCATGTGTCATCTCATTGCTTATACATGGGAATTAGGGGCAAATTTAAAATTTTTAGTGTTTTGGCAAGCTTGTTTTGTTTAACTTTGAACACATAACTTAAGAAAATGATTGTGTTTGTCAACTCTAAAATAGGAAATCACAACTGTACATTCCTATGATTCATGAAAAGTGGACAGAACTGGTTGTTTGAGCCTAAACTGACCAAATGATAATGAGACCTTAATTTGAAATGAGAGAGAGAAACCTCTTAATTACTACACAGGTCAGTAAGGAGGGACACATAATAATTTCCAAAGGTTCAGTCATTTTTTTTTGTTAAGCCAGGGGTCGCTTTTATTCATCCCACACCCCTCTTGTGGGCTAAATCACAGCAAAAATTACATCTCCCACACTTATAACTCGGGTAATATCCCATTATCCCACAACAAATTCACCCTCAATATGGAATTTAAAGTAAAAAAAAACAAAGGACTCACTCTAGTAGCTCTCATCATCACCTCCAACAGCTGTTTTCTTTAGGACCACGTAGGGAGTACTTCTTTTTTCCATCAGTGCCATGCCCCTAATTCTCAGCGGCATATTAGAAATATCTGAAGAGACTAATAAATCCTACGTTCTACTCCCCCACCTGCCTAATTCACGAGGTATCGAGTTGATAGCCTTATGAACTAGCGAACCAGAAATCATGGAAGATGCAATCTCTTCTCTGATCTCCCTAACAAAAGATGTTGTCCGCCACGGCTCTCTACCTCCATGCCAAAGTACCTCATATGTAAAGGAGTTGTCAACCTCAATGCTCGAGATGTTCAAAGCGTGGTCACCTGCTAGCTTCAAACCAATGGCGCATGCTTGCATATATGCAAGGAAGTAGTCAGAGCTCTTGATCCAAGCTCGGAACACAAGACAAATATTAGCATTGTGATTACGAATGACACCAGCTGCCCATCTTCTATATATACTATTGGCATCTTTGTCCTTCCCAATATTAACAAGTTCCATCAGTGCCATGCCTCCAATATTAGTCTTGGGATCTATCCATCCCATTGTTTTCATACTCCACCTTAAGAATTGGAAGTACATTACGGTTTTAATCTCTTTGATTACATCCCATGTAGGTAGGTGTTGCATTGCAACTATTTTCACATATTTTGCATGAAAATGAAAAAATAGACTAGTTATACATGCACATTATCCTTAGGTGCGTGTCATTTAGTTGCATAACTATCATCTTGTAACTGCATTCACATTTTTTGTGCATATAGTACATCGTGCATCTTATGTCTTCTGAAACATTAAAGGTGATGAACTTGTTCCATACCTTCTAAATGCTTCACAATAAGTGAGCCCAACAAATAATTCATTGTCAACTATGAAAATAAGGGCTTGAAAAAAAATATAATAAAAGTTGAAAAAAAAGAAAGAGTTTCGAAAAAAAAGAAGAAAAAAAAGAGTATTGAGAAGCAAGTAGTAATGAGTGGGAGAAAGGAACATATTCTCACTTGTATATTAAAAAGAAAAAGTACATGATGTAGTTCTCTTAGATATTCCATCTCACCTTGAGATGGAATGATAGTGCATGCATCATTCCACCCAATGTAGGCATTAGGGCATTTTCACTTGCATATGCATCATTTAGGTAATTTTTGTTATTTTTGCATGTAAAACCGTATAATGCTTCCATTTCTTTTGCTAGCTACCCATTCCATCCACTCGTTGCTCAATTTGGTAGGCCACCGTGATTTTCTCCTCATTCATTAATACCAAGAGAGTTGCTTCCATGTAGATGGTAGTTAGGGCGAGCAACGTAGAATAGGGATCACAAGATGCACTGAGTCTGGACCGGAGAATTTTATTATGTTAACTGCCTTATGTGATAGTGTTCATCAATTTTGAGGTAGATATCTTTTATGGATGATTATTGTCGCCTTTAGGGTAATTATCAGTCTGTGGTTAGTGATGGCCGGAATGTGAATGTCTGGCAGGGATCAAATGGTGATGTCTGTTGTAACAATTTGTCTTTAGTTGACCCTCGCAATTCTATTCTAGAGTTTTGCTGCTCGAGGACGAGCAATGTTCAAGCTTAGAGGAGTTTGATGCGATGATTTTGAGTCGCATTTATAGACTTGTTTTACTTGCGTTTTATGCGTTTATTGGTCATTTTGGTGGTTAATATTGCATAATTCACTTACTTTAGTCTATGATCCTTCTCAGGGTCAAATCTCTCTTATTTTATTGTTTTGAACATAAATGATTACAAGAATAGGTTCTATCTCGGCTGATGTGGTTTTGTTTTGCAATTTCAGGAAAAACACATATCGGTTGTTGTCAATACCATCGACAACAGTCGATACTATCGACACAACCTCAGGCAGGCAGCCGCAAGGAGGAGCGCAGAGTCGATACCATCGACTGGGAAGTTGATGGTAGCGACGTACCATCAGGTTGCTGGCGACCAATCAGTCGACACTATCGACACCATAGTTGATACTATCGACGCTTTCAGCTTCAATGACGGAAAAGGGATAAAATCGACGCCTAAGGGTGTCGATACCATCGACCAGCGTTGATGGTATCGAGTCAGCATCAGGCGCAATGACGAAAAGAAAAGAAGGATTGCCGATATCGCGAGGGGTCAACACCATCGACCCGCGTTGATGGTGTCAACACCATCAGATCAAAGTTTATTTCAGATCGCCTCTAATCCAACGGTTGTGATATTTTCGCAACCTAACTCGGTGATTATACCTAATGACAACGGCCAAGAGCAGAGTATCACATCATTAGCCACTGCACATGTCCCGAGAAGGTGTGGAGAGAAGAATGGAGCCCAGAAGCATGCCCCAGCCATTCCGGAAGCTGAAGAAGACATTTTCCACTGTCGAAAGGCTGTAGATCATGCATTCTACGCCAAGGAATGATTGGATCTTCTCCGTTCTGGGGTTTCATCACTTATTCACGTTTTTCTCCATGTTTCCCCTTTCTTCAACCATGTTTTGCTCTGAGATGAACATGCGAGGCTAATCCCCTATATCTTTACGATCGGGAGTAGCCCAGGGAAGCATTGTATGACATTTTTATCATAGTAATTCATAATTTATCTCTTAAATCAGTGGTATGATTTCATTTTCTCAATTATGTTTTTATGCTTGATCATTATAATGATAATCTAATGCCTTTAATTAATTTGAAAGAAGAATTAACGGTTGAAAAGAGACAAAATTCACATTAATTAACAAATCCTTGAACAAGGTGATGTAAGGTTAATGGTGGAAACCCAGAGATCGATTCTAATGCACCTAGTTTAGGGTATAGGTTACTACGACGGTGGACCGACCTAGACTTAGGTAGTGAATCATACCACGAAAGTGGACAATTCTGACTACAGGCCACTACCCAGATTGAGAGATGAACCCGAGTAACTATATAGAAATTCATACAATGAAAACCCGCGATGAAACTGCAATCCTAAAGATCTCCATTTGAATTGATTAAACTAACACTTAATCGATTGCTCTATGTTATTTTATTTTCTTTTATTTTACAACAACTCTCATAACCTTTTAATTGGCCTAGATGATTGCAAGTAGTTAGTAGTAGTCTACCGATAATTTAGTGTCCCTGAGTTCGACTCGGGCCTCACAAATGCATGTACTACTCTGACGCGTACACATGCGTTATACTCACAGTAAATCGTGTCAGTCTAATAAAATGAACATGCTAGAAACAATGGCAAGTAATAACAAAATTTAAATAGAACATGTAAAAGGAGTACCAAGACCCAAGAACAATATTCCAAAACTGATTATGAGCCAATTATAGCAAAAAAATCAAGAACATAGGATGCAAAGTTCAAATAGAGCCTCATCAAAGGAAATTAGGTCAAGGAACAAATATTCCCAACTTAGGTGTATGATGCACCTACATTTAATATTGATTCCAATTATCAACTTGCACCACTTAATCGAATCCATGTTCCACTTTTTCCTAATATCAACACCATGCTTATGTATTAGAACTATATTTCATTCATTAAATGCTTAAAACCTAAAGTTACTAACTTTTTGCACAAACCTTCGAATTAGTCCCTGAAAACATCACCATTGTCTTATTTAGGATTTTCTTATCAAAGTAACATATAACATTATGTATTTTGAAGATATGGACTGTTCGTGTTATTTTTGGTGATTTTTAGTTAATTAAACCATCCTCAAAAACTCATACTCGAAAATCTCAAAACCAGACATCAAATTTATTTTTATTAGATATCTTACATTTTCTTGATTCCAAAATAGATTTTATTTCTATTTTTTGGCCAAAGAGTAAAAAGATATGGATTTTCTAAAACTAGCCAATGAGAAAAATAGAAAATTTGATTTTCAGTTTGAAAAGTAGAGAAGGTGGGTTTGGGCCCACTTTGGCCCAATCATAGCGAGCCAATTCAGTTGCCTACCCCACTAGATGGCAATGGTCCAAGCTGGGTCAAAGGTCGGTCAACCACGAGAAAAAGACGATCCTGTCCATGCACGGGACAAAGGGGAAGAGAACAGGTCGTGGGCAAAATGGTAAAATCATGGAGTGTCATCTCCCCCAACTCAAGTGCATGATATCTGACAAGTAGCAGCTACTGCTTGTTGCGATTTTGGGAAAAATCAAAATACACAACAAAATTTGATGTTCAAGTATGAAAAAGAAATATAAAGATGAGACGAATTCAATGATACCTTCAATCAAGCCGAAGATGAAGTGAGCTGAGAGATATACCCGCCGCAAACCTAGTGGGTTCGGCCACTCTCCAGAGGCTAAAACATTGATTGAACTTGAAATCAAAACGTGCAATGAGTTTTAAAGACTTCCACGAATCCATGGGTGTGGGTATTTATAGGCAAGGGGGTCTAGGCTAGGGTTTACATAGGCGAGGTGAGAGGAGAGTTTCGGCCAAAAGGGGGATTTTCCAGATAATCATGAAAACACCAAAACTGGATAAAATGAATCGGAATCCAATGAGGAATCCAACAAACCAAAAAGTTTTTGATTTGGTTAAGAATTGAGAGAGATAATGCGATTTGAAATTTTAGAAAATAAAAACCACATGTTTCCCAATCGGTTTGAGGAAGAAGACGACCACGAGTCGTCGGATCAATGGACCCAGGTCCACCAAGGACCACGAGCTGTCCGATCTCATTGATGAGAGGAGTCCTGGTGATATTTGATCTCTATTTGTATTAGAATTCAAACAAAGTGACATATTAATTTTAACTATTTTTCTCTCTCCTCTTTTGGAGGCCCAAACAATTTCCAAAAATAACAAAATTTATATCCTAACTGATTTTACGTGTAGAATCCAAATATGAATTATTTTTGCCTTTTGGGATCTTTTAGTAGTTTAAATAATTCAAATCCCATTTTCTCTTTCCTCCTTCATTAGTGGTGATAAGATTCCTCAAATTTTATGAAACTTCATCCATAAGTCTCTATAAGGGACTAGAACATGATTTTGTCATTAATTTCACAAGTTGAGATTACTTGTTTATTTATTAAATAAATGGAAGATTCTACACACTTTCTCTCTCTTATTTTTAATCATTATTTAAACATTATCCAAATTAGTTACAAATTTTCCCAAAGGCTTATTTCTATGTTTATATTACGAATTTGGAGTTAGGACATCAAATATTTTATCTCTCTTTCTTGGCTTATTTCCCATTATCATGTATAAAAGGCTTTATATATTTATTTATTATCCAAATTAGATGGTACTTGGCCATTATCTTTTGGCTCAAGGAAACAAATTTAATTATCAAATTATCTCGTGGCTTCCTATTTATGATTTTTGAAACAGGGTATTCCATATTATCTCCTTTTATCTCAAATATTCCATATTATTTCCAATTACCAAATTTATCATGTCCTTTATGTATATTTCGAGATTTCCTTTCTTTTTCATATTCTAAAAAGCACTATAACGTTCTAGGACAAAATTATATATGCTTTTTATCAATTGAGTGGACATTTTACATATTAAGCCCATTACCAAGCTTTCACGGAGGTATTTGTGCATAAACCCCAAATATCGGAATAAAAGGTGAAAAAATGTTCATTAAACCATTATATTCTCCACAAATTAAACTAAACGGCCAAAGAGGATAGAAATCAAAGAAAAGTTGGGAAAGAGGGTCAAAGGATAAAATGTCTAGAATCTGGTATGTTACAACACTCCACCCCTTATAGAGGATTTCATCCCCTAAATCACAAGCAATCAGGGAAGGGTGAGTGTGCAACCTGACATCACAAAATATTATGTTGTTCCTCCAACCATAAATTCCACCAAAATGTATACTTCGACTATACCTAAGGGTTCAAAAACTTCACATACATCAACTAATCATAGGTCGGGTTCTCATGGATTAAATAGGTCCATTATTAAGATATTCTTTTTAGGAGACTTAACAATATTTACATTTATGGCTCATTAGGATTACATTCATTATGATATCACATTATCATTATTATTCTAATTATGTCATGTTATATTCACTTTATTGTGAAAAGGATTATATTTCATTATCATCCATGAAACATTATATATGTATCCCATTTTTTCTTACTAAGAATTTTAGCAAAATTAGGGGTTACTCAATTATATCAACATTCATTATTATATTTGATCATTGTCCTTAATAATTTGGATTTAAACTTCATCATCCGCACATTATCACGTTATTAAATCACAACAAATTATTTTACATGAAATAGGACATTCTCTTCAATTTTTAGTTAAGATACAATTATTCCAATTAATGTCACATTAATTACTTATATCCATATTAAACATTATCTCATTACCACATTATCTTTATTACTCACATTATTGTCATCACTATTCATTTCTCATATTTATTAATTTATGTAACTGATTTTGCAGGTTTATGTGAATCCAGCCATTTCATATTCATATTTAATCCATTATATGTATTTTAATGATCAAGGTGGGACATATGTCATATTAGTGATTTGATTCACATTAAGTGACTAATCACATGTGTATTAGATAACAAGGTAACTTGTATTTTATATTGATGAATTGATTAATGTGTGATTAGATGATTATATATCATTTACGTACATCAGGGTAGGTTATCTAATTATGGCACTTAACATCATTAATTTATCATGAAAGGCATTAAAGATGTATAGATTAGGGTTAGATTATTACAACTTAGGGTTTAGGTCAACATGAAAATTTTATTTCACATATCCATCCTTAGCATGCATTAAGACAAATATGAGGATACTATTATCTTTCTCATCATATCATTAGGGTTTATAGGTTCATGACTTGATCAACATCTTACATATTAACAATTAGCATTGATATTCATATAATGTGCTTTGTGTATCCATTAGGGTTTGAACATATTCATTATACATTAGATGACCTTTATATATTCATTAATATATAAAGAAACATGTTAGGGTTACAACTATAGCTTGTCTGGTCAAAACTGAAGATCCAAGCATACTAACCTCCTATCCAAGCGATTAGGGTTTCTAAACATAGATTATATAGTCTTCAAGTTGCTATAGGGTTCCACCCCCTAAAGATTTCATCCTCAAAATCTAACCACTCAAACATCATCAACTACAATACTCCACCCTTAAAGAGTTCAACCTATCAAGACAAACTAAACTAAGGTTAAAAGATAAGTTTAACTAAACCATTCTCAAGCTCCATCATGCTTCCACTACACACTCTAATATCTTCCCAAACACCCAAACTCTAAGGTCTAGGTTCTAAGGATAAACTTATCCAAGCATGTGGTCTTGAGGGACATAAGGAAACTATCTTTGTATTCATCCTCAAACAAGTCATAAGGTAATCATATTATGGTTCTAGGAGAAACCAACATACATGTGAAACTTAAGTCAAACTATTAGGATACACAAAGATATACAACATAGAACTCTAAGGTTACTATTGCCTAAAAGTAAACTATTTTGGGCAATTCGTATTAGCTCAAGCCAGGCCAGTATCATATGGGCACTGGAGTCCTCGTAAACCAAGCTAGTGGCATGGAGGAAAATATTACCAGCCCTCGAAACCCTGATCCTTTCTAGACACCTTTGCTTCAACTTCATGCCCTAATAGTTGCCTAAAGGCAAACCTAAACAACATAAAGTAATGCATCTTTTGGTTATGAGTATTTTAGGATTTTATTCATCAAGACTTTAAGGTGA
The DNA here is from genome assembly GCA_963693085.1 of Alisma plantago-aquatica. Classification (NCBI taxonomy): domain Eukaryota; kingdom Viridiplantae; phylum Streptophyta; class Magnoliopsida; order Alismatales; family Alismataceae; genus Alisma; species Alisma plantago-aquatica. The sequence continues at coordinate 589,587,198 of OY856410.1, forward strand.
AACTATAGGGTCCTAAATCAACCTATCATCAACAAAGATCAAATCTTGGGCAAACATATAACTTAAGTGAAACTATGAAAATCTAGGATTCTAACTAGGGAGACAAAACTGAACTAGCAAGATATCGACTACCATGGGCTCTAATTGCATGTTGTAAAGAGTGTGTGATTACCTCCATACTAAAATATGGTAAACATAATACCATTGGGAAGTAGCGGAACGAAAAATTTTCTAACTATATTTAATTTCATAAAAGATTGTACAAGATACATAAAAAATCTCCCTTTTAGGGTTACATCATCATACAAAACTAGGATCTAGATAGAGGAAAGTCTTGACTACTCCACTTTAGTGTCCGAGCATCATATTCATCAGGTAAGTCCATGCCAAAGCTACGATCTTTAGGTCTTATCCATCAACTTGATCATCTCCTCGGTGGTTGGGAATGCAACCAGAAAAAGTAAAAGGAAAAACAAGTATGTGTCCCAAAACTATTCTAGGATAACAAGGTAAGAAAAATATGTAAAAATAGGCTAGAGTTCATCATAAGATGAAGATAACAAGAGAATAAGGTCGTATGTACAAGAAACTTTCAATAGATGCTTGCCATAAGCAAAGTATAATAAAAGAATTGCATGCATGATTAATATTGACTACCTTAACTAAGTAGGTTTGAGGCACCTACCGGACCTTCAACCAAAAGGGTGAGGGGAGAATAATACATTCCCAGTCACCTGAACATATTTCATGTGCGGTGGAGAATAAGACATTTCCCAGGGGAGAAATAACACATTCCCCAACTATTGGTGGTTGTACATAAGTACCACTACTATAGCTAGTTATTCTAATAAAATCAACATGCTAGAAACAATGGCAAGTAATAGAATCATTTGAATAGAACATGGAAAAGGAGTACCACGACCTAAGAAAAATATTCCAAAACTGTTTATGACGCAAGTATAGCAAAAGAATCAAGAGCATATGGTGCAGGGTTCAAATAAAGCCTCATCCATGGAAATTAGGTCAAGGCACAAATATTCCCAACTTAGGTGTAAGATGCACATACCTTTAAGATTGATTCCAATTACAACTTGCACCACTTAATCGAATCCATGTTTGTAACATCCCAGGATTTGAGGCCTTGGATAAAATAATCTTAAAAGGAAATGATTGGACTATCTATATCACCAAGGTGCACCTCCTTTTCTGAGAGCCCATCACTAAGAACTTCATAGTTAAGCGTGCTCAGCTTGGAGTAGTACTGGGATGGGTGACCTGTCGGGAAGTTGATCCTGGCATGCGTGTGAGGACAAAGCGCGTAGTTAAGGCTAGTGGTGGTCTGTGGGGACATTCATCATTCCTGAAACTCTACTAGAGCCTTGGGCAGTGGGCCCGAGCGTTACAAATGGTATCTGAGCCAGTCTTGAGCTGTGCAGTCTAGGCATGCAGGAAAGGGTTTTCCATGGTTGACGTAGCCACTCTTGTGCTGGTATTTCGTGATTGGGAGTTTGGTGTCCAGGGGGCATTGTGGGTCTGCACTGAAATGGGGAAGAGATTATGAGGCCTTATAGTTGAGCCTTGACGAGAATGTCAAGGGCCTAAGTGTGGGAGATTGTAACATCCCAAGATCTGAGGCCTTGGATAAAATAATCTTAATAGGAATGATTGGACTACCCATATCACCAAGGTGCACCTCATTTTCTGGGAGCCCATCACTAAGAACTCCATAGTTAAGCGTGCTCAGCTTGGAGTAGTACTGAGATGGGTGACTTGTCGGGAAGTTGATCCCGGCATGCGTGTGAGTGAGGAAAAAACACGCAGTTAAGGCTAGTGGTGGTCTGTGGGGACAATCATCATTCCTGAAACTCTACTAGAGCCTTTGGAAGTGGGCTCGGGCATTACAATGTTCCACTTTTTCCTAATATCAGCACCATGCTTATGTATTAGAACTGTATTCATTCATTAAATGTTTAAAACCTTAAAGTTACTAACTTTTTGCATAGACCTTTGAATTAGACCCTAAAAACATCACCATGGTCTTAGTTAGGATTTTCTGATCAAAATAAAATATAATATTATGTATTTTGAAGATATGGACTTTTAGGGTTATTTTTGGTGATTTTTAGTTAATTAAACCATCCTCAAAAACTCATACTCAAAAAACTCAAAACTAGGTATCAAATTTAGTTTTATTAGATAACTTACATTTCTTGATTCCAAAACATATTTTATTTCTATTTTTCGGCCACGAGTAAAAAGATATGGATTTTCGAAAACTAGCCAATGAGAAAAATAAAAAATTTGATTTTCGTTTTGAAAAGCAGAGAAGGTGGGACCGAGCCCACTGCTTGGCCCAATCTTAGTGAGCCAAGTCAGTGGCCTGCCCATTGGTTGGCAATGGTCCAAGCAGGGTCAAAGGCCGATCAACCATGAGAAAAAGACGATCTTATCCATGTGTGGGACAGAGGCGAAGAGAACAGGTCATAGAAAAAACCATAAAATCACGGAGTGTCATCTCCCCAACTCAACTGCATGACATCTGACGAGCAACAACTAATGCTGGTTGTGATTTTGGGGAAAATCAAAATACACAACGGAATTCTATGTTCAAGTATGCAAAAGAAATATAAAGAGGAGACGAATTTAATGATACCTTCAATCAAGCCGAGACAAAGTGAGGTGAGATATATACCCGCCACAAACCTAGCGGGTTCATCCACTCTCCGAAGGATTAAACATTGATTTAACTTGAAATATAAATGTGCAATGAGTTTTAAAGACTTCCACGTAGCCATGTGTAAGGGTATTTATAGGCAAGGGGGTCTAGGCTAGGGTTTACATAGGCGAGGTGACAATAGAGTTTTGGCTAAAATGGGGATTCTCTAGATAATCATGAAAACACCAACACTTTAGGATAAAATGAAGTGGAATCCAACAAGGAATCCAACATACCAAAAAGTTCTTGATTTGGTTGACAATTGAGAGAGATAATGTGATTTGAAATTTTGGAAAATAAAACCACCTATTTCCCAATCAGTTTGAGGAAGAAGACGACCACCAGTGATCGGATCAGTGGACCCCGGTCCACCAAGGACCCCGAGCCATCTGATCTCATAGATGAGAGGAGTCCTGGTGACATTTGATCTCTATTTGTATTAGAATTCGAACAAGGTGATTTATTAATATTAAATGTTTTTCTCTCTCCTCTTTTGGAGGACCAAACGATTTTGAAAATTAACCAAAATTTATATCTTGACTGATTTTGACATGTAGAATCCAAATATGGAATTATTTTTTCATGTTGGGAACTTGTAATAGGTTAAATAATTCAAATCATATTTTATCTTTCCTCCTTCATGAGTGGTGATAGGATTCCTCCAATTTTGTGAAACTTCATCCATAAGTCTCTCTAAGGGACTAGAACACAATTTTGTCATTAATTTCACAAGTTGAGACTATTTATTTATTTATTAAATAAATGGAAGATTCTACACACTTCCTCTCTCTTATTTTTACTCATTATTCAAACATTATCCAAATTAGTTGCAAATTTTCCCAATGGCTTATTTCTATGTTTATATTACCAATTTGGAGTTCGGGCATTAAATATTTTATCTCTCTTTGTTGGATTATTTCCCATTATCAAGTATTAAAGGCTTTATATATTTATTTATTGACCAAATTAGATGATACTTGTCCATTAAGTATCTTTTGGCTCAAGGAAACGAATTTTATTATCAAATTATCTTATGGCTTCCTATTTATGATTTTTGAAACAAGATATTCCATATTATCTCCTTTTATCTAAAATATTCCATATTATTTCCAATTACCACATTTATCATCGCATTTATGTATATATTCATATTTCCTTTCATTTTCATATTCTAAAAAGCACTAAAAAGTTCTAGGACGAATTTATATGTGCTTTTTATCAATTGAGTAGACATTTTACATATTAAGCCCATTACCAAGCTTTCACTGAGGTATTTGTGCATAAACCCGAATGTCGGAATAAAAGGTGAAAAATGTGTAATAAATCATTATATTCTCCACAAATTAAACAAAATGGCCAAAGAGGATACAAATGAAAGGAAAAGTTGGGAAAGAGAATCAAAGGATAAAATGTCCAGAATCTGGTATGTTACATGTACTCAGTCAAAGAGTCAAATCACTTGGCTTAACTACCTACATCTGTGGTTCGACAAGTGTTGACTCACTGAGCCATATCTGAACTAATATTATTGTATTGGGTACCACCAAATCTGCAATTACTATTGTATAGCTCACTAATTTAAGGAGATTGTCCTCACTTGGCTTAGTTCATGATACCTTTATGGTACTCTTATTCTACATCATCCTAGACTCTACTAGTAGGTAATCATGTTTTCCACTACAAGATGCGCACCTCTACAATGGATTCTATAGTGTTCACGACATCTAATGTCATGTTGATTCTTTAGTTCCATTGATAGAATTACTACAACATTGCTCTTAACTTATTTATGTACTTAGTGGTTCTATTTTCATCCTCAAGAAACTAAATTTAATTTGAATCACAAGCATGAATAAATTTCTACTTGAACTGATAATATCATATATTTGTAAGACAATTTTATTATTGTAGAAATTAGGGTAAATTTGGATCTCCAATTCCTCTTATTACCACTATGATCACCAAAAACCATGGATGTTTTATTTTTGATAAGAATACCTAAGAGAGATATAACAAATGTTTCAAACCATCAATCAGTGAACTAATATCTCATATTCAGTCTCAATAAAACAAAACTTAGTCATATTCACACAAGGTAATACATGTTGTATGAGATTTTTGCTTAATTTCTGTAAAACTATAGTTTAAGGATTATTTTCCACTCACCTAGATCTGATTCTAGGTCAATGGTCTTGAATCTAGGCTTGGTATGTTCAGATTCTTGGTCAATGAGCTTGGATTTGAGCCGAAAGTCTCCAAATCCTCCTTCAAACAACTTGAGCTAGATTTGTTAATCTAAACACAGACTAGTAGAGGAAAATATGGAGAATGGAGGTAAAGAAATGAGAATAAAAGAATATTTCAAGTAAGGAAACGAAAAAGAGAGGGGAAATATATGATCCAACTAACTTATCATTATTTGTCTGTGGTTTGATCATTGATTTCCCATGTTCTTTGCGTTCTTACTCAACGTTATCCTAGAAATTGCATTTTCATTTGGATTTTCAATGATTATGGCTCTGGTTGTGTGGAAATATAAAATAGGAATTTATTGAAATACATTTTCATTGGATTATGATATGTATAGGAAACATTATGACGAATTTAATAATTGTCTGTACTGGGTGATAATGCAATTTATTTCCATCAGTTAGCATGGCATCTGCTGATTCATCAACCAACATGATCATCAGTCTGTATGGTTATTGAGGTTTGGTTATTGGAATTGTACATGGCTGTCAGAGTCTAGCCATCATTCCACATGGCCATCACAGTATGATCATTGGTCTACATTGCCTTCAGGGTCTGGTCATCAGTTTGTGTAGCCATCATCATATCATCGGCATGTGTGGACATCGAGGTCCAATCACTGGCTTGTGTGTCCATTAAGATCTAGTCATAGCCTTGCATGACCATTAAAGTCTGCAAATCATCTTGTGTGGCTATCACGTTGTGTAGCTACCAATCTAGCCATTAATATGCACATGTATCGGTCTGCATGGCCCGATTAAAGTGCAGATCGATGACAAACTGTAGATAATACTAAAACTGCCATAAACTCTCTCATTGTCACTCTATTTTCTAATATTCATTTTGCATTGGATTCATATTGAATTATATAAAATTCTATAGTACTCATTTGATAAAATTATCCAATGATAATTTTTATTAATTATTTCCTCAATTATTGTTAGCTCTCTTCCCACATACACATGTGGACTATTTCTATATCAACTAAATATCAAATCTTATAGGACACTCAAATCACAGTTTTAACTTCTCAAAACAAAAAGCTCGATTCAAAATAAGGTCAAAACAAACTACAAAGTAATTAAGGTACTAATAGAGGAATAAGTAACACTAAGGTAATGTTTAATCCTAATATTACCGATAACACATGATACCGGTTATAACACACACATTTAAATCTTGCTTGGTCTAACTGATTTTATTTTCATGTCATTTCTCTTTATTTCCCACATCCTATCCCAATTTCCCTGGATGAATGTCTACCTTGTGATATTCAAAGGTGATTGGCAAACCGTAATGAAACTTGAATCTTAGTGGATGATATAGAAATATTGTGGTCATATGAAGTCTCCTAAAACATGCACAACTTAATGATGTTATTATATAGATTTGTTGACTTCTTTTCTTAACCAAACTAAATCAAACACTTTTCCCAAAGTCAAGATATATAAATCAATGACATTTTTGGGTAATTCCGGGGTGCCCAACTCCTACATTCATAGTATGACTTCCTTACCAGGTCGTGTTGCCATATTTTTCTCTATCCTATTTGGCCTTGGGCTGAGTCATTTTTGATATTTTTTACCTTTTTTCTAATTTAAATACTCATCCATATTTATAAGTTGGTGACTCAAAATTTATTCAGATTTCATATTCTTATAGTTTTCAAATGACTACTGATATTACCTCTTCTACACAATTTTCTCTGTGGGTAAAACATATCCAAAAAACCTTCCTAGGGTGGCCTTCTTGTATTGGCATTGGCAAATATGATGTCCAAATTGGTATCACAAAGATTAAATAATTTTTTATTTTGGGTGAGTGGTTGGCCTAGAAAAAGGTTTTTTAATGAATATCTTGGGTGGATGATTCTTGGGTTTGTATTTGATGCCATTTCTAGCCACTTTCTTAAAGAGGGAATCAATAGGTTATCTAATGCAGACCATTTAGGAATTTGGAGATTGTATTATTGTGAGCTTTGTTCCCTCCGTCTAGATCAAAAATTGCGGTTTGAAGAAGTACTACTCTAGAATATAAGTTGTAATTTCTAGCACATATGTAATCATTCTTTTAATTATTGCATATGATAGGTGGATATTAATAAGTATGCAACTCATATATAAGAGTATAATTATGTATAGTTAAGTAAGCATTGACAATGTTTAAAGCATCAATCATAGACTTTCGACTAGAAACAATATCACTAATAGATTGAGAATATTTGAGTCAATCTATATCACATGTAGAATACTCAATATTCTCATGCAAGACATCTACTAGATTCGACAACTGTATCAAATTACCCTTATAGACAAGTATTAGTTCTAGTAAATGAAACCATACCAATAAGTTCTAACTTAGAAAGACCAAGTAAGGTTACCTCATTTGAGTCATACAGTTGTCTTTGCTATCCTAGATTGAATTTTTTCATCATCTATTTTCCTTATTCTTGGTGAGATGATGTTGAGCCTTCTATTTGCATGTTACTTCATATAGCTATTGCTTCCTCGTTCTCGTAAGTTAAAAAGATTATTTTCCTTCCCTTTTAGCTGGAAATTTCTTGTGACATTGTCTTCTATTCTTATAGCTTCAATTGAAGGTACCCAGAAGAACAATTCTGGCACCAATTGAAAGAAGAGTCTAGATGGGTGGGGTTGAATACAATCTAGTGAAAATTTTGCAGTTTTCATTAACAAAAGACAACTATTGCATAGCAAAACTTAAATAGAGAATGACGCGGAAGAAGGAAAAGACAAGTACAAGACAATTAACATGGTTTCGAAACTACAAAGGCTTCCTAATGGACTCCTAGTTCCCTTCTCAACAACCAGGTTTGGGAATTTTTTTTTGTTATGGTGAGAGTGAATATAATGAAAGATTTTATATTAAATAACTATAAAGAATCAAATCATGAATGATCTCCTTTAAATCTTGTCTGATAGAGATCATCACCATTTCCTTTGACAAGATACTAACAAACTAAGTCAAAAAATTATTTGGGATGTGTATCGAGGAAAATCACCACAAGATGTCCTCATTTATGGGTCAAAGGAGGAATACCAATTTTCTTCTACACTTTTTTCTTCTTCACTCACCTTGAAGAACCTCCAAAAGACTTATTTAAAAATTATAGAAATTGGAAAAGAAAAATAGGAATGCAAGCATGAATGAGTTGGTGTTGATATTTATAAGATGATGGGAAATTTTTTATCATTGGGAGAGTATCTACTTGAGAACAATTGAATCACTCTCTAAAATATTTTATCAAGGTTTACTCTTGATCATCTATGTGAAAGAGTAATCATAAATGGTCCCTTTCTATACAACAGATTAGAATTATCCTAGGGGAGTATCTGAGAGTGACACTGGTCAATAGATATGTTGGGTCAACAAAAAAACATATGACATCAATTGTGTAAATGATTGATTGTCTTGGTTGAAGTGATATTTCTACCAAGAGAACTTTTGTGAAGATTGATTTAGACTGAAGTTACACAAATGTTTATCAATCCAACACAATGACTAGGAATTGGGAAATACCTTGTTTTGACTACCGATCATACACATTTCAGTTCAACTAAGATGTCACTCATTCAAATTGGAAGCTCAATTGAGATACTTACAAAACCACACTTGTTCATTTTATATCTCCCAATTGCAGTTAGATGTTGGTCGATTCCATTTCTTTCAAACTATAAATTTGACAAAAAATTCCACTCACCTAGATGTGCCATAAAAATAATTGTCTCTCGACTTGAAAATTTCAAAAAAACTAACAACTTCCATGGTTCCAACTATGAACTAAATGGATGCAAATCATTAACGCCATTACTTTTACAAGATAAAATGAATAAATGGACAAATACAAAGTTTACAATGCATTGGAAAATTTAAATCATGTAAATAAAGATTCCTTGTATGCCAAGCATCCATTTGGCATTGTTCTAACTTATATTTTCCTAAAACACTTAACATCATAGTTACAAGAGACAAAAATATGAAATATGTCATTCATTAAACTAGGCCTTGGTAATACCCTTGGGTCAATAGAAAGAAGCTGAAATGGCACATCTTTATAAAATTGATTTTTTATTTATTGTTGATTCCTTAGTGTTATCAAGACTCCAAATGGACAGTGGAATGACTATAGGGCATTTATATGAGTGATGTAAAGGTGGTATGGGTTGGTATGTGGTGAAAATCCTACCACTGATGGAATTAATTACCAAAAATGATAAAAAGCCACAAGTAAATGGTTATAGGTGGGGTAAATTATAGGGAATGTGACGTGCAATGGTAGAAAATGATTTTGGGTAGTGGAAGTGGCTGGTATTTTTTATGGATAAAATGATGGAAAGGGAAATTCATGACCATTTAATAGTGTTGGGTGAGAGTCTCCCAAAAATTTGGGGTGAGGGTGTAGCATGGTGGTGTGGCTCAACATTCCCCACCGAAGGGACCCGAGTTTGACTTTGGCTGCCAACCATTGAGGTGCAACAAAGTCCCACATTATTGAGCGTGTCGTGGTTCTCCCAAAGTACACAGATGGTTTTGGGGTTTACCCTATTGGGGTGGGTATAATAGTAGCCCTACCTTGGAGGGGTTCCTCATTATAAAAAAAGAATCTACCCAAAATTTACTCACAGATCCTACTCAAATGGGGGATGTGTTGTGGATGAAATATAGGTGGAATGAGTAGATTTTTTGGAGGGATATGGAATTTTTGATTCTAGTATATTTGAAACTTCCAAATCTAGAAAAATAAGTGGATATGAAGGAGTGAAATTGCAAAAGGTTTGAGAACACCCAAGGAAATATTCTTGTTTTTGAAGATGAGTCTATATGATCTTGCTATTGTTATCAGAAGTTTGGATAAACTCTCTTCAAAAAATCAATCTCAATGCTTTCTTACGCTTTGAACTTAATGTATAGGGTTGGGCAATATTTTGGGCATTTTATGCATCCCTTACCATTTCCAAACCCTAAGGGTTTCTGAGAAGTGAGTCATGAAACTGGGTCTCCATGGTTCACAACATTGGGCTCAAAATGGGAGAAAACCTAAAAGTTACAATAGATATGAGAGAATAAAACTACTGCACAATAACCTTTGAATTAACTGATCCAAGGCCATGAAGTCCAATCCACAAACCACAATCATACAATCTAATGGGTTCTTGAACCACATAAATGGTCACCATGAATGCATCTATCATCTCATTCATGCACCATAAAAGACAATGGTTTTCAAATATGATCAAGATTGATGTAAGATTCTCCGTGTAACTTAAAATAACCTAAAATGATTATGTATACATAAAGCCCAATGAACATAGATGTGACTGGAACTATTTCACTAAGAGACTATACAAAATTCAAATAAACATATAAAATCCTAGAAGATGATGACTAGAGACCATCCATCAAGCACACACACTTACATTACGCTTATCATAACGAGAGAGAGAGTCATAATGCAAGAAGTCAATTAATGCATGAATAAAATTACCTAAGTTAGGGAGTGAAAGTTGGTGATGTAGTAGATGATCATTCATCTATATACACTACACTACCTCAATCAACCTCTATCCAATGAAATAACACTAGATCAGGCTCCCCATGTGCAAAAAGATCTAACAATAATAAATAGACACCTCACTCATCAAGGTAGAGTGGTACATTCACCTCATGCCACCCAACATACAGTATACAAGAATGGATGTGATATGTAAATGATGAATGGTACTTAGTTTAGACGAAATTATTCTTTTTGAATTGCACAAAGTATCATCAGTGGTTTGACACACCCCACCAACACTCCCCAAGATGGGATTCACCACTAAACATGCCCTAATGTACATAAAGATAACTAACTTTTTAAGAAGAGGTGTATGAGCTAGATCTACCTAGGATCCATTTGAATACCTTCCTACATGACTTATGTTAGTCTACGATAAACTAATCCATGGCTATCTTCTATTTCTCTTATAAGACTCATTTTTTTTTAATTTCAGGTGGAATGGTGTAGCTATGGAACTGGAGATCATGGCAGACTCATCTCACTGAGCTCTAACCTAAGAGGCCTATGACCTAGGGTGGGTTACATGTAAAGTAGAAAACTTGATATTAAAGGCTTTGAACTAAGGAAATTAGGGAGTGAGGATTCTAAGTTATTACAAATTTGGGTTCAAAATCCCATATCGAGCTAGAATGCAATGAATTTACACTTTCATCGTTATAAACACAAAGAGCAATATCTTTCAGTGTCCCAAACTTGAATAAAAGTTGTTGATGTCCCATTTTAGCTCACTCCATAGAAAATCCATGCTTAATGTTCATTCTCTGGCTATTGATGGAGTTCATTTCCACCTTTTCGACATTCCAAATTTTCACAATTACCTATATTTTTCCACATTTTTGCCTAATTAATTAATTCACTTCACCTACTTTTACCCAGATCAAGACTTCCAACATAGAATATATTCTTTTCCAAACTCAAGTGCAATGTGTCCATCAAATCTACTTTTGTAAGCCTTTTTCATAACTTGCCCAATTGAATTATCCTGAATAAGATATGCCCTTTTCTCACATATATTTAATTTATTTTTCCTTATAAATTTATGAGATAAACATAAATCATCTGTGCTTTTTAGTTTAATTCCAAATCTACAAATATACCCAGTTCTGTCCAAAGCATTCTTGAAATAACAAAAAATAGAAAATATGATGTATCTTGCCTGGGCCACCTGGTACACGGAGTAATTTACCAATGGTACATCGTGGATCACCTTGATTTGTGCACCGAACCTACATGGTGCATTGCCACAATGCACCACCTAATCTAGAAGATTTTGTTTGAAATCCCAAACCCAAAAATCTATCTATAAATACCCCCAACATCTGTTGTATTCTGGGCCCCATTTGCACCTCATGAAGCCAGATGATCGACTATCTCCTCTTTTACTTTCTGCATTACTTATGGTCATAGGATTCTTCCTCTGACTCCACCTAACATTGAACATTGTGAGGTTGCAAAGATGGTAATCAGACTATGCTCCTAACTGCTTCAACTTCTCTTAACTACTTTATTTTCTTATATCTATTCATATCTCCATAACTACTCATGTTAATTTTGAATCTGATCTTGTTTACCTAATAAAAAAGATCATACACTCTTAGTCTACATTTTTTCGTAGTCCTCTAATCTTCCTATGCATTCGTCCTAACTTCCTGTGAAGGATCTCTGTCTTGGAAGGTCCTGAGGTGATTAGGACGCCAACTTACCTAAACATTAGGACCTTTAGGGATATGATGGGAAGGACAAATACATATCCTTCTCTAAAAGCCCGCCCACAATAAAAATGTGTTTTTACCATTTTTTTCTTTTAATCAACACAAAATCTCCACCTTTTTTGAAGTGCTTAGAAATAGTTTAATATCAATCTACGAGGTGGGATGGGAGTGCTAATCCTTACCCACTCTTAGAATATCATTAGATCTAAATTTATAGTCATGTTTTCTTTTCTTATCTATTCGAATCAGATGCTAGATTTACATTCCATTGTGTACTTTATACAACTTTATCTTATTTTTTCCCATTTTCCATAAAAAATGTGGTGGTGATCCAATTTCAACTGTATTGTTTTCTATGTGACTGACGAATTAAATTTCACTACCAATTATATATGCAGCAGATGTACTCTTTGGGTAGGGTGCGATCGACTGAAGGCTCCATTGGGGATTTCCAAAACAATCTAAGTTGAATTCCCCATTTATCTAAGAAAGTTCAATGCTTCGATGGTTTCAAGTCTAGTTTCAATTCTTTTAGTTTCTTTTTTTTTTCTTGTTTTTCATTCTCTCTCCTCTTCACAGAGACATAGTTGCATATCACCCCTTTCTGTGAGCTAGAGGCAATTCTTCAAGCCTCTATGCCTAGAAGGTGGGATCTCTATTTGGTTTCAAATTTTTGTTTTGCACCATTTTTTCCATTCCTTTATTTTTAGTGTCCTTTACTTTCCAAATATTGTTTTACGGTTTCATGTTTTGTTCTATTTTAGGTCTTCAAATATTCTTCCCATATGTCTTTCCTCTTTTCTACTTTTTTCCAAAAAAAGAAAATATAAAAAAATTTTGAAAAAGAGAAAAGAGCAATAAAATATACACTATGAGAACAAGATTTCCTCTTTCTGTAATAATCATAAGTGAGTGGTTCTTTGATGTATGCATATCATCTACATTTCTTGCTTTTTATTTTGGGCTTGCTGTAGAAAATGTTCAAAGCTTACACTTGCACTAGGAACTTCTATAAACCCAGATGTCAGAGAATAAGTGTCAACCTCATGTTAGATCCCTAGATGTGGTGAAATGGTTTTAGTAAAGGTACTGACACAATGTTAAGCTGGACGTCCAAAGACTTAGAAACAACCCCCTCCTAGAACTCACAACCTATTGCGGTCTTTGTGGCGACAAGGTTTATTGGGAGAAATACCCATATATACAAAACTCATGTTATCCCCATATGAGAGCCCCATTGTGAAGTTAAGTATTAACTCCTCCTATCCAGGTCACATGTGAGTGAGGAAATAAATCATATCTAAGCTCATGGGCTAAAAATTTGTTTTCTTCCTGTATTGTACTTTGCATTGAGTAGTGAAATATTTGAGATTGTTGCTAACACCTTTGCGTATAGGTTACTCTTTTTCCATTCCAAAAAATCTTTCAAAGATTAAAAATGTTTTCATGTTCCAAACAATATTTCACAGATTAGCAATATTGTTCAAATCCAAAAAATATTTGATCAACAATTTTTTTCAAATCCAAAAAATATTTCAAATATTAACAATCTTCTTTAATGTGAAACAATATTTTAGAGATTAACAATCTTTTTGAAATTCAAATAATCTTTCATAAATTAACATCATATTCAAAATCAAAAAATATTTCAAAGAAGATTAATAATCTCATAAAAAGTTAAAATTTATTAACAATCTCAAAGAAGCCTAACAATCTCAAACAATCCTTCAAGAATTTACAACCTTATCCAAATCTAAATGATATTTCAAAAGTTAATATCATGCTTTCAATCATTGTCAAGCTAGAAGGTTCTTCAAATACGACTGCGATGTCAATTGTCAATACTGAGTCCACCCCACACCCTAGATCCTGAAGTATAACCGAAAAGTAAACAAGTCCATGATATTCATGTCAACACCCACAATCCTGGAGTATGACCTAAAATTAGACCATCACATGCTTTCTATGCCTATTTCTATGGTCTTGGACTGTGATCTCTTAGTAGACCACAACCCAAACCCAATTTCATCAATTATTTTGAGATACCAAGTTGAGCATCCCTCTCTATTGGCCGCTCTCTGCTTTCAAGGGGTAGGGACCCCAAGGTAAACTCATCTACCTAAGAGGAAAATAGGCGGGTCATGGATTCTACCAAGGGTTTTAGTTTGGGAACCTTGCTAAATGAGGACACACTAAGGATAAAAGGGATTGATTGAGCACATTTACTATCCTACAAGGGGATACCTTAATCTTGATCAACCACAACCTCCACCCCCCTCTTTTGAATAAACCTCTTGAGAAAACCTACTAGAACATCATCATAATTTGCTAGCTTTGTTAAACCACACATCGTACCACTATACACCATCTCTATTCCACCCAATCATGGCATTGTCAAGCACATATCATATCAAAATTGAACAACCCATCTCTATGATGCCCCGACATGCCACAATCGAGATTACTCAAACCAAAGTGCAAAATTATTGCCAAACATGCAGATTACCAAAAATCACAGGAAATTAAAATCGATTACGCAAAAGAACCATAAGCCAAAAACTTATCATATATGAGTCCACAAACCTGCCACATGCATTACATATCATATCACAAGGTGGTTACATCATTGTGCATCATCATTTCTGTAACATACTGAATTCTGAAATTTTGTCTTTTGACCCACTTTACCATCTTTTCTTTTCATTTCCATCCTTATTGGCCTTCATATTTAATTATTGAAATTTATAGTGGTTTAGTGAACATTTATTCACTAATTGTACCAATATAAAGGTTTATGCACAAATACCTCATTGAAAGATTAATTACCATAATTAAGTTCTTTAGAAATTAATCTAACTTTTTGATATGATTTGAAAACATAAAATGATCCTAAGTTTCAAATTCAATTCGATTTGGATGTTGTTTGTGCAAGTTATGCAATTTTAGGTACATTCTGGACTTTTATGCAATTTACACAATTGGGAGGTTTTCTTTGCAAATTATCAAATGAATTTCAATCCTTAGATATTACCTTACCATTAGCAATATTTGAAACCATTGGAAAACCTAGTTTCACCTTTGTTTGATGGTATTTCTTTCCTAGGTCATTATAGGGAGTACCCTCTTTATAAAGATGCCTATCCTTTAAAGCTATCAACCAATGAGGTTATTTCTTTCTTGAAAAATGGTGGGGATGGCCTAGAATAATCTATGGGATCTTAGGACTGACTTTTGATATGCATGAAGCCTCTATGTGCTATCCTCTTGCATGGCCATCAATCCCTAGGCTAAAGACACATGGAAAGTCCTTTAAGACTCCTCATGCTTCACCTCTTTCTATATATAGCCATGTATACCCCTTCCCAGCTCACAATTTGAAAACGCTTGCTCTCATTTTCTTTCCTCTAGCTTAGATAATAGTTCCTTCAGTATTTGGCCATGAAGTTGCTTCCCCAAGGTAATAGAGGGAGCCTACCTTGGTGAAGAAGGCTCCTAGGGCTTCCAAATTGCTCGATTAGGGTTTCTAAAGCTCCTCCTTGGTAATTTCGACCAAAACTAGTAATTTTTCTCCCTTAATTCCCTATTTTCATAATGATAGTCTTCCTTACACCTTCTTCTAGGTCAGAACCATGACCATACATTGTAAAACTCCACCAAAAACCCTAAAACATGCCATCTCCTTGCTCTTTTGCTAGGGTCTGCACCTCTAAAGTGGATAAGGTGATCTTTGATCAAGAAAGGAGCTTGTCTTGGAGCAACCAGACCTTCTAATCTCGGAATACTTTCTGTTTGAACCTTATTATCTTCCTAGAGGCAAGTTTTGTTAACTCCCTTCTCATATATTGCTTAAGTACATGCTTAAAACCCATGCTTCTATGTTGATAATCGATGATTTCCATCTCTTTTTACCAAGTTCTTCTAAGGTTTTGGTTTCTTGCTATTTTATCTTCTCTAGAATCTCTATTTTCGTTATCTAAGAAACTTCAAACCTGATCTTGGGTGAAATGGTGTTTTCTCCCTCTCCCTCTCTCTTTACCTATCTCGATGGGTTTGATGATGTGGCAATTTCCTATTAGTCAGTATTGCAAAATTCATATCTTCTAAACCACTTATCCAAATTTGACAAATAAAATGTTTTGGAATGGGAAAATTAATCTCTATCTAATAAAAATATTTTCAAGGTCTGATTTCATGGTTTGACGAGGGGTGATTTTTTTAAAATGAATTTAATGCATAAAATCCATAAAAATTACATCTTAATCATCATAACTCCAAAATTAAACATAAAAATATGTTTTCTTGATCAGGAGAACTTAATAAGTTTATTGATGGTGTTTTAAGAGTCTAAATCTGAGTTTTTCTAAAAAGGTCAAAAATTAGGGTTTCCATACATTGACGTGCATTATGCACTCTAATACATGTTAATACATTGAAAATAGGCAAAGTGGAACTTGGGCTCAATTAAAGTGGTGAAAGTTAGTAATTGATATCAGTAAGAAAGGTACGTGCTATGTACGTGCCATCCCACTTTATGTATGTGCATTCCTTACACCCTATGTCGGGATAATTGTAGCCAAACCCTATATTTCCCTAATGAGGCTTAAATGAACCTAAATATTCTATTCTTGAATCCTAATGTTATTCATGCCTCAAATTAGATTATAATTTCTTCTTGTTTGGGTCTTATACCCCACTGCCATGCTTATTGAATATTATGACTATTTACTATTTCCTGAGCATGATGGTTTATTTGGCTATTTAACTATAGTAGTGGTACTTATGTACAACCACCCACACAGGGCATGTAAATAATCGCCCTGGGGAACGTCTTATTCTCCCCTTGGGGAATGTGTTATTCCTCCCCAATAAAATTTGATAGGTGACTGGGAATGTATGAATTCTCCCCTCACCTATAGGTTGAGGTCTGGTAGGTGCCTCAACCCTACTTAGTTAATGTAGTCCAATTAATATCAGGCATGCTACTTCTTATATGTTTTGTAATGGTAAGATTTTATTTTATTATGTGCCTCATTCTCTTGGCCCTCTCATCTTATGATGATTCAATATATTTATGTTTCATATGATTTCCTTTTCTCTTGTACTTATTCATTATTTGACGCATACCTTGTTTTCCTCTCCCTTTTTTGGGTGCCTTCCCAACCACCCAGGTGTTGAGCAAGGTGATGGATAAGATAAGGAGGATCTTAGCTTTTGGCTTGGACTCGGTTGATGGAGATGTTACTTGGAGACAAGATTGTAGTAGTCTAGACTTCCCCCTATCTAGATCCTAATTGTGTGTCTTGATGTAAACCCTAATGGAATAATTTGATGTATTTTTGTAAACATTTTATGAAATTGAATATAGTCAGATAGTTTTTATTCCGCTGCTTTCTAATGGTCTTTTGTATACCAATGTTTAATAAATTTGGAAAATTTATGACCATTACATCATACCTCTGAGAGTGTTTGGAATGGACGTCAATTCTTAAAATTTTTAGTAAAGGGGTGATCTCACTCCCTTAAAGCATGGTATTAGAGCCCATGGTAGTCGGAATATGATTATTTCAGTTTGTCTCCCTAATTAGAATCCATGCCTTACATAGTTCCTTTAGGTGACATGGTTGCCCTAGATTTTATCTATAAATGATGAAAGGTTTATTTCGGACCCTATAGTTCCACATTAGTATCATGATGAATAAAACCATAAAATACTCATAAATAAAATATGCATACCTTAATGTTGTTTAGGTTTGGATTGAGGCAACTATTAGGGCATGAAGTTGAAGGAAAGGTGTCTAGAAAGGATCAGGTTCAGGGGGCTGGCAATATTTTCCTCCGTGCCACTTGTTTGGTTTACTAGGACTCCCAGATCCATATGATACCGGCTTGGCCTAAGTTGAAATGGATTTCCTGAAATAGTTTGCTTTTAGGCAATAGTGACATTAGGAATCTATGTTGTATATCTTTGGGAACCCAAAGTTGTAGGTGTATGATGACTTGTTTGAGGATGAATACCAATATAGTCTCCTTATGTCCCTAGGGGTTACATGTTTGGATAGTTTATCCCTGGAACCTAGACTATAAAGTTTGGGGTTGAGTGAGCTATCAGAGTGCACAGTGGAAGTATGATGGATCTTGTACACGGTTTAATTAGACTCATCCTTTAACCCTAGTGTAGTTTGGCTTGATAGTTTGGACCCTTGAAGGGGTGGAGTATAGTTAGTTTGATGATGTTGAGTGGTTATATTTTAAGGACAAAATCCTCTTTAGGGGGGTGGAGCCCTATGACATCTTGAAATCTATCTACACTATCTTTAGAAACCCTAACCCCATACTTAGGAGGTCGTTGTGCTTGAAACCTTAGTGGGGTCCAAACAAGTTATAGTTATAGCTTTACGTGCTTGTTTATATATAATGAACATATAATGATCATCTCAGGAATAATTTATATGCTCAAACCCTAATGAATACCTAACACACATAATATGAGTAACTCACATATTAATCCTAATGGATATGCATGGTGTTGCCCATTTCATAAACCAATAAACCCTAATGAAATGACAAGTAAGATAATTGTAACCTAATCTTAGACTTAATACATGCCAAGTAAAATTTAGTGATCACATTAACCTGAACCCTAAGTTGTAATCATCTAACCTTAACATATACATCCTTATTGCCTTTCATGATACATTAATGACATTAGGTTTCATAATCAATTAACATACTTTCGTACACATAAATGATATATATAATCATACAATCACATATTAATCAAGTCATCAATATGAAATGAATAGTACTAATACACACACGATTAGTCACTTAATGTGAATCAATTTGTAATGTGTCCCACCTTGATCCCTAAAATCAATATAATGACTTCAATATGGATAAGTAGTAATTGATTCACATAAAAGTGAATAATCAATCATAAGAACTGAATAAATATGAAGAAAAAATGATTAATGATGACATTAATGTGAATAAGAAAGTTAATGTGACAATGTAAATATAGATATAAGTGATTAATGTGACATTATTTGGATTATTTGTAATAAGTTGGATAAAATGTCTTAATTCATGCAAAACAATTTGTTATAATTCAATATGTTGATAATAGAGACTAAATCCAATTATTAAGGATAATAATCAAGTATATTGATAATTGAGTAAACTTTAATTGCGTTAAAACTCATAATGAGGTAAATAAGAAATATATATGGTTTTGAGCATAATAATGAAATATAGCTCTTTTGGAAACAAAGTAAATATGACATGACACAATTAAAAGAATAATAATGATAATGTGAAATCATAATAAATATAATCTTGATAAACCAAAAATGTCAATAATGTTAAATCTCCTAAAAAGAATATCTAAATAATGGAACCTAGGTGATCCTTGAGAACCTATCCTATGTTGAAATTCTTGTGGAGTATATGTTGATGAATTTCTTGGTGGAAGTTAAGGTTGGAGAAATAGCTTAAGTTTTGTGATGATATATTGCACACTCACCCTTCCCTTCTTTCTTGTGATTTCGGGGACGAAATCCTCTTTAAGGTGTGGAGTGTTGTAACATACCGTATTCTGAAATTTTGTATTTTGACCCACTTTACCATCTTTTCCTTTCATTTCCATCCTTATTAGCCGTCATATTTAATTAGTGGAATTTATAGTGGTTTAGTGAACATTTATTCACTAATTGTACCAATATAAAGATTTATGCACAAAAACCTCAGTGAAAGCTTAATAACCATAATTAAGTGCTTTTAACCTTAATCTAACTTTTTGATATTATTTGAAAACATAAAATGATCCTAAGATTCAAATATGGTTTGATTTGGATGTTGTTTCTGCAAGTTATGTAATTTTAGGTACATTCTGGACTTTTATGCAATTTACCCAATTGGGAGGTTTTCTTTGCAAATTATCAAATAATTTTAATCCTTAGATATTACCTTACCATTAACGAGATTTGAAACCATTGGAGAACCTAGTTTCACCTTGGTTTGATGGTATTTCTTTCCAAGGGCATTATAGGGATTACCCTCTTTATAAAGATGCTTATCCTTAAAAGCTATCAACCAATGAGGTTATTTCTTTCTTGAAAAACGGTGGGGATGGCCTAGAATAATATATGGGCTCTTAGGACCGACTTTTGATATGCATGAAACCTCTATGAGCTATCCTCTTGCATGGCCATCAATCCCTAGGCTAAAGACACATGGAAAGTCCCTTAAGACTCCTCATGCTTCACCTATTTCTATATATAGCCATGTATACCCCTTCCCAACTCACAATTCGAAAACTCTTTCTCTCCTTTTCTATCCTCTAGCTTAGATAATAGTTCCTTCTATATTTGGCCACGAAGTTTCTGCCCCAAGGTAATAGAGGGAGCCTACCTTGGTGAAGAAGGCTCCTAGGGCTTCCAAGTTGCTCTATTAGGGTTTCTAAAGCTCCTCCTTGGTAATTTCAACCAAAACTAGTAAGTTTCCTCCCTTAATTCCCTATTTTCATACTGATAGTCTTCCTTACACCTTCTTCTAGTTTGGAACCATGACCATACATTGTAAAACTCCACCTAAAACCCTAAAACATGTCATCTTCTTGCTCTTTTGCTAGGGTTTACACCTCTAAAGTGGAGAAGGTGATCTTTGCTCAAGAAAGGAGCTTGGCTTGGAGCAACCAGACCTTCTAACATCGGAATCCTTTCTGTTTGAACCTTATTACCTTCCTAGAGGCAATTTTTGTTAACTCCCTTCTCATATATTGCTTAAGTACATGCTTAAAACCCATGCTTCTATGTTGATAATCGATGATTTCCATATCTTTTTACCAAGTTCTTCTAAGGTTTTGGTTTTTTGCTATTTTATCTTTTCTAGAATCTCTATTTTGGTTATCTAAGAAACTTCAAACCTGATATTGGGTGAAATAGTGTTTTCTCCCTCTCCGCCTCTCTTTAATTATCTCAATCGGTTTGATGATGTGGCAATTTCCTATTAGTCAGTATTGCAAAATTCATATCTTCTAAACTGCTTATCCAAATTTGACTAATAAATATGTTTTGGAATTGGAAAATTAATCTCAATCTAAAAAAAAATATTTTGAAGGTCGGCTTTCATGGTTTGACGAGGGGTGATTTTTGTAAAACGAATTTAATGCATAATAAAAATCACATCTTAATCATGATAACTCCAAAATTAAACATAAAAATATGTTTTCATGATCAAGATAACTTAATAAATTTATTGATGATGTTTTAAGAGTCTAAATCTGAGTTTTTCTAAAAAGGTCAAAAATTAGGGTTTCCATACATTAATTTGCATTGTTGTACTCTAATACATGTTAATACATTGAAAATAGCCAAAGTGGAACTTGGGCTCAATTAAAGAAGTGAAAGTTAGTAATTGATACCAGTAAGAAAGGTATGTGCTATGTATGTGAAATCCCACTTTATGTTGGGATAATTGTAGCCAAACTCTATATTTCCCTAATGAGGCTTAAATGAACCTAAATATTCTATTCTTGAATCCTAATGTTGTTCATAACTCAAATTAGATTATAATTTCTTCTTGTTTGGGTCTTATACCCCACTGGCATGCTTATTGAATATTATGACTACTCTTGCCACTTTACTATTTCTTGAGCATGATGGTTTATTTGGCTATTTAACTATAGTAGTGGTACTTATGTACAACCACCCACAAAGGGCATGTAAATAATCGCCCTGGGGAACATCTTATTCTCCCCTTGGGGAATGTGTTATTCCTCCCCAGTAAATTTTGATAGGTGACTGGGAATGTATGAATTCTCCCCTCACCTATAGGTTGAGGTCTGGTATGTGCCTCAACCCTACTTAGTTAATGTAGTCCAATTAATATCATGCATGCTACTTCTTATATGTTTTGTAATGGTAAGAATCTATTTTGTTATGTGCCTCATTCTCTTGGCCCTCTCATCTTATGATGATTCAATATATTTATGTTTCATATAATTTACTTTTCTCTTGTACTTATTAATTATTTGACGCATACCTTGTTTTCCTCTCCCTTTTGCTGGGTGCCTTCCCAACCACTCAGGTGTTGAGCAAGGTGATGGATAAGATAAGAAAGATATTAGCTTTTGTCTTGGACTTGGTTGATGGAGATGTTACTTGAAGACAAGATTGTAGTAGTCTAGACTTCCCACTATCTAGATCCTAATTGTGTGTCTTAATGTAAACCTTAATGGGATAATTTTATGTATTTTTGTAAAGCTTTTATGTAATTGAATATAGTCAGTTAGTTTTTATTCCACTGCTTTCTAATGGTCTTTTGTATACCAATGTTTAATAAATTTGGAAAATTTATGCCCATTCCATCATACCTCTAAGAGTGTTTGGAATGGATGTCAATTCTTAAAATTTTTAGTAAAGGGGTGATTTCACTCCCTTACAATTCCTGTCATCCATCTGTGATCGGCCTTTTTCACACGTCCGGAAACGAACGCGGGGCAAAGGAAGGAATCAAGCTTTAAATTTATAACCCGAAACCTTCTAGGCCCCCGCAACTTAATTACGGGGTCGAAGTAGATATACGGGGTCGAACACAGGGATGTGGTGACGTTTAGGACGCTATAGATTTCTGTTCTTGAGTCAGATAAGCCAAAATGATAGTCGATGAAAGAAAGTGCTAGAACTAGTCTAGAGGGTTGTCACGATTAAATTAAGGAAAAGAAAAGAAAACAAAAGAAAAACAAGACAGAGCACGAGGTTCTACTAACTAGAGAAAAAGATTTCTTGGCTATGTAACCACAAAAGGGGCAGTCTATGCACTCGTTCTCGGGCGTAGACAACCCTCGAACACCCAAGCAAGCATCTAGTACGCACAACGGCATCTGTCCTGTGGGATCATCCCACTCGCTCTCGTGATGCGTGACTAAAACCATCAATAATATGTCATTAACCCTCTCTCAAGGGATGACATATCAACACCTCAGTATATGCTAAGTTCCCTCTCGGGTCTTAGGATATTATGGGGTGTTAGGAACAGAATACCTTGGATCGTCCTCCTCTCGGGTTCAGATCCAAACTATCATCTCTTAGCTATTTCTACAACGGATCTCTCAATACAGGCAGAGATAGCAGTTCAAGCGAGTAAGAGATCAACCAAACTAGCAATCATAACTTGGAAAGAGAAAATAGAACATGCAACATACTAGATCTGATATGAATCTACTTGCTTAAGGAAAAAGTATATAAACATGCCCAGATCGGGCTGCATAGACAAGAAGAAGCTAACTAGCCATAGACAAGCATAGCTGGCACCGAACAAAGATGGATAAACATCGTTTGTACAAGAAACAAAGGAATGCAGTAGAATGAAAGAGAAGAGGGGAGAGATATAGCTCGTAGAGGAGAGGTGGCTCTCGCTCCTTGGCCTCCGTGTAGGCCGGATCTCGCCCCTTGGGTCTTCTCTTTGTCCCTCTGGACTCCTCAGTTCTATCTCTCTCTAGACCGTATCGGTCGGCAGCCGTATCGGTCGGCACAGCCGTATCGGTCGGCGCAGTCGAATCGGGCGGCGTGGCTGTATCGGGCGGCGCGGCCGTATCGGTCGGCGTGGCCGTATCGGGCAGCACCGTCGTATCGGGCGGTGCGGCCGTATCGGGCGGTGCGGCTATATCGGTCAGTAGACTCTTAGGGAACCCGACACACTAGCTCCTTGGTCTAGGCACTAGCTCTTGCAGGGTCCTCCCTCCAGCCCTCCGCTCTCTCCTGCTCCGAAGGAAGATTCTTGTAGGCTGGTAGCTGCTATTTATAGGCAGCGAGTTGATGTGAGTTGTAGCTTTTATTGGTCCACGTGTCCTTCATTCGTGGCTTCAATCTTGAGGCATCGGGTCGGCCAATATGACTGTCACTCGACGACCGTATCGGGAAGCAGTCGTATCAGTCGGCGTGGCCGTGTCGGTCGGCGCGGCCCTATCGGTCGGCGCGACCCTATCGGTCGGCGCGGCCGTGTCGGTCGGCGGCTGTATCGGGCGGCGGCCGTATCGGTCGACGCGGCCCTATCGGTCGGCACGGCCGTAACGGTCGGTGCGGCCGTATCGGCCAGGCCCTATCGGTCAGCTGCTGGAATTCTTGTCTTTTCAAGTTCGGTACTTGAGAGTCCCAAAATTGGCTAGTTTCTGTGCCTGCAAGTCTAAAACAGGCTAATTAGCTACATTATTGGCTATTTTCACTACATTATCTAATAGAGAGACAGAAAACATAAAACATGAACAAAAGAGTGCATATTAAGACTAAAGTGGCACAAAACTATAGATAAAATGCATAGAAAATATGCACTAATTTGGGTGTTATCAACTACCCCAAGCTTAAAACTTCCTTGTCCTCAAGCAAGACTGTGCTCAAAGAACAAAAGATAACACCAAATTAAGCTTGGCAATAAATGCTAAGGTTAAGAAAAATAGTTTAAAGCATCAATACTCTTGATCCATGTCATCTCAGAACAAACCCCCACCAAACAAGCACAATCCTGCCAAAGTAAGATCAAAGAATTTCCAGGCAAGATTCAGCAAATTCACTATAGCCTGCCAATACTCATGAGGGTTTGAATCATAATTATTTAAGTATGAAAGAGTTGTCACTTAGGTGATCAAGCAGGTGATGAGAAATGAGCCATCACCATGAATCCATGCATACCAATCTAGAATACCATGCCTCTCACTTATTCATGTCCTAAGAAATAAAGCAAAAAGACTCTAATGACTTCTGAGGATCCCGATCTGCGTCAGATTGGTCCATGTAGCGAGCAACAGTCCCTGCAGTCTGAACCAGTTGGTCCAAAGCAGTGAGATGAACTCCTCGTACTGCGCCCGAACCAACCCTGCTACTGAGATGATCTCATAGGTCACCTAGGGGGTTCCTAGTGACTCTCTAATGAGCTTTTTAGAGTGGTACTACCAGGCACGACATATCCGCGTTCATGAGCGCAGTCATACACCGACTGGGCACCATCCTCAACTCTCCTAAAAGAGAAAACAAGCGCTCATTTATTGTTCATACTCAGGCTTTTATCATCTGCATTCTATTTTTAGGCTTGGGTGAGAATTATATAGATATTTTTGGGATTTTATGGGCGGCCAAACCTCTTTTGCACATTTTTATATTTTTCATCTTTTTGACTCAATCTAATGTGAGAAGGCATGTAGTCCATCAAGGAAAAGCACTTCACCTTGATCATGGTTCAAAACTCATCATGGCCCGCTTGATACCTGTGTGAAAAGATAGCAATTATGATTCAAGAATCCTTAGAATAGAGGAAAACTTGTGAATCCACAGCTAGGTTCTTTGATCATGTTTTAGCTCATTCCAGTGGTCCTTTACCGTGGATTTGCCATTCACGACACAGATCAAGGGAATTTAGCTTTAAGCTATGAAAAAGGGACATAACCTTAGGTTTATTACCAAACTCAAGGAAAGAGTCAAAGAGCAAGTCAATCAAAAGGTCAAGCAATTTTTAAGATGAAAATTGTGCATCTAGGCATGAAGCCAAGCATTTATCTATTAGATTCACACCACATAGCCATAATTGCAAAGCCAAAAAGCTGAAAATTTTGAAAATTTAAGACTAAATGTAGGAAATAGACATGCATGCAAGAAGAGTGAAGAGAAAAGAAGGGCGACGCCTACCACCCCAAGCTTAAAATTTTGCTCGTCCTCGAGCAAGTCTCAAACTTGAAATAGTGAGGCAGGAATGCATGAGTTTAACGACATTTATTGAAGTTCTAAAGATGATGCATGGGTGCAAGGATATCAAAATAGTTAGAGGAAAGAAATTAACCAACAAGAACATAAAAAGCAGAATTTATTGTAATAAAAGGGTGGGAGGTTAGGTAAGAGAAAAGGGGGTGGTTGCCCCACGATACCGACACTGGGATCCCAAATTCTCAGCTTTGGGACCAGTGTCACCTGTGTCTTGCTGACGGGTTCCGCCACATAATATGAGTAGAGTAGGCGGATGTGTTGGCCCTGCCGAGTCTGAAGAAGAAAAGTTAAATCTGGCTACTCGGTGAAGTCATCTTTGTGCTGGAAGTGGCATGAACTGCACTGGGGTGACTTCTTTTGCAAAAAATCCTCAGGGTACCTTTCAGTATATGAATCTGAATATGAAGGTCCTAGGATGTCAACACAGGATGAGATGGAGGGTATAGGTTGAATGACTTGGGTGGGATCCATTTCTCCTCCCTCCATCTCTGAACTTGAGGTTAGATGCTCAGATAAATCATCATGTACAGTCTGAGTCATCCAATCATCTTCTGAATAAGAAGTACCCCCTGAAGAATCTATTTGTGGTTCTACCACCCCAAGCTTATCACTTGGCATGGAGTCGAGGGTGTCTTCATGCTTAGCAGCCATGTTGTAGTGAACCGTCCATCCTGCCCCCTTGACGTCCACCCTACCTTGTAAAGGTATGGGTGTAAATGGTGACTCGTGCTGCTCTAACTCGTCGTCATCATTATACTCACTGCTCCATGTCGAGCAGTTGTCGTCGTCATCGTCGTTGTCATCATCGTCATCGAACAAATTGTTCCAAACCATGGTTGGCGTACTGCTCAAAGCGAAGTGACAAGTCTCAATATGAGAGATGTCACTCTGGTCTGGTTCAATATCTGACTCTGGTTCCTCTGAACAACTTTCCGGATGTGAGGTTGTTTGGCTGTCATTGTGAGGATAAGAGTCTTCGTCATCGTCATCATTGGCCCATTCATGTCTATGACTCATATCGTCCATTGGTTCATCAGCTGGGTCATCTGGATAGAATGAAGGGCTTCCCCAAGTGGGTTGGTCTTCACAGAAAAATCCTGGCGAATCCAGTTGATGGTCTGAATAGGATGGTGAGATATACTCCGATTCAGATCCAATGGAATGGCCTTGATGACTAACATCTTCATTATCTTGTCATGGCATTTGTAATTGGATTGTAACCAAATCAATGAGCTCTTGGAGCCTCCTGCCTTGTTCAACATCTTTATCATGAAGTTGTTGTACTTGAGCAGCAATGCTTTCGAGACCCGTCGATTCTACCATGCACATTGGTTGCTGACCTGCTGTACCAAACTGATGCGCTTGAATGAATTCTCGCTCAACAGTTTGAACTAGACTTCTACTGCAGTCTGCAGCCTCGGTGCCTACTTTGAGAAGACAATCCTGCTCTTCTAGCAGTTGTTGCTTGGGATCGACATCTTCTTGGAGATGAGAGACTAGGGAGGTGAGCACCTTGCCACTCTCTCCAGCTAACTCCACTGCCTTAATCAGTTCTTGATCCCATGCTAGCACGGGAGTCGATGGTTGACTGGCAGTCTCCGTTGTTGTAATTTCAACATATGACGACGGTGGAGGTGAGTATAACTCGACTAGTTGTAGAGCACGACCTTCAATTATTTTCCAGCAGTCAGAACTGCGGAAAAACTCGGGAGGACATGCGGACAAGATGACTTGTCTTGCCGAAGCAAGATCCATGGCTGAAAAAGGTACAAGAAAAAGAGAAGGTATTCAGTATATATGAACACGTATGTTTAAAACAAATGAATATTTATGCATATATATACATGCTTATAGTGACAGAACAAAAATCTACTGGGCGTGTAAACGTGGAAAACCCACGTCCCCGACAACGGCGCCAAAAGTTGATCGGCCTTTTTCACGCGTCCGGAAACGAACGCGGGACGAAGGAAGCAATCAAGCTTTAAATTTATAACCCGAAACCTTCTAGGCCCCCGCAACTTAATTACGGGGTCGAAGTAGATATACGGGGTCGAACACAGGGACGTGGTGACGTTTAGGACGCTATAGATTTCTGTTCTTGAGTCAGATAAGCCAAAACGATAGTCGATGAAAGAAAGTGCTAGAACTAGTCTAGCGGGTTGTCACGATTAAAATAAGGAAAAGAAAAGAAAACAAAAGCAAAACAAGACAGATCACGAGGTTCTACTAACTAGAGAAAAAGAGTTCTTGGCTATGTAACCACAAAAGGGGCAGTCTATGAACTCGTTCTCGGGCATAGACAACCCTCGAACACCCAAGCAAGCATCTAGTACGCACAGCGGCATCTGTCCTGTGGGATCATCCCACTCGCTCTCGCGATGCGTGACTAAAACCATCAACAATATGTCATTAACCCTCTCTCAAGGGATGACATATCAACACCTCAGTATATGCTAAGTTCCCTCTCGGGTCTTAGGATATTATGGGGTGTTAGGAACAGAATACCTTGGATCGTCCTCCTCTCGCGTTCAGATCCAAACTATCATCTCTTAGCTATTTCTACAACGGATCTCTCAATACAGGCAGAGATAGCAGTTCAAGCAAGTAAGAGATCAACCAAACTAGCAATCATAACTTGGAAAGAGAAAATAGAACATGCAACATACTGGATCTGATATGAATCTACTTGCTTAAGGAAAAAGTATATAAACATGCCCAGATCGGGCTGCATAGCCAAGAAGGAGCTAACTAGCCATAGACAAGCATAGCTGGCACCGAACAAAGATGGATAAACATCGTTTGTACAAGAAACAAAGGAATGCAGTAGAATGAAAGAGAAGAGGGGAGAGATATAGCCCATAGAGGAGAGGTGGCTCTCGCTCCTTGGCCTCCGTGTAGGCCGGATCTCGCCCCTTGGGTCTTCTCCTTGTCCCTCTGGACTCGTCAGTTCTCTCTCTCTCTAGAACGTATCGGTCGGCAGCCGTATCGGTCGGTGCGGCTGTATCGGGCGGCGCGGCTGTATCGGTCGGCGCGGCCGTATCGGGCAACACCGTCGTATCGGGCGGTGCGGCCGTATCGGGCGGTGCGGCCGTATCGGGCGGTGCGGCCGTATCGGGCGACACAGCTGTATCGGTCAGTAGACTCTTAGGGAACCCGACACACTAGCTCCTTGGTCTAGGCACTAGCTCTTGCAGGGTCCTCCCTCCAGCCCTCCGCTCTCTCCTGCTCTGAAGGAAGATTCTTGTAGGCTGGCAGCTTCTATTTATAGGCAGCGAGTTGATGTGAGTTGTACCTTTTATTGGTCCACGTGTCCTTCATCCGTGGCTTCAATCTTGAGGCATCGGGTCGGCCAATATGACTGTCACTCGACGACCGTATCGGGCAGCAGTCGTATCAGTCGGCGCGGCCGTGTCGGTCGGTGCGGCCCTATCGGTCGGCGCGGCCGTGTCGGTCGGCGGCTGTATCGGGCGGCGGCCGTATCGGGCGGCGGCCGTATCAGTCGACGCAGCCCTATCAGTCGGAGCGGCCGTAACGGTCGGCGTGGCCGTATCGGCCAGGACCTATTGGTCAGCTGCTGGAATTCTGGTCTTTTCAAGTTCGGTACTTGAGAGTCCCAAAATTGGCTAGTTTCGGTGCCTGCAAGTCTAAAATAGGCTAGTTATCTACATTATTGGCTATTTTCACTACATTATCTAATAGAGAGACAGAAAACATAAAACATGAACAAAAGAGTGCATATTAAGACTAAAGTGGCACAAAACTATAGATAAAATGCATAGAAAATATGCGCTAATTTGGGTGTTATCAATCTGTTACATGAATCACATGTTCCACGTATATGCATATACACATGCCATATCTGTAAAACCATGGCTCACAGGCCAAAAACTTGAAGTCAATAACATATCTACAAAACAAATCAAGAACACCCCCAAGGACCTGAGTGTACATGGACAACATCTAGGACTCTATCAACAAAAGACTAGCAACAGATCCAACCTTATCAACTACCTCTCTTGCTACTACTCTTTCTCAACTATATGATCTCTATCTCTTCATGCACAACCACCTAAAAGTTGTGGAAACCCATGGGGTGAGACCAAACGTCCCAATGATTGATATAACTCTCCAAAATGTTATTATAACAGATGTATAAAATAAAGAAGAGCAGAAAGAAAGGCTTCTCTCTCTCTCTAGGGTTCGCAACTCTCCCTTCTCTCTACCACCCCGGCGGCTACCGCTGGGGGGAGGGAGCGCCTCCTTGGAGCTTCCTCCCCCTGGCCTCTAACGGTCTCTGTGGTGTCTTCTGGAGTCGTTAGGAGGAAGGCTCGGCGCAGCGTGGGCTCTCCACGATAGCAGACAAGTAGTGGACGGGTTGCACCACTGGAGTAACAGATGGATCTATGGTTCAGCAAATCGACATAGTCGACTCCTACTCGCCCATGAGTGGTAGAAGGATAGGAGTGGTGCCCTTCCATCCTGAGATCAAGCGTGCTGCTCCATCACCACAGGGTAGGGGTCCTCGCCTCAACCTCTGCTCCTACTCATCTGGCTATTGTGCGGAGATCTGGCCTCAGAGCTTTGTCGTCCTTCTTCCTTAACTCTCTTGTTTTGACTGGATGGAGGAGCCATGGTTGGGTGGGTTCCGTGCGGTCCCACACCTGGTGCTCCTCGGAGATGGTGGGTTCCTGTCCGGGTTCCCCCTAGCTTGCTCGGTGATGCAGCCTCATCTCTGCGGTGTTGGCGACACCCCTTTCTGGGGTTCAGGTCTGTGACCCTTTGGCTCCATTTCCTGGTCTCCTGCTT
Organism: Alisma plantago-aquatica; assembly: GCA_963693085.1. Lineage (NCBI taxonomy): Eukaryota > Viridiplantae > Streptophyta > Magnoliopsida > Alismatales > Alismataceae > Alisma > Alisma plantago-aquatica. The sequence continues at coordinate 589,618,011 of OY856410.1, forward strand.
CGCCAACGAGTCCCCTGGTTGGACACGAAGGTGGAGGGTGGTTCTTTTGGCAGCTGGGTTCTTCCCTGCTATACCCTGTTGCTGTGTGTGGGGATGCCCACAGGGTGCTCAAAGATTTGTCCGGCCGGTGGTATCCCTTTGGCGGTTCGATGTATTGTTGCTGAGTAAACAACAACTCCGTCTTCCACGACACGTGCGCTCCGGCTTTGGCAGCAGGTTCCTGTTCGGCGTCTACAACTTGATCTAGAGCATGCAGCTTGGAAGCCTTGGATCAGTGGTTCACTTCTCAGAGGCATAAGCTTGTTCAAAAGTTCTGAAGATGCTTTGATCTGATCCGTGAGCATGGATATGAAGCCTTTCTTGAATCCTTTCTTTCAAGTTTTGGTAATAATGCATAAGGATGACAGAAAGGTTCTCATGCCCCTGTTTATGGGTCTGTTATCGATGCCATTGTTGGCTTTTTTGTTTTGGGTTTTGCATCTTTGAAGCGCTTGGATCAGTAAGGAGGATCTGGATGTTTTCTATGGTGTGCTTTTCTAGCTAGTCTAGTATCCTACGCCTAGTTCTTGAGGCTAGGGTTCACATTTTGAAGGTGGTGTTATTGATAATTGTTTCCCTAGTTTCATGTTAATGGGGCTGATGTTATTAGGTTGGTTAGTAAAGGATAGCCTAGCTTTCATGTACGTTTTTCCTTTTCTTGTCTGAGAGGTCCACTTGTTGGACCTTGGTCTCTCTGGATTCTATCTTGGTTGTATGGGGCACATAGTCTTGTACCCAAAGTTTTGGATTCATTAATAGCAACACATTTTTCGCCGACCAAAAAAAAAGAAGAGCAGAAAGTAAAGCTATAACATGATAAGCAAATAATACTATTGAAGAAGTTAAGAGCAATTGCAACTGAATTGTAGAACCTCTTATAAGCTAAGAGGGAATATGTAGAACATATATATCTCTTATCAACTAGATTGTGCAAATGCAAGGCAAAGGCTCATCCAATGTTATTCACATTTTGTCCCTACGAAAATATACTACATGACTGTATTACATCTTTTATTAATTCGCTGAGGAGATGAGGCATACCACTCATGCTCCAACTGACCACTGCTAAGTCAAAATCAGTGTCATACAAGATCATTGGAAGAGTCAGAATCCAATGACCTCTCCACAACCCTCGATTAGTTTGAGTCTTCCATAGTGACATATCAAGTCCAACTAAAAAACAACCTAGCCTGCCTTGGTATATAGGCACAGTGCTAGCAAAACTGATCTACGACTGCAACCACACTCCTGTTCAGGTATGAACACAACCATCCTAAAAAATTATCATGTATGTACTTTGTACCACATTATTGAGATATGGCCTCAACCATTCTCCTTTCAGGGTATGTCTACAACCAATCCTATGTCATGCATATACTCAAAAGTATATGACTCCAAGCTTCCACTAAGGGAGAACACTTTTCACCATCCAACAAATATTGATGCTGAAGATGGATCTATGGCACAAGGCAACTAAATGATTAGAATTCCACTTGATTAGTTACGCCAATTAAGTGTCTTTTATCATCAATCAAGTTAGAATGTACAAACCATAAATAAGCTCTACAAAGATTACGGTATATACAACTTCAGAAGATATAAAGTGTATAAGGTGTGAATTTTTTAGATCATCATTACATGATACTACTACCCCACAAGGCCACCATCATATTCACACTATCATGGGATACCAAATCCCCTATCACATCACTAGAGGAATAGCACCTCACGCTAGGCCTATAGCATCTGCCAGGTCATAGGACTCAATCACATAATCCCTACATGTACACCATCATATTATGCCTCAACAATGTGAATAGTCACCGTCATTTATAATATAGAATTCACCATAGCATTCACATAGATATGTCATTCAAGTTTATATCACCTGCAAGGTTAGGGATTTATAAATAGGAGAGAGCAAAACATCATAATATGATAACCACGTCAAGAGAGATAAGTAAACACATCACATGACCCAACACTAGGGTTATGGTTCCTTATTTGTGTGATTAGAGTTTTATAACTTTATTCAATCACCAAACCCTAGGTACACCATCTCACACTTTCTTGGAGCATATTAGGGTTAAGGAACATGATTAGGGTTAACCAAACAATCATTCAAGAAAAACTATACATGAATCATCACTTGCTTACTCATGGGCATGTATGTACCTCGATTTTCCATCACATAGGTGTCTCAACCACTCATGAAACAAGTGTCTCAACCACCCTCAAGCAAAGTGTCTCAACCACTCATGAAACAAGTGTCTCAACCACCCTCAAGCAAAGTGTCTCAACCACTTTTATGCAAGGTGTCTCAAACAAAACAAGACTAGGTGTCTTGGCCATGATACATCATGTGTCTTGACCACCACATAGATTAGGGTTTCGACCAAGCTCAAAACACATGTCTAGACTTCAACCAAAAACATGTCTCGACCACCTCCAAAGGAAAGCCTCTCGACTAAATCATAAGTAGGTGTCTCGAGCTACACAAGGACATGTGTCTCGATCACCACAAGACATGGTGTTTCAACCAAAACTAAAGAAACATCTCAACCATCACCACAAGTGTCTCGACCCAAGTGAAAACATGGTGTAGCGACCACCAAGGTCAAGCTACCGCCTAGGAAAAAAACCAACATCAAAATAGGAATTAACCAATGTCAAAATAGAAGTATTCTATGGGAAAAATAGAAGATTACATCAAGGAAAACCATCATCTTAAAGGAGGAAAACTTCATACCATAATTGGTCACCAAGAACCCTAAAAACATGTATCTTGAAACCACCATGAATGAACCATGCAAGAGAGATAAACCACGTTCAACAACTCCAAAATAGAACCTACACTATATGATACATCAAGGTACATGAACCTCATGCATGATATCAAAACCAAGATCAAAGATAGAAAAAAAACCATCATTTCACAACCATCTCTAAAATCAGGTACCTTACTTTAGGGTTTCAGATTCTAAGAAAACCAAGCATGATAACACCACCATTCAAGTTCTGGAGCATGGTATTATCTACTATATTGCTAAGGGAACATTTTAGAGAGAAACAACAACATGCATGTAATGAAAGAGAAATAATAGAGAGGGTAGACTGTTATATAATCCGCCTTAAGGAAGATCCATTCCAAGGATTACAAGCCCCAAGCAAACGATCACCAAGGATGATGAAGCTCCACCAAAAGCTCCACTCTAAGCCATAGAGAACCTCAAGAATAAGACACCAAGGTCAAAAATAACTCAAGAAAAGTGGGTAAGAAACCCCATACCAAACCAACAGAAAAGGAAGGGAGAAAGAGAGGAAAACTTCCTCACACTTGGGTACCACCTTGCCAAAGTATGGTCTATGACCCTTATGATGAGGAGTTTCTCTCCAAAACGACCATCATGGATGAATAATGGTCTATGTATGAGAAAATAAGAAGAATATGGAGTATAAAGTCTAAGGAAACCATCACCAAAGAAAGGCATATACTTACCAAGGTTGAATATGACCAAATGTCACCACATGCTAGGGATTTCGATCACCAAAGCTTCAAGGATCGGTTATCCTTGCTCCACTAAGATCCAAGGATGAGAAAAAGAGAGAGAGAAGAAGGAAGGTAGAAAGGTTCACTTACATGGAGTTAAGAGGGTTTATATACTTGAGGAGGAGGAAGGTAAGGTGGAGACGAGGTGTCAATAACTAAAGGCACCAAAGGGACACTTGTCCACCCAAGAAATACACATGCAACCACTTAAACCATCCATGCATGATATGGTGATACAAACTAGGTTGGTTCTCAACACTTGGGTCACCACCACCTTGGTTTCAGTCGCAACACATCAAGAAGGTCGAAACAAGAGCATAATATACGTCCTGGTCGAGATAAAAAGACACCAAGACACTCAAGTTTTATACACGCCACAAAAAGACAAATTGTCTTGACCCAACTGCTCCAAGACCATCATGGTCGATATAAAACCACCTAAGGAAGGTGTCTCTATTGAGATACACCCCAAAACACACCACAAGGTTGAGAAAAGGGTCGCTACACTCAACCATGCACACATGGTCGACACCAAGGAAAACCCTAGAGACCCTAATCACCTCTAGTGATGCCACCACTCATATAAGGCTCAAACAAGGTGCCCCAAAGCATCAAACTATCTCTCATGAAGCCAAGAAAGAGAAGGTACACTATAGATGTGGCAAATTGCAACATAACCCTCTCATTTTGATAAATCACAAATTGACCCAAAACAATCACATAAAGTACAAACATCATCTAAACAAGATCAAATTGGAAACGTAAGCTTTACTGAAGCACAAAAAGCATCTCAATGGATTAGTGAAAGTCTCTAAGAACTTAATCAAGCAAAATGAATAGGGTTATCCCAAAACACAAGCTAGGGGTCTGACAATCTGTCTCACCCAGGCGAGGGACATGACCAACAAAAAAGTGATTGTAGGTAACCATCATCACAAGAGAGTTGTGGAAGGTCAAGAATTATCCTTTTTTGCCTATCCCTAACAAAGGAGGAAGTGTGCTTACCCTTTTAAGCCAATACAATGTGTGTGGAAGGATTTGTCCTAAAGCACAAGATATCCCCTTCTTTTTATAACAATGTGCTTTTCATTCTCATTGGTCTGAATCTCAAGAAGTCACGGCAAGACAAAGGAGTTCATATTTTACATGGTTTCACAAACAACCAATCTTGAAGGTCGAGAGAAAAAATGGAAAATGACAGTCTAATAATAACATCAAGAGAGATGTCGATAGAAAAATGCAAGATAAAACAGTTACATGGGAGAACCCCAAAGAAACCCCTGGTGGTGCTAGAAGGTTCCATCTCTCAGTATATTCCTCAACTATCCCTACAAAACAACTGATAAATGTCACCATCGTGCCTCTATTGGAAACATGTCACATAGCATGGTGGCATCATTTGTGATTCTATGAACCCAGAGCTCCATATGCCAGATCATAAACTCCACTCTTCCCATGTGACATGTGGAACCACCATAAACCTCAACTAGAGACATTTTAACTAGGGTTGTGCCAGTAACTACCAATCACATATCCTGGGTAGTCCTAGTATTCCAAAAGAAACAACATACATTTTGATTCTTGATAATGATGTCGAAGGGATGAATAAGGAGGAACAAGTCAAATCCACAAAGGAAAATCCTAAAGTTGTAGAAACAATCAACACCACAACAAATATCCAGACCCAATACATGAACAATCGGGGACCATTCCCCAGCCTGCACTAATCCTATCTTCTAGTAGACTCCTGGTACAATCCATACATGGGACGGGTGTACAAATTCCCACCACCAACATACACAACACTACAATTGATAATCAAACCACTAATAGTACCAGTAGTAGTTGCCCACCAAGAAGCAACAATCCTAGAGCATGCACTCAAAATTCTATAAAAATCAAACAACTAGAAGGGAAAAAGGATAGCTGGAAAACTTTCAGTGACTTCTACCATTTCCTTGATGTGAATTTACTTGATAACTTCAACATGCCCAGTTTCACAAGTACTCTGGGAAAGGGGATCTGGTGTCCCATGTCAAGGAATAATGCTCATACATGGTAGAGGCTCAATAGGATGATAAGGTCTTGATCCAGTACATTCTGTAGATGTTGATAGGCCCAATGTTCTCATAGCACAACAAGCATGTTTGACAGTCAATACCTGGGTCAAGATGGTTGAGAAGCTCATCAATGAATAAATATGGAATCTAGAGGTCCCCACCAAGGAAAACCTAGAATCACTACAACAAAGAACAAAGGAGAGTTTCTTAGAATTTTTTAGATGATGGAGAGAGCTAGCTGCTCAGCTAGAGTTCAAGCCTACAAACAAGGATGCCCTAGACATAATGATCAGGGTATATACACTCACACTCATAGCTCTGCTCTCTCTACAAAGGTACAATACCTTCCCAGAGATGATGCAAGCAGGGGGATCCATATTGAGAATTAAATCAAAAGAGGGGTCTATGAAAACATAGTCCTCACATTCCAGTCTCAATCTATCCCCACAACATCATCAAAAATTGAAATGGACAAAGTCCAAAGCACCAACTTGATACTGTTTGTACTAATTTTGGCCCACAATAACAAGAACAAATAGCCAATTTTACATATATCTCCAGTTTAAGCTTAATTGTTACAAGCCACCACCATCATAGTGCCACAATAAGAGAAAGCTTAGAAGACACCACTGAGATGCCAACCTCAGTATGTGTCACTGCAATATTTGTGGCCGCAAAACCATTTTCACAGGTAAGAAACACCAGCACTTCAACCACTTGTGCAACAGATGGTGGTAAGAAATCCTCCAACAAATTGTAACACTCCATCCCAAGCAAAATAAGCGGCTTCTACTCCTACATCAAAAAAGACTGCCAAGTCAAAAAAGAAATTCATGCCCCTGGGAGTTCTCTTATATCCATCTTGTCGGATATCAAGAATCTACTTATGTTTACCTCTATAAGGGAACCACCAAATCCCTTGTCAAAGAATTACAATTTCAATGTCTTCTATGATTTTTAGCGAGCCATGGGGCACAAGACAGACTCACACCTTGCACTCAAGGATGCCCTATAAGATTTAATTGATTATGGAGAGGTCAACATAGCCGCACCATAGGAGATGCCATTATCTTCCAACATTGTGTCTCTCATATCCTCACCAGAAGACCCAACACATGATTGTGTTGACCTAAGTATTATACATTATCCACATTTTGATGATGACTTAACCATCGCATTCATATGTATCTAATATGTCTATTTGATATTCATTTCAAATATTAGGTACATGATAAGGATAAATTCTATCAAGCCCTAGCTTGATCTAGTTCAAATCAAAAGCTATGAAAATGCACTTTCTTGGAAAACACCCTAAAAACCTTAGGACAATTTTTGTAACCTTTGTAATGATGCTCTGACTTGTAACTAAGATTAGAAAAAATAAAGAGTGCTTAATTCAAACATTTAATCAATCGAATGACATTTTTCAAAATTGATCACAGGTTGTATGATCGACCAATTTTCCTTCCTAAAAACTCAACTGATGCCTTGGATTGATCTTGGAAAATGACCCATATTGGTCGAGTTTGCCCAAAACAAACTCGATCGAACCCTTGCACTAGAAAATTAGATTTAGATGATCGACCAAATTTCATCCAAGATGAACTCATCTCATGCTTCAAATTTTTTTGTCATATAGTGCAATAAGTCGAGTTACCTTTATTGAAACTCGACCTTATGCACTGCATGGAGTGTTCAAAAAAAGTGATTCTAATCGTTAGAGTGTTGCGAAACTCAAAATTATATCTGTTGCAACACCCCAAACGCATAACAAATGTTCCTTAATATTGCTCATAACTACTAGTGGACATCCTTAACTATAAATAGGACCTCTTGCAGTTCATTCCAAGGTTGCTCCTTCATGCTATACAAGCTCCTAGCTATAATTGAGTGCATATAGTCTTCTTGAGCCCCTTTCTCTCTTTTGTTTCCAAATCAAAATGTCCATGTGAGTGGGGTAGGATTGTGTGAGAGATCTTTTCCATTGTAGTCTTGTAAAGCTATCGAAACTTCCCTTTCCCCAACCCTTTTATTCAAGATCAAGTTGGTGAAAGCTTCTCCAAGTGAAGGATAAGGTGCAAAGCTTCTCCAAGTGAAAGGAGAAGGTGCAAGAGCTTCTCCAAGATGAAGGATAAGGTCAAGGCTGAAATCTAGGAGTATAGTGGGTAAATCCTTCAAGGCAAAAGACTCAGTGCAAGAAGGGGATATCCTTGGCGAAGGTGTCAAGCTTCTTGGAAGAGTGGGTAAGAACTTGTAGAGGTAAAAGACTCTACATCAAAGGATAAATAAGTCCTTGGTTGGTTTATTGGCTCCTTTGGTCCATAAAAAAGAGGTTGTGTATCCTTGGCCTGGAAAAGAAAGGTCATCTTGTATTTCTTATAATGGAATATAAGTATACATTGGTTGCAAAATCCTAGAGATTGACCTCTGTGGGTAGTAGACTGACTTCACTACTACAAAAATGGCTTATAAAGTCACATTTACATCCATTGATTGCATACAAGAAACCGTTGCCTAAAGCATAAAGTGTCAATTGGTTACACAAATTGACATCTATCTGTGAAGAGCGTCCAGACACGGGTATCACTTTTTATTTAGCATTGTTTCCTTAATAACCAACCGACGCCTAAAATCAACCGCCAAATCCAAATTTTCCAGCGAAAAAACTAGATCGAAAATTTATCATACGAAATTGGTTTTTAGCTAATCAACTGATGACTAATGGTTATTCGCGAGATAGAAATTGGGCCCATTATTATCGTTGGTTTTCTTGAAATAACTGATGTCGATGTGTTTTCGCACATTGTCCTCGCAAAAATTTTCACCCCCTTGGATGTCAATTTTTTACGACAGCTGACGTCGATTATGTTAAGTGTCAGCTATTTTGAATAACCAATGCCTATTTTTAACTTAATACACCCACGCGAGCCAGACTCTTCCCCCTTTCTTTGTTTCATCGACTCTGTGCTTAGGTCTAGCGATCGATTCTGCTCTGGCCACTGCTCACTACTCCAGTCACCGCTTCTACCGTTTATTGCTCCAGCCACCACCGCCAACTTCTGCTCCTCTGCTCCGACACCTTCTCCTCTGCTCTGGCCGACACCTTCTCCTCTAATCACCATTGCCTGCTTCTGCTCGCCATTGGCCGCCTGCTTACTGCTCGCCGCCAGCCGCCTGCTGCTACTTGCCATCGGCCACCTTCTCCTCTTCTTCCTCTACTGCCGCCGAGGTACCCTTCTTCCTCCTCTTCTTCCTCTAGGGTATTCCTACATATGGCAGTAGTATCATCTTCTAGCTAGGCTTGTCTTCTCTCGACTAGTTATTTGTTTTTTTCCTTTGTTGATGCTCCCCTCTCACTCCATGAGTGATGGTCGAGTCTTTTCTTGGCTTGCTTCTTGGCTGGTTCTCTACAAGGTTACATGCCTATTTGCTTCTTTAAAAAGGGGGTGTTATACTTTACCTCTCCATTCTTCTCATAGATACTCCAGATCTAACATATCAATCATTTTTTGTTAAACGCTTGATGACAACATCATATAGGTGCTTTATATGTTTTAACCCTAATTAGCACCAAAAGTGGATTAACCCGACCTCAACATATATGTTCATGCTTAATGTGATGTAGTAAGACACTGAATGATAGGTAGCGATGGTGAAATTCATTCCACCCTGTGTTACTTTCATATGATAATTTAGTTCAACCCTTTTATTAATTACAACTTTAGAATAATCAATATTTAATTCAACCCTTTTATTAATCACAATCATAGAATGATCAATCAATCTAGCTTTTTTGTTAAATATTAGTTAAATAATCACAACCTTAGAAACATATAAGTTTGTCCCCTAGTCAAATCACATCTTGACCTGCACAAAGATTAGACTAATATTTTAAACCATCGCTCATCCATCTGTCCCCTTACATCCTGGAGTTTGTAAAATCTAAAGAAGAGAATGAAGCCTACCAAAGTTTCCTCCACTACATATGTTGTTGTGAATAACATTTGCTCATGCTAGTTGTAGGTTTGGATAAGGGTAAATGTTGATAAGGCTATTACAATGGAAAAATGTTAAGAATTTTTATCATTATAACAATCTGGAAAAATGTTGATTTTGTTATATATTGAGCATGCTACTTAATTTTCTATGGTATAGATACCACGAGTTTTGTTACAAATATCTGTATATTAGGTTAATGACATGTTTCTGTTGTGACATGTTGAGTTTTTTTGCTATGTTATACCCACCACGATTTGTGTTATAAAATAAGATATTTATTAATTTGGGAAGCATTGATATGTTGTTATGGTTGTCCACAAGTGTTTTAATAAGAAAAGTATGCTTCGAATGGGGTTGTTAACAAGGCTGGTGTTAGATTATGTTGGCCTAGAAACCCATCCAAGATTTACTCATTAGGATTAGATCTTGGATAGTCCCCGGTTTGGGAATATTCTTGAACACCTAATATCACTTAGGATGTAAGTGTATGATGTGTATTGGGTTTTCAAGAAAATTTCAATAGCATTTCCCCGTTTGTTCTTTAAGTACATATGTACTTGGAGAACAGTAGGGAAATGCTGCTGAAATTTTCTTGAAAACCCAATACACATTATACACTTACTAGTGTAATTAGGTGTTCAAGAATTGGATAGGTGGTATACATTTATTATATATAAGAATGACAGCACATGTATTTGTTGGCCTAGAAACCCATCCAAGATTTACTCAATAGGAGTAAATCTTGTATAGTCCCTAGTTTGGGACTATTCTTAAACACATAATCTCACTTAGGATGTTTTAACCATTAATTATATATAAGACCTTAAACCATACAGCTTTAACCTTGCTTAAAACTCTAATATGTTAAGCCTAGACCCTAATCTTGTTGTAATATATACTTGTTTTCTCTTTGATCATAGAATGGACAGATCATGGATGTCCATTCGCAATCGCTGCACCCTAGAGTTTATTCCTAGTCTTGATCAGTTTATTAGATTTGTCGAGGAACATAGGAAACAATCTGGAGATAGGTTCTACTGTCCATGTAGGCATTGCGGTAACAACTTGAAGGTCAGCACTAGTGACGAAATCAAAAGTCATGTCATGTGCAACGGGATTGTACAAGGCTATGCAGAATGGCACTAGCATGGAGAGATTTCAAACACAAAACCAGTGGATGTTAATAGCAGTGCTTGTGTGGAAGAAGTTATTGCCTATGATGACGTAGATGTGAACGAACCAGTTCCAGTAGACATCATTGATGCGATGCTGGTGGGGTAGAGCACCGCGAAACCGATCCACCTCCCATGTTTAGAAACATTGTGCATGATGCTAAGATACCGTTATACACATGTTGTACTAAGTTTACAAAGCTTAGTGCTGTGTTGAGATTGTATAAGCTGAAAGCTAACAATAGATGGAGCGACAAAAGCTTCATGTCATTGTTGTCTTTATTGAAAGAAATGCTTCCTGAAGGAAAAATAATGATGGGATCCTACGACATGTGTCTGATTCCCCATAGTCTTATGAAGGGTATGACATTAATGGATTCACATATTACACAAAGTGCCAAAATGATAAGAGTGTCATACAAAACATTGGGGTCACCCATCAAGTGTCGACTATGTTTTGTGCAAGTGCAAAGGATAAGAGTCCACATGAAGCTAAAATGTCATATTACGGTGTCAGACATATGGGAGTTTGACTACATAGATTTCAGAATTCCGCTCTTCAAATATAATTGGGTTGACAACACCAAAGGAGTTATAGTGGATGAATCGAGTTTCACTTTTGTGAACTTTGAAAAGATTGGCGAGAAGGGTGAACCATTCATATTGGCATCACAGGCGAAATAAGTATTTTATATCGATGATCCTAAAAATGATAAATGGTCGGTTGTTCTTCATGGTAAAAGATAGTTCATTGAAGATCCTATGGATGAAGAAGAGTACTATGATAAGTATGATGACTCCAATCCATTCTCAGTTGGCTTGCCAACACCACAAAATATTGAAGCTAATGATGACTTGTATGTGCGCGGAGATCACAATGAAGGATTGTTAATTGATAAACAATCACAACATTAGAGGCATGCATGTTTATATTTTTTTATATGTTTCATTTTTCAATGTTTCATTTGTATATGTGAACTATACAATGTTTCATTTTTCAATGTTTCATTATCTTCTAGTTATGTCAAATGCTAAATGTTTGATTTTTTAATAAAATTTTCAGATGGATGAGCATGGGCATGATGACCATGATGTCCATGATGAGCATGGTGAGGATACCAATGCGCTGCCTCATAATGTAAGTTTTAAAAATATATCATATATTTCTATCTATATGTCCATTTATAGTTATATCTTGTAAGTGTGTTTATTTTATCAAATTTTAGGTTGATGATGCACATGTACCCTATGAAGCACTTGTGGCACTTGATGAGAAGTACCAAAAGGTTGACAAGAGAAGGGGCATCACTATGATGAAGAAGTTAACAAAGCTAAGGGGCAATGGACCCAAACTGGTTGTGGGTTTTGATAATGCAAGAAATGCAATTGGAGTGAACCGCAATTCATTTTTTTCATATCTTGGGTATGTTACTCGTAGCCATTGTGGCTGTAAGATAGATTCTTGGCATAAAGTTCCTAAGTGGAAGAAAGACTTAATATGGAAGGATTTATGCGTGAGTTATTATTATTTGCAATTCTTTTTCGTAGATTACTAATTTTTTGGATACTAGTTAATAGCAATTCTATTTTGCAGAGTATATTTGTGTTGGATGAAAAACTGCATCGTAAATGTGTGATGCAACATTGTGGGAGGGTCCTAAGGAACTATAGGACAAATCTCACCCGAGAATACATAAAAGATGGTGAGAAGAGGAAGAAGTCAGCCAATGAACAGGTGAACTTCCTGGACCCAAAAGAATGGGACGCGTTTGTTGCTTCAAGAAAAACTGATGAATTCAAGGTATTAGGTGTTACTCCCTATTTAATTAATATACATTGTATTCACCTATTCAAGATTAACCTTTAGTGTTACTAACCAAATCAATGTGCATACTAACTAGGTTATCAGTGAGGCGCAAAAAGCAAGGCGTGCACAGAATGTGCATGACCACACAATGGGTCCAAAGGGCTATGCAGACATCACCAAAGACTACAAGCTGAGTGTACTACTCAATCTACTGCTACTCAGGAGTCCTCTACTATAGGTACCGCACCCTTGCCTCTCCATGATGTCTGGATAGTTGGGAGGAAAAATAAGAAGGGAGAAATAAAGAAGCCCGCAACTGCTGAGGCGGCTACAAAAATGGTAAAATACAACTCTTAGAGCAATCATTCGAATATTGATTATTTGTGGTGTTTACTTACTTACCAATTTCTATTGATGGTGATTAGCAGGAGTTGCACGAGTTGAGGAAACAAGGCAAGTTCATCCCTGAGGGCTCAAGGGATGAATTTACAGTTGCTCTGGGTAACCCAGAGCATCTGATACATGTTAGGGGTGCAGGCGCTGGTGTGTCCATCAAAGTGTTCTTTGGGCCATCCCAGTGCAAACATGTCCGAAAAGTGGGAATTTCACAAGAGGTTCTTTTTTTAGAATGTTATTGTAAAAGGGAATTCAATAATCAAAAGCTAACACTTCTTTTATCCATGTATAGGTAGATAAGATAGTTGATAGGAGAGTCAATGAAGTAGATGATAAGAGCGTCAAGGAAGCAGTTGATAAGACACTCCATGAAGCAATGAGAAAGTGGTAGGCATCTCTGTCTGCCACTCAGATAGTACCTATGGCGTCCCGCTCTACTCCTACTATAGAGGTTGGGAGTAATCCTGTAGACCCACCACCTAGCACATCTGCTGTAAGTATTTTTATGACATAGTAGCTAGTCTTTTCGAAATGATATGTTTTCAAGATGACATGTATATATGTATATAACATTCTTTACATAAATTTGTAGGGGTTGAAGCCATGTCGTCTAAAAAGTAAAGAATATGTCGTTGCAGAGGCATCTTCTTACACATCCCTTCTAGGGGAAATGTTTCATGGGTCTCCATTACCAGATGGTTGGGTTTGTGTGAGCCCGCTACATATATTCCCCAATTGGATAGATCTTCTATTGCCATATGCCCACCCAGATTGTGAAACGCTTGGTTAGGCAGAAGGCAGAGTCATATTGTGTCCGAAAGAGGATGCCGTGTATACTGAAATTGTATGGTAAATTTACATTACGTTAAATTGTTAGTGTGTATATATGAGGTCAATTGATCTGAAATTATATATACATGATAAAATGAAGACACCCATAGCATCTAGGCCTCCACCTCCACCTCCTACATTACCAAGTTGGGTCCCACAAGACCTACCTACCCCGTTAGGTCCTAATTGTAGGGGTATGGCAGTATGGTTAGGCAAACATGATATAAATTTCCCTATAATTGTTTGTATAGATGTGGATGCTGGAGGTCAATCATACAAAAACAAACTATTTATACAAGATATTTTGGAGTTGTTTGGCTATGATAGTCTAAATACATCTATGATTGAGCTATGGATAAGGTGAGATCTTGTTTATACATCCATATACCTTGTGTAGGATCCAGTGATCTGGTTTCTTATATATTAATGCATATGTAATACATGTTTTGCAGCTACATAGATAACATATGTGCATATTTTTTATTTGAACATGTAGGATTTTTTATTCCATCTTTGATTAGTCTAGTAGCTAAATACCCTTTGTCAGTTCAACAATACTGTTGTGATGCTTTTACAAATTTTGATCAAAATAAGAAGACGGTGATAATACCTGTATTCAATGTGGAGTAAGTTTACTTTTCTTATAATTTGGACTTAAGAAAAGTACATTTTTACTTTGGATTACGAGTTATTAATTTTTAACTTTTTTACCTCTAGGGGTATGCATTGGGGAGTTACTAGTTATTGTCCCCAGGACGTTGACTATCTAATATCTAGATACTAAGGGGACTAAATTGAATCCAACATATGGACACCAAATGAAAATGGCATTATTCCAGTGAGAAATATTTCATTTTTATATCCGTTAACATTTGTTATTACATTACTATTTAACTATGCAATTTACTGTGTTACATTAACATGTAGGAGTTTACATGAGTTTAAAAAGGCTGGAGGAAAGGTCCCCAGGAAAAAGAACCAGCCAATAATTTGGGAGAACGTGGAAGTAAGTTCTCGACTCCAATGTATATATTATTTATGTGAATTGTGCTTAGTTGTATTTTTTATATTTTGTATGTTTCAATTTATAGTGTGCTACACAAGACAACGGTTGGGCATGCGCATACTATGTGATGCGATTTATGCACATGATTATCAAACATGCCGCAGTGGACATCGATACCATACATGAGGTATTATATATAGTCTCATTAGATAATATGAAATATATAAATCTTATTTATATATTATTAATTATATATATATACATCATTCTCTTTGCAGGTGCTTAAAACTGACCCCACTATAGGTAAGACCTTATCATATGTACATGCTCCCTATACGACAGAAGAATTAAATGATGTTAGAGAAGAATGGGGAAAAGCCATACAAGTAGTGGGGGTTTTAAAATATAATTGGAATGTTGATAGTGATAATGACTAAAGAATGTTTATACATGTGTGAATGTGAAAATGAATGGAACTGCAAGTTGCTACATGAATGTTTCTACATATGTCTGAATGTTTCTACATGTGTGAATGTGAAAATGAAAAGAACTATAGGTTGCTACATGAATGTTTCTACATCTGTGAATGTGAAAATTGAATGGAACTGGAGGTTGCTAAATGTGTGAAAATGAATCTTGTTAATTTTGCAGGTTTGTGGCTTGTTGTTGGCCGATATCAATTCATAATGTAAACATGTAGTTCAGAACTGAACTATAGGTTTTGCATCCTATGACCAGCCAAACAGCAGGCCTGCAAACTGATAAGAAAAAAAATCAAAACATAGGCATCAGTTAATAGTTGAAAATTGACAACAAAGGATTACAACGTCGGTTAATAGAAAAAAAAATCGTCGCCTAATGTGGCCAGACAACACGTAGATATGGAATTGGTTATTACTAAGAAACCGACACCGATGGTGTCCTAGATGGCATCGTTTTTGTGGCGCGAAGGGTTTGGGCATCGGTTTCCCTACTAATTCTGGCGTCGGTTTCCCCACTAATAACCGACACCTATAGTGCCCCTACTGGTGTGTTTTGGGTGGCATGAAGGGTTCTGGTGTCAGTTTTCAAACCGACGCCTAAGGACTCAACTTTTAGTGGTTCCCACATATGTGTCACTTTTTAATCGTCGCCAAAGGCCTTAAATAACCGACACAAAGGTCGGTTCTATACTAGTGCTTTCTTCTAGTTTGGAGATTGGAACCACTCTACTTAGATTGTTCTTATGTTTGTTCATTCTCTCTCATCCTTTCTATGTATGCTTAGTGCACTACAAAATCAATAGTTCCAATACGATATCTTCAAGTAACTTGAAGGTCTAACAAATCTTGTTTAAGTTCTTTTTAGCTATATTCATCCCCTCTCTAGAGCCCCATTGATCCAACAAGTGGTATCTGAGCCATGGTATTCTCCAACAAATCTCCTATTAGATGAGAAGATGGGCGACAACCTACTTGCGTCTCTCGACTTGGAAAGTAGTTTCTCCATGAGACCCCCAATCTTTAACGACACAAACTTCCTCTATTTGAAGAGAAGGATGAAGTTCTACCTTCAAGGGATGATATACGACATGTGGAAAGTAGTCATTATTCCATAAAAGGATCCGGTGGGAGATGTAGCTACTTGGGATGAAGCTACACTCAAGAAGGCACATCTGAATGTAAAGGAGATAAACATTATCTATGTAGCCCTCACTCCTTCTGAGTTCAACTGATATCCTCTTGGAACACAACCTATGAGATATGGAACAAGTTGTGCATCACATCTGAAGGAACAAAGAAAGTCAAGGAGTCCAAGATCTACATGATCAAGGGTCTTTTTGAAAACTTCAAGATGGGAAAGAAGGAGAGAGTGACTAAGATTTACACAAGGCTCAACACCATCATCAATGGACTTTCTTCCTTGGACCACATAATGGATAGAGGAGTCATCAAATCCAAGTTTCTAAGGTTTCTCTCCAAGATATGGAAATCCAAGGTGACCTCTATTGAAGAAGTTAGAAGCCTTAGTGACATTGCCACCGAAGAGCTCAGTCAACCTTCAAGCTCATGACCCAGGACTTGACAAGAAAGAGGAAGATGAGAAGCAAGAAGAAAAGGAATCAAAGAAGATCAAAGATAGTGCTTTCAAAGATCAAGTGGAGGCACTCATTCTCCAACAACAACTTGCTTGCTAGTTGTCTCCTCCTTCTTCAAGTGAATGAAGCCCCTAGTGACCATGAAGCTAACTACTCCAAGGGGAAGCAATTCAACAGAAAGCCATCATCCTCATTTACTCCAAGGCAATATCAATGTGGTAAAAAGGGACATTAAAATAATGAGTTCCCCAAGGCCAAGAATTCACGCCATAAAGGCAGCTTTGAGAATAGGGAGGACTAAAAGAAGGATGGAAAGTACAAGAAAAAGGACAAGAAGGAAAGAAGATGTAAGGATGCATTCCCTACTACATGGGAGGAGTCTTCTTCTGGTGATTACATATTCAATCAGGGAGAATGCCACCTTGCACTCATGGTTTCTACTAGTGAAGACATTGGTGAGGTAAAAGGAAAACGGATTGTTGATAGTGGTTGCTCAAAGCACACGACATGCAAAATCATCCACTGCAATCAATTCATAAAGAATAATGGGGGATTTGTTACATATGGTGACAACAACAAAGGTAAAGTGATAGGTGAGGGCTACGTAGGTGATTTAATATGCATCAAGAATATTCTTGTTGTGGATGTCCTACATCACAATTTAATTAATGTTAGTCAATTATGTGATAATGGCTATCTTATTCTTTTTACCTCACTAGAATTCTTGCTTATAGATTCCCTCTCCTACAATGTTTATATATAAGGGAACTAGAAATGGTACTCTCTATGTTATTATTCTTGACTCTATTAAGCCTATTGTTGGTAGATACCTTGTTGTTAATTTGAATGATATATCTTTGTGTCCCCGTAGGCTTGTTCATGTAAATATATATCGGTTGAAGAAGTTGAGCAAAAAGAAATTGGTCAAAGGACTTCCAAAACTGGATTTTGAGAAGGATGGGGAATGCCAACCTTGTTCCCAAGGAAAGAAAACCAATCCTCCTTTAAATCCAAAGGAGTCCTTAGTTCCAAGGAATCTCTTGAAATTCTTCACATTGATCTATTTGGACCAAAGAGAACTCAGTCACTTCATGGTAGAAAGTATTGCCTTGTGATTTTTGATGAATTTTATTAATTTACTTAGACCTTCTGTCTTTTTCCAAAAAGTGAAACTCTCGATGTTTTCTCAAGTTTTTGTAAATGAGTTGAAAACTAAGCTTCTTTCGAGATTATCTCTATCCGTAGTGACCATGGGTAGAATTTGAAAATGACTCATTTGAACATTTTTGTGAGGAATCCGGGTATGCACATAACTTTTCTTCACCTTGAACACCTCAACAAAATGGGGTTCTAGACAGAAAGAATAGGGTGCTACAGGAAATGGCTAGGACCATGCTTCTAGAGAATGATACTCCAAAGAAGTTTTGGGGAAAAACTATTAGCACCTCATGCTTTATGCAAAATTGGGTTTTCACTCATTCATCTTTAAAGAAAATCCCCTATGATTCATGGAGTGATAGAAAACCTTCTATTTCTTACTTTTATATTTTCAGTTGTCCTTATTTTGTTTTGAACACCAAGGATTCCCTCAACAAGTTTGATGTGAAATCTTACAAGGATTTCTTTCTTTTCTATAGCACTACCAATAGAGCTTATTGAGTATTTAACATTGAATTGTCTAAGGTTGAAGAATCTATCTATTTTAAAATTTTCTAAACTAACCCCTATATTTCCTAGAATATTGTGAATTATGATGTTGTAGATGAGGTGATCCCTTACTTGAAAGAGATCAACATTGCTAACAAAGGAATATATATGATAGTTGATGAACAAGAGAAAAAGAAGAAAAGAAGGATCCAACTCCCTGCTTTGCAAAACATCATCCTAAAGAGTTCATCATAGGTAATCCTTTTTAAAGGGTGAAGACGCGGGCTGCATACAATCAAAAACAAGCTGACAACGCCTTCATCTCATAACTTGAGCCCAAGAATTTTCAAGTAGCTCCTACAAATGATGAGTTGATCCTAGATATGAAAGAAGAGTTAGTACAATTCGACAAGATCAAAGTGTCGACCTTAAGGCCAAGACCAAATGATAGGAAGATCATTGGCATGAAGTGGGTCTACTACAACAAGCTAGATGAAAGCGACAAAGTGGTAAGAAACAAAGCAAGGTTAATTGCACAAGGCAACAATATATATGAAGGTATTGATTTTTATGAAACTTATGCAACTGTTGCTCGACTAGAATCTATTAGAATGCTACTTGCCTTTTCTAGCTATACGAATTTATTGCTTTATCAAATGGAAGTTAAAGGTGCATTTTTTTTATGGTACAATTGAGAAGGAAGTCTTTGTGGCTCAACCTCCCAGCTTTGAACATGAAAAATTTCCTCACCGTGTTTATTTGTTACAAAAATCTCTCTATGGACTCAAACAAGACCATAGATCTTAGTATGAGAAACTCAAAAACTTTTTGCTAGAAAATGTATATATCACGGGAAAAGGCAATTCTACTCTATTTCTTAAACACACTTCTAGCCACTTTTTGATAATTCAAATTTACATTGATGATATTATATCTAGCGGAGCTGATCTTGATCTTTGTAAGGATTTTAGTTCTGTTATGTAGAGTGAGTTTGAGATGAGCATGATGGGGGAGCTTACTTTCTTCCTCAACTTCCAAATCAAGAAAACAAAGGCAGGTGACTTCATCAACCAAGGAAAGTACACAAGTGAACTCTTGA
This sequence comes from Alisma plantago-aquatica, assembly GCA_963693085.1. Classification (NCBI taxonomy): domain Eukaryota; kingdom Viridiplantae; phylum Streptophyta; class Magnoliopsida; order Alismatales; family Alismataceae; genus Alisma; species Alisma plantago-aquatica. Next base: position 589,637,694 of record OY856410.1, read on the forward strand.
AGCACTTTGGGATGGAGAACATCAAGTTGATGGACACCCCCATGTCAAACATCACCAATCTTGACAACTATGATGAAGGTGAGAAAGTGGACAAGAAGCTCTATACAGGTACTATTGGAAGTTTATTATATTTAACTTCCTCGAGACCTAACATAAAGTTTAGTGTTGGATTGTTTTCATAATTGAAATCAATCCCTAGAGAATCACATCTCATAGAGGTTAAGAGGATTTTGAGGTATCTAGCCAAAACTAAAAAAAATATTGTATGGTATCCCAAGGGATTTTACTCTTACTGCCTATAGTGATGACGATTATGCAGGTGATTGATTGATATAAATGTTGGGTTTTAGGGGAGACAGAGAAGGCAGCGGAAACAAAAAAAATTCTCCCCAACCCAATACCGAGGAAATGCGTCAACGTCTATATAATAGGAAAGGATGGTTTGTGGAATCATACCTTGTCCCGAGGCTTGCTCGGCGACAATACCTTGCGCAATGCGCGGTCTTCAACTCCGGACTTTGACGGTGTCTTTGCAGCTCCTGGTCACACCGGGACTGACAACTCCTACTCGAACCGGACTGTCGGATGACAGTTGTCCTCCTAAGTGGTTGTGTCCTCCCGCCTCTGTAGTAGTCCACACGGACCACCTGGAACTCCACTCTCCTTGTCCCACAAGGAATTGGAAGGAGTCGCACCCTCCTGTTGACGTAATACCCCCTATATATATAGGAGAGTCATGGGACAGGGTTCTCCATCCCGGGCAATGCGGCACTAAAAGCAGGAGTAGAAGGGTTTGGGATTTTCCACAAAAAGCAACCACCTCGCAACCTGAACCGATCGGTTCACAAGTGAACCAGTCGGTTGGGGACCTTAACCGATCGGTTCACAAGTGAACCGGTCGGTTGGGGACCTTAACCGATCGGTTCACCACTGAACCGATCGTTTGGGACCCTTGAACCGATCGGTTCACTCATGAACCAGTCGGTTGGGGTTCCAGGTTGGTTCCCGATTGACTTTCCTTGTTTCTTTCCCAATTGGTATCGAATACCAATATTATTCCCAATCGAATTGGGCAATTTGAAACGAAAGGAAAATTCTCACTAATCCTACTTTCCCAAGTTTCTCGATTGCACCAGTTGAACCGATCGGTTCAACAATTGAACCGGTCGTTTCACTCTGTGCATGAGCTGATCGGTTCAACAATTGAACCGACCGGTTCAGCAACCTCAGCCGACCGGTTCATCACATGAACCGATCGGTTGGGAGTGCAGGTTGTGCAGAATCAGTCAAATGCGATTTCAATCAATCCGATACTCCAATCAATGCGTCCAACACCTTGAACCATACGATATTGAGCCATCGACTGATTGAGTGTTTAATTGAACTACTAAAATCCTTTAGTAATCAATCTAAACATTGCTTGTGGACAAAACTCCTCTTCCAGGTTAAATCCTATGTGTGTGACCCTGCAGGTCCATTTCACGTTGGCAGTGAATGTTCATAACACTTATGACTTCACAAGCAAAGAGCGGTGCCTAGTCACACGTCAGTGCTACCCAAGAGAAAGTAGAAAGTTGGAGAACAACTTTCATCCTACATATCCGTGAATGGTGTTACATTGAATGTATAATTCCTTTATCACTGATATCCCGAATGAACTCGAGGCATGGAACAGTCATCCTGTCAATGTTCATTCGCTTCCTTGATCTCAGAGTAGACTGGAAGAGATATGTATGACATCAGTATCACATACTGATTCACACATGCGTGCATGCCTTTCTCAATCCTACTCATCAAGTGGCCATGGATATCATACTCCCTCAGGAGGGACAAATCCCATATCTATCACTCACCCCTCAAAAGCCCCATGTGTCAAAGCCACCCAATCATCACCTTTATAACAACCCATGTTTCAGGACTGCGTTTGATGATGTGAAAGTGTGCCCAACGACATGTGTTGAGTGCAGTGATTTCAGGTCTAAGAATCACACTCACCACCATCACTGTGAGTACTGACTGTGACTGCCATCTCATGGTTCCATGTGTCAAACTCACGGTGGGTCTGTCCGGTACACTTGTTCTCTAACAAGTACCTATGTGTTTGGTTTGATATCTCTATATCATGACTAATGAGATTCTATCATCAACCAACACCACAATCTAGTCTTGTGTGTCATTTTTGTCTATCTACCTTCCACAATGACATCCGACTAGGGATACAAAAAGAATGTACAAACTCTTAGCATTCGTATGATCTCATCGTTCAGGTCATGAACCTGAAGGCATACGTCATTGAGTACTGTCATTCTCTAGACATTCAATTTGTTCTATCACTATCTCATATGACTGAACCAGAAAGAATTTGAAGCTCGCCTTTGATGTTTATCAAAACAATCTTAATGTATCCTACCAATCATCACATGATTGGCTCTCAGGGCATACATACCAACAAACTCCCACTTGCACTGCGAGCCAATCACCATTGAATCATATTCATAGTGATCTTCAGACATGTCCCACATGTTACTGTGCTCTAGTGCTAACATAGTGAGAAATGGCAACACCTTAACAAAGTCAGTATAAATTGCATGTCTCTCATCTCTTCGTTGTACGTCACACGTATGAGATGGAGTTGCCGTAATATGCGATCTAGTATTCCCTTGCTAACCTTTAGCCACATTGCATGATCAAGGATTCCAGACTTGTCATCAATGAGCGGAATATAAGTTCATCTTGTGAACTTCCAGATCCATATAGTATCTACTACTGTTCTCTAACATATAGATACTCGACATTTCCTTTTAAATGGTTTTATTGAAACACTTCCAATTATCAACAAACTTTCACTTTTATACATCTTATGTATATTTTGCGATTAATTTTCTGTCTTTTCGGAAGTTCGCATCAATGTAACTCTTTACATCGAACTCTTCCTTATCTCCATAGAACTAGTACTTCACAAGCACTTATCATGTTCTCATGGTATTCCAGTAACCCTTACTGGAAACAGACAAACATCCACTCATCATGTCCCACATACGAGTTATCAGGATGAGCACATCATATTGCCATGTCCTACATACAAGATGATGAATGCATTTTATTCTTGCCATGTCATACATGCAAGATAATGGGATGATTACATACACAATAGATCCATATCTATTCTTAGTGTTCCCATTCTTCATAAGAATTGGATACTTGGCCTTGGGATACTGATATCCATATAACATGGACAAGTTTTGTCCCACTGAATCTGTGCATACTGAACCCTTCAGTACAGATTGCCAATGTATGCTCTCTCTTTTCAGGTCAAGAGATTTGTCGAGAACTATCTCTATAGATCTCTATTCCTATCACATAGGAAACATCTCTATCTTCCTTAAAGATAATTTCCACTTTTGGATTTCCATTTTAGAACATTTCCATTTCACATCAATATGTGGAATGTGAATACGCTCCCACTAAATCATAGATCCCTTCTTTATCTTTGACATACCAGTCAAACCCTTTTGACTATATCATCAAAGTAAAGATCCAATTTTGAGTTGCTTGTACTCAATCAATCACATTGATTAGTCCATTGTAACTTATAGACTTCATTTGCATTAGTGGATTCATAAACCTTATAGGTTGTGTCACGTACACATTCTTGTTTTATTCCTCATAGGAATGTAGTTTTAGTATCCATATGCCAAATGTCCTAGTCATTAAGTTGCAATCAACAAGCATCATCCTTCTCAAAATGTTATCCATGTGTCTTGACACTTAAGACTTATTTGCACTTATGTATATGATCCAATGAGTGCTACCATCAAGGTCATACCTTATGGTTCACATGGATGTCATTTAAGATGTAATGGTCATAAACCATAACTCAAGATTCGGTTCCTCATATTCATCTTGATAGTTGATTCATCACATGAACAACTGATCACATAGACAATTGAGGTGTATCTGTTCAAGAAATAAGAACTCACAACCCTTGTGATTCTTAATTTCTTTTATTAGTGTGGGGTATTCATTTATTAAGAAGAATTCAGTTATTTGATAATCATTCTCTAACTCCTTAGAGTATGATTCCTTCTTGATTCAGACATCACCATGCCTTAATCATGAGTTTACTATGATACACTATCATAATCACTCATAAGGATCTCAAACATTTGGTCCAAGTATTTCATTCATTGATCTCATCAAGAATTAATACTTTACCAAATATGTACTTCATTTATGATAATCTTGAACACTTCAAGATATTCATATTGGTATTTCTTTAAACACCATTTGAAGTATTAGCATTTTTTCCAATAGGTATGTAAATACATCACATGTATTATACCTAATAGGATAATCACTCTCCCACTACATTAGTGAAGATTGATCAATCATGTCCAAGATATTCATGTCCCTTACTGGTTCTCTAACCAAAAGAGTCTAGTTTTATCCATCACATGGAAACTAGAAATGAATTTCTCATGATTAATGCTAATTAAATTGTTTGAGTTATCTATAACTTTTAGGTATCATCTTATCTTATGCATATCAAATATCACAAGATAAATAAGGCATTGCCACAAAGATCACATCTTTAAGATTGAAAACACAACTTTATTGATTGCCATCATTGTCATACAATATGCAAAAATAAAGTGTTTCTATCTATTGGCAAGTATGAAATAGCATTTCATAACTGTATTACATGCCTTATTGGCTGAAAATAAACTAAAGTATTCCTATCTATAAAGGCAACACTTGCCCCAAATAAGAATGCTTTACACTTTACATCTTGGTATCATATACCTCAAAAAGTGTTACAAGTTTATTTACATGACACCTTCATGTAGAGGCTTCAGTCGCCTCCTTCTTCTTTTGTTCTTCCAGGTAGAGAGGACAATTCCTTTTCCAATGTCCTGGCTTTTGACAATGGTGGCAATTTCCTTTCTTGGTCACGCCTCCCTTGGCCTTGAGAGTTGAAGATGGCTTGGACTCCTGGCTAGCTTCAGAACCTTTCTTAGCTTTGCCCTTGCCTTTCTTGCTCGTGATCACCATCACAAACTTAGGCTTGTCCTTCTTAATCTGTAACTCGACTGTCCTCAACATGCCCAACAACTCTGACAGTGGCCTATCAAAGTTGTTCATGTTGTAGTTCATCACAAACTGACTGTAAGATTCTGGCAACGATTGCAGTATCACGTCAGTATCCAACTCTTGGCTCAGTGGAAATCCCAGTCTCTACAGGTTCTCCACATACCCAATCATCTTGAGTGTGTGAGGACCAACTGGATCTCCTTCTGTCATGACGCACTTGAACAGCGCCCTAGAAACATTGTACCTCTCTTGCCGTGCCTGATCTTCATACATGTTCCTGAGATGCAGAATCATCTCTATGACACCCATGTTCTCATGTTGCCTCTACAACTCATGGTTCATTGAACATAGCATCAAGCACTTTGCATCAATGGCATCATCAGAATGCTTCTTATAAGCATCCCTTTCTGTCTTTGGTGCATTAGGAGCGGGTTCCTCTGGAATTGGAGTATCCAGGACATAGAGCTTACGCTCTTGAGTGAGAACAATTCTCAATGTCCGATACCAGTCGTGGAAGTTTGTCCCATTTAGCTTGTCCTTGTCAAGGACCGATCGCAAAGAAAAGTTGTTGTTGTTTGTTGCCATTTGAACTACAAAAGGAAAATATGCTCATTTTTGACTTATTTGATTGATTTGAAAATTTGACAATATAATTAGGCCTTTAATTAATTATCGCTCCCACTATTTTACTTCAAATTGATAGCCCTCACCATCAATTCGGAAGATTGCAGCGTACAATCTTCTAGTGGGCAAGATCCTGAAATCCTCTAAGTCATGAGTCAGCTTTGGCTGATCGCCCACAACTTAGATCTCTCAGGTAGGCAACTCTTTCCAATTGCATCATATGCAACTCTTGATAAGATGTCATCTACAACTCCTTGCAATGATCATCTCTATGCCTCAAGGTACTAGATCCCATCTAGATTACCTTGTTAAGTCAGACCCAAAGCAAACACGATGAATATGCACCCTGCTTTGGCAGACCCACACATTCATCCTTCACGCTTCCACGAGATAGACGGTGCACCACGCTTTGGCGTGCCCACACTTGGTCGATCAAGATTTTCACGTGTGTCGCATTTGGAAGGCATCTAAAACTTAATATTTAATGAGGGATTTGGTTTTTATATACATATACATATCCAATCACCACAATACATAGTACGTATCATATACATGCTATATCCCACAGAAAACATGCACAAACGATAAAAGCGATGATTATGGCCATCCTAATGTGATTCCTCGAGACAAGAGGAATCACGGTCATCTAGGTCTACATCACATGCAACCTGTACAAGATGAACATCTGTGCCTTGCCATCCGAGTTGATCAACTCATCACATGAATGATCTGTACTCTCCAGCCGGTCATCTGGGTGCCACCAGCCGATCGGTTGGCTCCTCCAACCGATCGGTTTGCCTGGACATCGTGCATCTCATCATGTCTGCCACCCGCTCGTCTTGCTCCTCGAACCGGTCATCAACCAATCGGTTCACTCCTTGAACCGACCGTCTGGAACGTCAACCGATCGGTTCACGCCTTGAACCGATTGTTTCAGCTGTCGTCTTGATGTCCTCCGGTCTTTGACATAACAGGAAATAAAAATCTATCCTATTTATTACATTGCTTTAAAAAGGGAAACCCCAAGTTACATTCGGGGGGAGCAAAGGTAGGAAAGAATCTCGAATTATTTCGAGTTATATCAGGAATAAGAGAGGGAAGATCGGTGCGCAGACCGAGATGCAAGCAACCACACACAACCAATCATAGATAGGTGTTTTTAGGCCATAATCACGCTACACACATCCACCACAAAACTCGTTTAAGGGCGACGCGTATCGAGTGCATTAATAATACATATCATATTTGTAATTAGGGATTTGTGGATTTAGGATTGGACATGCATAAAGCCGATATTATTCGAATCGTATGCAATAAATAAAGGCGACAAACCAAAATCGATCATATTGATATTCCTAAAATATAGAACAGTTGACGTGGCTCTGATACCACTGTTGGGTTTTAGGGGAGACAGAGAAGGCAGTGGAAACAAAAAAATTTCTCCCCAAACCCATACCGAGGAAATGTGTCAACGTCTATATAATAGGAAAGGATGGTTTGTGGAATCATACCTTGTCCGGAGGCTTGCTCGGCGACAATACCTCGCGCAATGCGCGGTCTTCAACTCTAGACTTCGACGGTGTCTGTGCAGCTCCTGGTCACACTGGGACTGACAACTCCTACTCGAACTGGACTGTCGGATGACAGTTGTCCTCCTAAGCGGCAGTGTCCTCCCGCCTCTGTAGTAGTCCACACGGACCACCTAGAACTCCACACTCCTTGTCCCACAAGGAAGTGGAAGGAGTCGCACCCTCCTGTTGACGTACTAGTCGCCAACACACTCTCCTGCCTCCTGTTGCAACTGCAGTTGTCCTTCCCTTGCTGCACCTCCCTTTTGCGGGAAGCACTTGCTCGGGCTCTCTCACGGTTACCAAAACCAGAGAGAACGACAACTTGTAGAGCAACTGGTTGCACTGAGCTGTACTGTGAGAAGCCCCCAATACCCCTATATATATAGGAGAGTCATGGGACAGGGTTCTCCATCTCGGGCAATGCGGGACTAAAAGCAGGAGTAGAAGGGTTCAGGATTTTCCACAAAAAGAAACCACCTCGCAACCTGAACCGATCGGTTCACAAGTGAACCGGTCGGTTGGGGACCTGAACCGATCGGTTCACCACTGAACTGATCATTTGGGACCCTTGAACCGATCGGTTCACTCATGAACCGGTCGGTTGGGGTTCCAGGTTGGTTCCTGATTGACTTTCCTTGTTTCTTTCCCAATTGGTATCGAATACCAATATTATTCCCAATTGAATTGGGCAATTTGAAATGAAAGGAAAATTCTCACTAATCCTACTTTCCCAAGTTGCTCGATTGCAGTAGTTGAACCGATCGGTTCAACAATTGAATCGGTCATTTCACTCTGTGCATGAGCCGATCGGTTCAACAATTGAATCGGTCGTTTCACACTGTGCATGAGCCGATCGGTTCAACAATTGAACTGACCGGTTCAGCAACCTCAGCCGACCGGTTCATCACATGAACCGATCGGTTGGGAGTGCAGGTTGTGCAGAATCAGTCAAATGTGATTTCAATCAATCTGATACTCCAATCAATGCGTCCAACACCTTGAACCATACGATATTGAGCCATCGACTGATTGAGTGTTTAATTGAACTACTAAACTCCTTTAGTAATCAATCTAAAAATTGCTTGTGGACAAAACTCCTCTTCCAGGTTAAATCCTATGTGTGTGACCCTGCAGGTCCATTTCACGTTGGCAGTGAATGTTCATAACACTTATGACTTCACAAGCAAAGAGCGATGCCTAGTCACACATCAGTGCTACCCAAGTGAAAGTAGAAAGTTGGAGAACAACTTTCATCCTACATATCCGTGAATGGTGTTACATTGAATGTATAATTCCTTTGTCACTGATATCCTGAATGAACTCGAGGCATGGAACAGTCATCCTGTCAACGTTCATTCGCTTCCTTGATCTCAGAGTAGACTGGAAGAGATATGTATGACATAAGTATCACATACTGATTCACACATGCGTGCACGCCTTTCTCAATCCTACTCATCAAGTTGCCATGGATATCATACTCCCTCAGGAGGGACAAATCCCATATCTATCACTCACCCCTCAAAAGCCCCATGTGTCAAAGCCACCCAATCATCACCTTTATAACAACCCATGTTTTAGGACTGCGTTTGATGATGTCAAAGTGTGCCCAACGACATGTGTTGAGTGCAGTGATTTCAGGTCTAAGAATCACACTCACCACCATCACTGTGAGTACTGACTGTGACTGCCATCTCATGGTTCCATGTGTCAAACTCACGGTGGGTCTGTCTGGTAAACTTGTTCTCTAACAAGTACCTATATGTTTGGTTTGATATCTCTATATCATGACTAATGAGATTCTGTCATCAACCAACACCACAATCTAGTCTTGTGTGTCATTGTTGTCTATCTACCTTCCACAATGACATCCGACTAGGGACACAACAAGAATGTACAAACTCTTAGCATCCGTATGATCTCATCGTTCAGGTCATGAACCTGAAGGCATACGTCATTGAGTATTGTCATTCTCTAGACATTCAATCTGTTCTATCACTATCTCATATGAGTGAACCAGAAAGAATTGGAAGCTCGCCTTTGATGTTTATCAAAACAATCTTAATGTATCCCACCAATCATCACATGATTGGCTCCCAGGGCATACATACCAAAAATAAAGTGCACAAGTGGAACTAGATTCTTCCTAGGACCATGTTGGGTTTCTTGGTTCTCTACAAAGCACATTAGCTCTTTCAACTACTGAGGGTGAATACATTGCAGTTAGGAGTTGTTGTACCCAATATCTATGGATGAAGGAAATGCTCCAAGACTTTATCATTCATTTTTATGCTTCTCCTATCTACTATGACAATACTAGTGCAATTAATCTCTCTTATAATCCTATATTTCATAGTAGATCTAAACATATAGAGGTCCATCACCACTTTCTTCTTGACCACATTACCAAAAAGGATGTTGATATCACACATGTGGACATAGAGAATCAACTTGTGGACATTTTCACTAAACCTCTAGCTATAGAGTAGTTTACTTTTATTAGATCAAAATTGCTTATAATTGTTCTTGATGATGTTGATATGCCTTCTATGTAGTTGTTCATACATATATATGTTCTTTCTCAGTTCTTGGTCACCTTATTCGTTCTATGTGCTGAATTTGTTAGTTTTAATGCCTTATTTCACATATTTTGGCTATTTTTTGTAGACGCATTCTCTACCACAAAACAATGTCCAATGATGAGTGGAATGTGCCTAAATATGTTCAAAATGCATGAATAGCTAGAAAAATAAATTTATATAGCACTCGAGAGGCTTAGAATTAAATTTCTTATCTTTTGGATAGACTAACCAATTGGTCGAGTTTGACTAGGTAGAAACTCGATCAATCACAGACTAAGGATTGAATTGAAATATAGTATTGGTCGAGTTTCCAAAACACAAAACTCGATCATCACAAATGTTTTGGTTGATTTTATAACAGACATCAGCTGACTTTTTTCCCTCTCAACTAGATAAAGTCAACCAAAAGCCACTCTCCAGCATGCATTCTCCAATCCTAGGGCTAAACCAACCCTTCTCTTACCCTCCTTAGCTACATATCAACTTCCTTGCCTCTCCCAACCTTAACCTAGGTGGCTAGGTGACCTACTGCTTGCATTTTCCTATTTGTTTGGTGGTCATTTCCTCTCAATCTGACCTAAATGGCCTCCAGTCATAGGAATCAAACCAGACCAGCTAGAGTTCCATCCTCTTCCACTGCTCCTCCACATGTCTCCTTTTACAACACCTCTTTCATCTCCTCCCAAGCCATGAATCGTACAAGGAACTCCTTCCTAGGAATCCCTTTCCTTTCCCTGCTTTGTTTGAACCTCATTTTGCAACAAGTGAGGTGATCAAAGAGGTCGCTAAGGTGTTCAAATCACATCATCTTAGTGCTTTGTGTGTAGAGAGTTGGTGCTTCTAAAATTCTACGTCTAGAAAAACGGCAGCTACAAATTTTACGCCAATATCACATGGAAATACACTACCAACATGCCACCACCTAATACCCAAGTTATATTGACTTCCATGATAGTCGGTACCAAGATTATAATCTCCGATGATTCCTTGAACTCCAACTTCAATGGTACTGACAGTTTAGATACATGGATGGCTTCCTATCCCAAGTACCTAGACTCACTTGACCTCAAGAGTGTCTACAAAAGCTTTGAATCTGAGCTCACCCTTCCTAATATACACAAAGTTTTGAGGAAATGAAATGCACCCTTTAGGAAGAAATCCATCCTTCCCTCTTCTTCCCTCGACATCAAGAATTGGCTCATTGCCTTAGTAGTGAACTGTAATATCCATGCAAAGAAAAGCCAATCAAAAATTACAGAGAACACTGCTATGATGATCACTATCTCTTGAGTGATGTCAGATTCAAACATATGACCTGATTTGACTACGGGAAGAACACCAATGGCACCCATCCCCCTATCCCAACTTGATATGTGGTATGTTTTCTCACTTTTATTGAGAATCTCTCTTCCATGACCTTGACTACAAACCTACATGGAAATGGGTTTGTATCAGTGAGACCACAATCAAGAAGTCTTTTCAACCTACCTCCTCTACCACACTCGATCTTACTCCTCCACCCATGCTCCTCCTCCACCTCCTAGACCTGATCGTGCTCTTTTTCGATGTCCAATGAAGCCCTTGGGGTATATGATACACCAACATGCGTATAATGTCAGGTCCAGACCATATCCACTCAGACTTAGTTTAGATCATGTCACACATGAAATTGTCATGCAACCATCCCTACCCCACCTACCAACCCTACCCAGGTGTTGACTATGCTTCTTATGCATGTAGTTAGTTCTACCCGACCCCTCCAGCCGCTACTTCCATTGTACCCCCTGCTTCTTATGGTGGACCTATTGTGGCATCCAACTTACAAAAACATGATTTGCATAAGCAGAATCGACTGTTAACAACGAAATTACTAAAAAATCACTAAAAATTAAAACCTTTTTGCAAAGAGTTCTAGACATAGGAAAAATCTTTCATCATGAACCAATGTATAACATTTACATTCTGGTCCTTAAGTACATAACTTGTACCATCTCTTCTCGAGGATTACAAACATCAACTGCCCTATTAACATTATATACATACATCATAAAAACATGGAGGCATCAAGCCAAAATCTCAGATCGATTCATTAAAAGCACTAACTACTAACTCCGAGGACCTGAGAGTGCAGAGACGACACATAGGACTACTATCTATATGACTTGATAGACGGTATCTCCACCTGAGATCTCACTATTGTCCCTGTTGTTGCTGTCCTTTCTCTATTGTGTGGATTATATTTCCTTGTCCGCGTCAATCTAAAAACATTGGATCCCACGGGGATGAGACAATTGTAAATTGCCCCAGCGAAAGATATACCTCTCCGCCAAAACATTAATATTGTAGTTTATTACGATAAAACTAAGCAGAGAAATCTTATATATTAAATAACAGATAAAACACTGTATGAACAGAGTGAAGTAATCTCCTTTCCTAAGGAGAATATTGCATCTACCCATGGTACAATCGTAAATCATCCATCTACTTGCAATGAATGTAAAGAAATATAAATAACATCTATCAACTAGAGATGCATAAAATAAATGTAACATCATTTAGTAAATTTCCATATTCAATCCTTAAGCAAACATGCTATACAACTGATTACATTTTACAATCACACTTATGCCCTAAGGAGATGAGGTATACCGCTCATACTCCAACCGACCATTGCGAAGTCAAAATTGGTACCATACAAGGTCAATGGAAGAGCCAGATTCCCATGACCTCCCTCGGTCAGTGTGAGACCACATGCAGGACATCTTGTGTCACTACTATATAGCTTTTCGGGGTATACTGGCAACTTTTCTACAGAGTTACAGCGGCAGTTGCACTCTAATCGCCAATCGAGAGATTTAATGTTTATCTCATATCGATCCGACATTAATATTATTGGGAGATTTGTGATACATCCATCCTAATCATCGGGAGATTTATGATACATCCATCCTGACACATATAATGAAGGATTGAGAGATTTAATGTTTATCTCCATCAATTCCTCCATTAGGGTGTTAGGATATTTTAGCCCATCACCTCCACATATTCAAAAATATGCGATGTATGGGTTATGCCGCAGAGCAACCCATTTCACCATCACCAAATTACTGACGATGATGGATCTATGGTCAAGGATCTACATGATATAATTTCACTTGATTAATTAAGTACATTAGCATGTTCTTTTGGCATTAGTCAAGTTCTCAAACAGGAATTTTATGACAAATGCTACAAAGAAACATGTAAGCTCTTATCAACTACTTTACTAGAACTTATAATACATTGGGATCTTAATCCCTTATCTCATCACTTGAAAGTTCACATCTCACAGCAAGATCATTAACTTACTTATCAAATCTGGGTATTCATACCCTCAGTTCATCACTAATCACTGTTACCACTTGTTAGGTAACTATTACCTCTACGTCTTCCGACTGAGGTATACATGAGACTTGTTACATAAGCATCTCACATGGCTCACAAGGCCCATTAAGTGTCTTGTCACCTTTCACTAGGCAACAACTTACTCATATGGCTTATAAAGTCCATGCACATTTTGTTAATTTTACTAAGAAACAACAACATATTAGCACACTAGGCCAATACACATCTTATTAGTTCTTACTTAGCAACAATAACATATTGGCACATAAGGCCAAAGCACATCTTGTATACAAGAGTAACACCTTTATTCCCTTAATAGGGTTAGGGTTTACTATTCACATCAAATTCGGGATTCTCATATCCCATTTCACATTATTTAGGGTTTCATGTTCATTTTATAAATCCAACCCTAATATATTTCTCCACTCTCTAGGAGCATCTTTTGATATCACAAGTATTCAATCATGCTTATTACTTTCATCATATATCATTTAAGGATTATCAATACAAGGTATGAGATCATCTCTCATCAATGATTACATCATACTTATTAGTTTGGCTTAACCCCTTTCTCAATATATATTAGCCTATACTTATCAAAGTATATCAAAATCGTTACAATTTCATTGTAACAACTACATAACACACTTCATGTGTTTCTTATTCAAGAATATTGAATTGAGAGGCATCAAAGTATATCAACCTTGAAATGCTAAAGGTGATATCTGTCAATTCTTGATGTATCATTTTCTTTATTACTTCTAACTTACTTGAGCTTATAAACTTATCTTGTATTAAGGTATTTACCCATCTTAATACTTTCATCCTCTAACCTATCAATTTTATCATAACGTGCATAGGTCACACATAATAATTGTCCAACTATCTTCAATGATATGTACTCATCTCAGGTTAAGGCATTGCTTACTATAAGGTTGCCTAATATCAACTACTTGAGATATTTCACCTTTATAAGGTATTATCCCTTATTTTATCATTAGGGATTCTCTCATACCATTTGGGCTATGGTTTATCATCATATTGCCCAAAGTTAGGGTTACACATACTATTACCCTATATTAGGGTTTCACATGGCATCTGTGGCAACACATCCCATTATCATACAGATAACGAGGTGTTACGCGAAAATGTGTGGAAATCACCATAACCACAGATTATCAAAATATGGGTTAATTAAAACCATTTGCGGAAAATAGATAAACTGTGAAATTATTACATTCCAGTCCTCATCCTGCAAGGAAACATGTCAAATATGTACATACACGAGATCTGATACGTGTTCACAGCTTACAAGAACAGTTGTCTATTCATCACATGAGTTCACCACCTACTCATATACGTAAAGTCCTGCATCCATCCAACAGCAGGATATACAAAACATTATCGATCGTTCATCGTGAAACAACGTCAAAAAACTGCCAAGGACCTGAGAGTACAGGGATGACTCTAGACTCTACTACAAAACATCCAAAACAGCAGCATATCCATCGATTGCCTTCTACTGCTCATCAGGCTGATCGGCCGCAACACCACGACCACCACCACGTCTTGCTCGACCACCTAAAAAGGGTGTAAACCAGCGGGGTGAGACAATTGAACATTGTCCCAGCGGGAAACATAACTTCCTCACCGCAGTTTCAGAACTTCAGGAAGATAAAGCTATGACAGAAGATAATTAATAACAGGTTTAATAAGAACAATCTATATAAAGCAAAGCTATTCTTATCGACAAGCTTACCAGCTGTACAAAAGCATACAACCAATATCTCTCAATGGAACATGATTGGCAAGATAAGATATATCACTATGTAACATGATTATCAGAACAAGATATATTGTCACATAGCCTGAGGAATATAGAAATAACCGCAAGATATAACAGATTAACCACATAATCGAGGCCTTAACCAATGTTCTGTATTTTGCCTTAGTAATAATTATATGACAGCATTACATATTGTATTATACCCTAAGGAAATGAACCGTACTCTGAGCCATGAACGTATTCATGCTCCTTATAACACACATCCTGAGCCATGGGCCTGTTCACCATGCTCATCACATGACCTGTCCTGAGCCATGGGCCTGTTCACCATGCTCATCACATAGCTGGGTTATGAACCTGAATCCACGCCCTAGAGTCTACAACCGAAGTTGCACTCTTACCTCCTCACTATCAGGCAACCTCACATATTCAACGATATGCATTCCGGGTTAACCCATAGGCAAACTCGTTTACCATTATCAGCTACTGACTATGATGAATCTACGATCAGGGCAACTACATGATATGATTCTACTAGGATTATTTAGTATCTATGTAAGATATAACAGAAAGTAAATGAATATGAACCCACCATTATGTTATTATTGTAATCACATCTACCCGATCCATCTCAAAGATCATCACAAACCATGGGATCTCAATCCCTCATTATGTACTGTCACTGCCTCTCACGACTCACATCAGTATCATGGGACAAACACATCATGCATGTAACCTATTCAACAAGAGTAATTATTAGTGTGATGTATTCATCACATGTCTCACAACCTATTCATGGCTAAGCATCACCTGCATGGTTAGTGTATTCAACAATCATAGTTTCATCATAAGGATTATGCTTACTATCATGAGATGACATTCAAGATGTCCTACTTGTCAATCTTACTCTATATGGTGATCAGGTGCATAAAGCACATCATAAAGAAACTATTTATGTACTTATCCTTGCCTCAACATTACACAGATATTCATGGGAATTACTCCATTCATATAGTCATATTTAGATATAAAAGGTCAAACATTATCATTACCACTACCATTCCTTAGGTAACCCATTTACCATTATTACTATTGTTACCACCACCATCCGTTGATTAAGTGCTTTATCACACCAGGTCCCACTATTGACTCTATAATTTCTTAATCATGCTTCAACTTATGACCTCATGCATAAGACACATCATCAAACAGTTATGTCTAGACTTGTCCTCATCTCAATATTGTATAATTAAATCAAGGTGTTCACTTCATGCATGTAATCATGCTAGATATACCGAATGAGCATCATCATTACTATTATCATCATCATCATTATGCAAGACACTAGTGTAACTACCACTATTGATAAACATGGTGATCACTTTATGCATATAACCATGCTACTACCATTACCATTCTTGACATAGATAGATAATCATAATAACTGAGAAATGCATATTATCACTCAGGGTGACATTTAGGTTTAAGTGCATTATTCACACAAAGTGACAGTGGAGATTATATCCTTTTCCTTAATCATGTCTCATAACGCTCTGCATTACCTGCTCATTATTATTATGGAGTATTATACCGATGATTATGATGGCTAGGGTAAAAAGGGACTGACGTTGCCATTATCATTATTAAACATAGCACATACCATCATCATTATTGTTACCATCCACTATCATTATTATTATCATCATGCAACTACTAGTGTAACTATCACCATTCTCCTTATCATTAAGAGATGATTATAAGGATCACTACATGCATGTCATTACCTGTACCTTTCTCGTTATCATCACTACTACTATTATCATTATTACTATCATTATTACCATCACTACTATTATCAGCATCATTGCTATCATTAGCACTGTTATTGTTACAAGGCATCACTGTCGTTTATTTGAGCATAATTATTCGCTTTCATAACACAAGAAACCGTTGCTAGAAGATCACACAATCCTCACTAAGACCCGTCACAACCCTCACTACAACCCATCACAACCCTCACCCAAAGGAAGGATACAAGGTTGGAATGTGAGAGTGAAGCAATGCTGCGTTGCTACAACAGTGCCCAACCCCGCGACACAGCGTCACAAGGGTATCGCACGTCAGGGTGTAATGGTGTGTCAGGCAACGCCCGTCACACTTCCCTATCATGACGCCCGTCACAGGCTAACCATATCGCCTGATACTCCTACCAAAATGGCCAGGTCACTATGCTAGTAACAACCAGGAGAGAGAGAAGAACTTCCACAAAAATGCCACCAATAACACCAACTCTAACGGCCGACACACTCCAGGGAGAGGGGCGTGATGCCCGTCACAACCCCAGCCTATTGGCCGTCACAACTCAAGATGTATCGTCCGATATACTCCAACACCTATCGACCAACTCACCATTCTTTGTCTATCGTCCAACCCAAGCAAACATGCCATACATGGCCCTATCGTCCACCACAAGGACCGCCACAAGGATCACCATGTCACTTAGGTCTATCGTCCATCATAAAGACAAGGGTATCTCTCATCACAAGAAGAACCCTATCGTCCATTAGGGTCACCATATCGGCCAACACTCATACTAGATCAACCTATCGCCCAACGCAAGGGAAAGGATATCGCCCATCTCAAGAGCACCTCATGTCGTCCTTCTCAAGAACAAGGGTGTCGTCTAACACACCAAATCAAGGAAGGGTATCGCCCTACAGGGGTCATCTTCAACCTCTAACTCAAGGACTCAAACCCTAAAAAGCAAGTTACCCTAAATCACAATGAAAGTAGCCCCAAGATGGCAAGATTGCACACAAAACCCTAGACTTGGGTTATTTGCAAGTAGCCCCTCAAACTCTCCACAAAGCACAACCAAACCCCAATCATCACTAAAGGTGATTAGCAAGCACCTAAGCACCAAGATTAAGCAAAAAAAATAGGGTAAACCCTAAACGCAGGTCAGGGTCCTTACAAACTAACCCCCTTTAAGGGATTTCGTCCCCAAAATCCGAAGAGAAAAGCGAGGGATACTTCCTCCTCATCTCTTCCTCAAGCTCCCACGTGGCTTCCTCAATGCCACAACGCTGTCAAAGAAACTTCACAAGAACCAGGTCTTTTCTTTTTTAGATTCTTGACCCTTCTGTCAAGGATCGCCACAGGGCCTTCCTCGTAGGTCACATCTGCATCAAGCTCAACCTCAACTGGTTGTATCACTGTACCTGAATCTGGATGACTTTGCTTCAACATACTGACATGAAACACTGGATGTAACCTATGCAACTCTGGAGGCAACTCTAACTCATAAGCTACCTTGCCAACACGTGCTATGACTGAGTAAGGCCCCATATACCTGGAAGCTAACTTACCCTTCCGACCAATCCTTAGCACACCCTTCCACAGAGAGACTTAAAGGTACACTTTGTCACCTACCTGGAACTCCAAGGGTCATCGGCGATTGTCTGCATAAAACTTCTGCCTGTACTGTGCTACTTTCGACTATTGCTGTATTACTTTGATCTTATCTGTTGTTGGCTGAACTGACTCAGGCTCTAACGGCTGACACTCACTGGACTCCTCCTAACACAAAGAAGGTTTGCACTTTCTTCCATACAAAGCCTCACAAGGAGTCACATCAATGCTCCGCCAATAGTTGTTGTCATAGGCCAACTCTATCAAACTAAGATGTATATTCCAGAAATGACTCGTGAACTGAGGACCTATGTCAGAAACTATTATTGCTGGCACATCATGCAAACGTACCATCTCATCCATATACACTCTAGAAAGCTTCTCGGTCGTATATGTCATCTTTACAGGTAGCAAGTGGGCAGACTTTGTCAATTTGTCCACTATCACCCAGATGGAATCATGTTCTCTAGTTGTCTTGGGTGGACCAACTACGAACCCCATGGTCATATGATCCCATTTCCACAACGGTATTGGCAAAGGCTGCAACGTACCTGTCGGCTTCTAACGTTCAGCCTTCACTTACTGACAAACCTCACTTATTCACCCTATCAACATTCGGAACAACCATCCTATTACGATAACAGACTAGCCCACTCTCGGGCTCATGGAACCCATCACGCTCTCCGCTGCCGAACTCTGATCTTGATCAACTGTATTGTATCATCTGCCTACAATGCATCCTTTAATTGTCTGGAAAGGTTCACTTAGTTGAACTTTTATTTAATTTGGAATGCTCACTTAGCTTTTCCTCTATATTGGGGATGTTCACGCAACTCTTCCCGAGTAGGATTGTTCACTTAGCTCTTTCCTATTTAGTTGAGAATGTTCACTTATCTTTTCTCTCTTTAATTGGGAATGCTCACTTAGCTTTTAACGTTTAATTGAGAATGTTCACTTATCTCTTCACATTTATTTGAGAATGTTCACTTAGCTTTTCTTATTTATTTGAGAATGTTCACTTAGCTTTTCTTATTTATTTGAGAATGTTCACTTAGCTTTTCTTATTTATTTGAGAATGTTCACTTAGCTTTTCTCATTTATTTGAGAATGTTCACTTAGCTTTTCTCATTTATTTGAGTTATACTCTCTAGATTGTTTCAAAATGATTACCTGATCTATGTAATCAGAGAGATAACAATCTAAGAGTACCATACTTGCCTTATCTACAATAATCATATACATGGCCAGGGTATACAAGTACTGAGATTAGGTAGTATGTGTTGGTATGTATGCCCTGAGAGCCAATCATGTGATGATTGGTGGGATACATTAAGATTGATTTGATAAACATCAAAGGCGAGCTTCCAATTCTTTCTGGTTCAGTCATATGAGATAGTGATAGAACAGATTGAATGTCTAGAGAATGACAGTACTCAATGACGTATGCTTTCAGGTTGAGGACCTGAACGATGAGATCATACGGATGCTAAGAGTTTGTACATTCTTGTTATGTCCCTAGTCGGATGTCATTGTGGAAGGTAGATAGACAACAATGACACACAAGACTAGATTGTGGTGTTGGTTGATGACAGAATCTCATTAGTCATGATATAGAGATATCAAACCAAACACATAGGTACTTGTTAGAGAACAAGTGTACCGGATAGACCCACCGTGAGTTTGACACATGGAACCATGAGATGGTAGTCACAGTCAGTACTCACAGTGATGGTGGTGAGTGTGATTCTTAGACCTGAAATCACTACACTCAACACATGTCGTTTGGCACACTTTGACATCATCAAACGCAGTCCTGAAACATGGGTTGTTATAAAGGTGATGTTTGGGTGGCTTTGACACATGGGGCTTTTGAGGGGTGAGTGATAGATATGGGATTTGTCCCTCCTGAGGGAGTATGTTATCCTTGGCCACTTGATGAGTAGGATTGAGAAAGGCGTGTATGCATGTGTGAATCAGTATGTGATACTGATGTCATACATATCTCTTCCAGTCTAATCTGAGATCAAGGAACTGAATGAACGTTGACAGGTTGACTGTTCCATGCCTCAAGTTCATTCGAGATATCAGTGACAAAGGAATTATACATTCAATGTAACACCATTCACGGATTGTAGGATGAAAGTTGTTCTCCAACTTTCTACTTTCACTTGGGTAGCACTGATGTGTGACTAGGTACCAATCTTTGCTTGTGAAGTCATAAGTGTTATGAACTTTCACTGCCAACGTGAAATGGACCTGCAGGGTCACACACGTAGGATTTAACCTGGAAGAGGAGTTTTGTCCACAAGCAATGTTTAGATTGATTACTAAAGGAGTTTAGTAGTTCAATTAAACACTCAATCAGTCGATGGCTCAATATCATATGGTTCAAGGTGTTGGACGCATTGATTGGAGTATCAGATTGATTGAAATCGCATTTGACTGATTCTGCACAACCTGCATTCCCAACCGATCGGTTCATGTGATGAACCGGTCGGCTGAGGTTGCTGAACCGGTCGGCTCAATTGTTGAACCGATCGGCTCATGCACAGAGTGAAATGACCGGTTCAAGTGTTGAACCGATCGGTTCAACTGGTGCAATCGAGCAACTCGGGAAAGTAGGATTGGTGAGAATTTTCCTTTCGTTTCAAATTTCCCAATTCGATTGGGAATAATATTGGTATTCGATACCAATTGGGAAAGAAACAAGGAAAGTCAATCGGGAACCAACCTGGAACCCCAACCGACCGGTTCATGAGTGAACCGATCGGTTCAAGGGTCCCAAACGATCGGTTCAGTGGTGAACCGATCGGTTCAGGTCCCCAACCGACCGGTTCACTTGTGAACCAATCAGTTCAGGTTGCGAGGTGGTTGCTTTTTGTGGAAAATCCCAAACCCTTCTACTCCTGCTTTTAGTCCCACATTGCCCGAGATGGAGAACCTCCTATATATAGGGGTATTGGGGGCTTCTCACAGTACAGCTCAGTGCAACCAGTTGCTCTGCAAGTTGTCGTTCTCTCTGGTTTTGGTAACCGTGAGAGAGCCCGAGCAAGTGCTTCCCGCAAAAGGGAGGTGCAGCAAGGGAAGGACAACTGCAGTTGCAACAGGAGGCAGGAGAGTGTGTTGGCGACTAGTACGTTAACAGGAGGGTGCGACTCCTTCCACTTCCTTATGGGACAAGGAGTGTGGAGTTCCAGGTGG
This sequence comes from Alisma plantago-aquatica, assembly GCA_963693085.1. Taxonomy (NCBI): domain Eukaryota; kingdom Viridiplantae; phylum Streptophyta; class Magnoliopsida; order Alismatales; family Alismataceae; genus Alisma; species Alisma plantago-aquatica. Next base: position 589,659,341 of record OY856410.1, read on the forward strand.
TCCGTGTGGACTACTACAGAGGCGGGAGGACACTGCCGCTTAGGAGGACAACTGTCATCCGACAGTCCGGTTTGAGTAGGAGTCGTCAGTCCCGGTGCGACCAGGAGCTGCACAGACGCCGTCGAAGTCCGGAGTTGAAGACCGCGCATTGCGCGAGGTATTGTCTCCGAGCAAGCCTCGGGACAAGGTATGATTCCACAAACCATCCTTTCCTATTATATAGATGTTGACGCATTTCCTCGGTATGGGTTTGGGGAGAAAATTTTTGTTTCCGCTGCCTTCTCTGTCTCCCCTAAAACCCAACAGTGGTATTAGAGCCACGTCAACTGCTCTATATTTTAGGAATATCGATATGATCGATTTTGGTTTGTCACCTTTATTTATTGCATACGATCTAAATAATATCTGCTTTATGCATGTCCAATCATAAATCCACAAATCCCTAATTACATATATGATATGTATTATTAATGCACTCGATACGCGTCGCCCTTAAACGAGTTTTGTGGTGGATGTGTGTAGCGTGATTATGGCCTATAAACCCCTATTTGTGATTGGTTGTGTGTGGTTGCTTGCATCTCGGTCTGCGCACCGATCTTCCCTCTCTTATTCCTGATGTAACTCGAAATAATTCGAGATTCTTTCCTACCTTTGCTCCCCCCAAATGTAAATCAAGGTTTCCCTTTTTAAAGCAATGTAATAAATAGGATAGAACTTTATTTCATGTTATGTCGAAGACCGGCAGACATCAAGACGACTGCTCAGACGATCGGTTCAAGGCGTGAACCGATCGGTTGACGTTCCAGACAGTCGGTTCAAGGTGTGAACCGATCGGTTGATGACTGGTTTGAGGAGCGAGACGAGCGAGTGGCGGACATGACGAGATACATGACAACCAGGTGGACCGATCGGTTGGAGGAGCCAACCGATCGGCTGGTGGCACCCAGGCGACCGGCTGGAGAGTACAGATCATTCATGTGATGAGTTGATCAACTTGGATAGCAAGGCACAAAGTTCATCTTGAACAGGTTGCATGTGATGTAGACCTAGATGACTGTGATTCCTCTTGGCTTGAGGAATCACATTAGGATGGCCATAATCATCGCTTTTTATCGTTTGTGCATGTTTTCTGTGGGATATAGCATGTATATGATACGTACTATGTATTGTGGTGATTGGATATGTATATGTATATAAAACCAAATCCCTCATTAAAATATTAAGTTTTAGATGCCTTCCAAATGCGACACACATGAAAAGCTTGATTGACCAAGTGTGGGACGCCCTAGCGTGGTGCACCGTCTATCTCGTGGAAGCGTGAAGGATGAATGTGTTGGTCTGCCCAAGCAGGGTGGATATTCATCATGTTTGGTTTGGGTTGGACTTAACAAGGTGACCTAGATAGGATCTAGCGCCTTGAGGCATGGAGATGATCATTGCAAGGAGTTGTATATGACATCTTATCAAGAGTTGCATATGATGCAATTGGCAAAAGTTGCCTACCTGAGAGATCTATGTTGTGGGTGACAGCCCTAGCTGGTCCATGGCTTAGAGGATTTCAGGATCTTGCCCACTAGAAGGTTGTACGCTGCAATCTTCTGAATTGATGGTGAGGGCTATCAATTTGAACTAAAATAGTGGGAGCGATAATTAATTAAAGGCCTAATTATATCATCAAATTTTCAAATCAATCAAATAAGTCAAAAATGAGTTTTTGGACTAAAATTGCATATTTTCTTTTTTGTAGTTCAAATGGCAACAAACAACAACAACTTTTCTTTGCGATCGGTCCTTGACAAGGACAAGCTAAATGGGACGAACTTCCATGACTGGTATCGGACATTGAGAATTGTTCTCACTCAAGAGCGTAAGCTCTATGTCCTGGATACTCCAATTCCAGAGGAACCCGCTCCTAATGCACCAAAGACAGAAAGGGATGCTTACAATAAGCATTCTAATGATGCCATTGATGCAGAGTGCTTGATGCTATGTTCAAAGAACCATGAGTTGCAGAGGCAACATGAGAACATGGGTGTCATAGAGATGATTCTGCATCTCAGGAACATGTATGAAGATCAGGCACGGCAAGAGAGGTACAATGTTTCTAGGGCGCTGTTCAAGTGCGTCATGACAGAAGGAGATCCAGTTGGTCCTCACACACTCAACATGATTGCGTATGTGGAGAACCTGCAGAGACTGGGATTTCCACTGAGCCAAGAGTTGGCTACTGACGTGATACTGCAATCGTTGCCAGAATCTTACAGTCAATTTGTGATGAACTACAACATGAACAACTTTGATAGGCCACTGTCAGAGTTGTTGGGCATGTTGAGGACAGCCGAGTTACAGATGAAGAAGGACAAGCCTAATTCCGTGATGGTGATCACGAACAAGAAAGGCAAGTCCAAGCGCAAGGGCAAGGGCAAAGCTAAGAAAGGTTCTGAAGCTAGCCAGGAGTCCAAGCCATCTTCAGCTCTCAAGGCCAAGGGAGGCGTGACCAAGAAAGGAAATTGCCACCATTGTCAAAAGCCAGGACATTGGAAAAGGAATTGTCCTCTCTACCTAGAAGAACAAAAGAAGAAGGAGGCGAGTGAAGCCTCTACTTGAAGGTGTCATGTAAATAAACTTGTAACACTTTTTGAGGTATATGATACCAAGATGTAAAGTGTAAAGCATTCTTATTTGGGGCAAGTGTTGCCTTTATAGATAGGAATACTTTAGTTTATTTTCAGCCAATAAGGAATGTAATACAGTTATGAACTGCTATTTCATACTTGCCAATAGATAGAAACACTTTATTTTTGCATATTGTATGACAATGATGGAAATCAATAAAGTTGTGTTTTCAATCTTAAAGATGTGATCTTTGTTGCAATGCCTTATTTGTCTTGTGATATTTGTTATGCATAAGATAAGACGATACCTAAAAGTTATAGATAACTCAAACAATTTAATTAGCATTAATCATGAGAAATTCATTTCTAGTTTCCATGTGATGGATAAAACTAGACTCTTTTGGTTAGAGAACCAGTAAGGGACATGAATATCTTGGACATGATTAATCAATCTTCACTAATGTAGTGGGAGAGTGATTATCCTATTAGGTATAATACATGTGTCGTATTTACATACCTATTGGAATAAATGCTAATACTTCAAATGGTGTTTAGACAAATACCAATATGAATGTCTTGAAATGTTCAAGATTAGCATAAATGATGTACAAATTTGGTAAAGTATAAATTCTTGATGAGATCAATGAATAAAATACGTGGACCAAATGTTTGAGATCCTTATGAGTGATTATGATAGTGTATCATAGTGAACTCATGATTAAGGCATGGTGATGTTTGAATCAAGAAGGAATCATACTCTAAGGGGTTAGAGAATGATTATCAAATAACTGAATTCTTCTTAATAAATGAATACCCCACACTAATAAAAGAAATTAAGAATCACAAGGGTTGTGAGTTCTTATATCTTTAACAGATACACCTCAATTATCTATGTGATCAGTTGTTCATGTGATGAGTCAACTATCAAGATGAATATGAGGAACCGAATCTTGAGTTATGGTTTATGACTGTTACATCCTAAATGACATCCATGTGAACCATAAGGTATGACCTTGATGGTAGCACTCATTGGATCATATCCATAAGTGCAAATGAGTCTTAAGTGTTAAGACACATGGATAACATTTTGAGAAGGATGATGCTTGTTGATTGCAACTTAATGACTAAGACATTTGGCATATGGATACTAAAACCGCATTCCTATGAGGAATAAAACCAGGATGTGTACGTGACACAGCCTATAAGGTTTATGAATCCACTAATGCAAATGAAGTCTATAAGTTGCAATGGACTAATCAATGTGATTGATTGAGTACAAGCAACTCAAAATTGGATCTTTATTTTGATGATATAGTCAAAGGGTTTGACTGATATGTCAAAGATAAAGAAGGGATCTGTGATTTAGTGGGAGCGTATTCACATTCCACATATTGATGTGAAATGGAAATGTTCTAGATTGGAAATCCAAAAGTGGAAATTATCTTTAAGGAAGATAGAGATGTTTCCTATATGATAGGAATAGAGATCTATAGAGATAGTTCTCGGAAAATCTCTTGACCTAGAAAGAGAAATCATACATTGGCAATCTGTACTGAAGTGTTCAGTATGCACAGATTCAGTGGGAGAAAATTTGTCCATGTTACATGGGTATTAGTATCCCAAGTCCAAGTGTCCAATTCTTATGAAGAATGGGAACACTAAGAATAGATATGGATCTATCATGTATGTAATCATCCCATTATCTTGCATGTATGACATGGCAAGAATAAAATGCATTCATCATCTTGTATGTAGGACATGGCAATATGATGTGCTCATCCTGATAAGTCGTATGTGTGACATGACGAGTGGATGTCTGTCTATTTCCAGTAAGGGTTACTGGAATACCATGAGAACTTGATAAGTGCTTGTGAAGTACTAGTTCTATGGAGATAAGGAAGAGTTCGATGTAAAGAGTTACATTGATGCGAACTTCTGAAAGGACAGAAAATTAATTGCAATATATATACATAATATGTATACAAGTGAAAGTTTGTTGATAATTGGAAGTGTTCCAATAAAACCATTTAAAAGGAAATACCGAGTATCTATGTGTTAGTGAACAACAGTGGATACTATATGGATATGAAAGTTCATGAGATGAACTTATATTCCACTCATTGATGACAAGTCTGGAATCCTTGATCATGCAATGTGGCTAAAGGTTAGCAATGGAATACTAGATCGCATATTACGGAAACTCCATCTCATACGTGTGACGTACATCGAAGAGATGTGAGACATGCAATTTGTACGGACTTTGGCAAGGTGTTGCCATTTCTCACTATGATTGGCACTAGAGCACAGTAACATGTGGGACATGTTTGAAGATCACTATGAATATGATTCATGGGTGATTGGCTCGCAGTGCAAGTGGGAGTCTGTTGGTATGTATGCCCTGAGAGCCAATCATGTGATGATTGGTGGGATACATTAAGATTGATTTGATAAACATCAAAGGCAAGCTTCCAATTCTTTCTTGTTCAGTCATATGAGATAGTGATAGAACAAATTGAATGTCTAGAGAATGACAGTACTCAGTGACGTATGCTTTCAGGTTGAGGACTTGAACGATGAGATCATACGGATGCTAAGAGTTTGTACATTCTTGTTATGTCCTTAGTCGGATGTCATTGTGGAAGGTAGATAGACAACAATGACACATAAGACTAGATTGTGGTGTTGGTTGATGACAGAATCTCATTAGTCATGATATAGAGATATCAAACCAAACACATAGGTACTTGTTAGAGAACAAGTGTACCAGACAGACCCACCGTGAGTTTGACACATGGAACCATGAGATGGTAGTCACATTCAGTACTCACAGTGATGGTGGTGAGTGTGATTCTTAGACCTGAAATCACTACACTCAACACATGTCGTTGGGCACACTTTGACATCATCAAACGCAGTCCTGAAACATGGGTTGTTATAAAGGTGATCATTGGGTGGCTTTGACACATGGGGCTTTTGAGGGGTGAGTGATAGATATGAGATTTGTCCCTCCTGAGGGAGTATGATATCCATGGCCACTTGATGAGTAGGATTGAGAAAGGCGTGCACGCATGTGTGAATTAGTATGTGATACTGATGTCATACATATCTCTTCCAGTCTACTCCGAGATCAAGGAACTGAATGAACGTTGACAGGATGACTGTTCCATGCCTCGAGTTCATTCGGGATATCAGTGACAAAGGAATTATACATTCACTGTAACACCATTCACGGATTGTAGGATGAAAGTTGTTCTCCAACTTTATACTTTCACTTGGGTAGCAATGATGTGTGACTAGACACCGCTCTTTGCTTTTGAAGTCATAAGTGTTATGAACTTTCACTGCCAACGTGAAATGGACCTGCAGGGTCACACACATAGGATTTAACCTGGAAGAGGAGTTTTGTCCACAAGCAAAGTTTAGATTGATTACTAAAGGAGTTTAGTAGTTCAATTAAACACTCAATCAGTCGATGGCTCAATATTGTATGGTTCAAGGTGTTGGACGCATTGATTGGAGTATCAGATTGATTGAAATTACATTTGACTGATTCTGCACAACCTGCATTCCCAACCGATCGGTTCATGTGATGAACCAGTCGGCTGAGGTTGCTGAACCGGTCGGCTCAATTGTTGAACCGATCGGCTCATGCACAGAGTGAAACGACCGGTTCAAGTGTTGAACCGATCGGTTTAACCGGTGCAATCGAGCAACTCGGGAAAGTAGGATTGGTGAGAATTTTCCTTTCGTTTCAAATTTCCCAATTCGATTGGGAATAATATCGGTATTCGATACCAATTGGGAAAGAAACAAGGAAAGTCAATCAGGAACCAACCTGGAACCCCAACCGACCGGTTCATGAGTGAACCGATCAGTTCAAGGGTCCCAAACGATCGGTTCAGTGGTGAACCGATCGGTTCAGGTTGTGAGGTGGTTGCTTTTTGTGGAAAATCCCGAACCCTTCTACTCCTGCTTTTAGTCCCGCATTGCCTGGGATGGAGAACCCTATCCCATGACTCTCCTATATATATAGGGGTATTGGGGGCTTCTCACAGTACAGCTCAGTGCGACCAGTTGCTCTGTAAGTTGTCGTTCTCTCTGGTTTTGGTAACCGTGAGAGAGCCCGAGCAAGTGCTTCCCGCAAAAGGGAGGTGCAGCAAGGGAAGGACAACTGCAGTTGCAACAGGAGGCAGGAGAGTGTGTTGGCGACTAGTACGTCAACAGGAGGGTGCGACTCTTTCCACTTCCTTGTGGGACAAGGAGTATGGAGTTCCAGGTGGTCCGTGTGGACTACTACAGAGGCGGGAGGACACTGCCGCTTAGGAGGACAACTGTCATCCGAAAGTCCGGTTCGAGTAGGAGTCGTCAGTCCCGGTGCGACCAGGAGCTGCACAGACGCCGTCGAAGTCCGGAGTTTAAGACTGCACATTGCGCGAGGTATTGTCGCCGAGCAAGCCTTTGGACAAGGTATGATTCCACAAACCATCCTTTCCTATTATATAGATGTTGACGCATTTCCTCGGTATGGGTTTGGGGAGAAAATTTTTGTTTCCGCTGCCTTCTCTGTCTCCCCTAAAACCCAACAGTATGGACCCTATTTTCTATCCTACCCCACACTTTTCATATCAGTATTCACACAAAGCTTTTCATTCTAGGATTCTCTTCAGGCATCACTTCTATATCTCATCTTTTATCACACAGATAAGAGAGATTACAGAGCATTTTAAGGAATATTTAGAGAAACGCAAATCTTCTTCTTCCTTGTGTCCTTATAGGATTGGTTAGAGGAAGTTCAAAAACATCTACTTTCTTATTTTTATCACACAGAATCAGAAAATGGAACATCAGAATGAATCTATTTTATCTGACATGTCTGGGACGTTCGTCCACGACCCTCGATCATTACTAGGAAACTGCCTCCTTTGAGAGCCCTACTGACACTGCTCCTGAGGTTGTGTCGTCATCATATTTCCGTCTGGGCAATCCTTTACTATATGTCCCGGTTGTCTACATTGATAACAGATCCTGGGTGAAAGATAGGGTCTGTGAGATCCAGTTACCGATGTCGATGCTTTGTCAGGGTCTCCGCTTAGAATGTTACTACGATCCTTACCCCCACTCATCGTCCTTTGCGTCTGGTTATGGAATCTTGATGATACTGGTGATGTAGAAAATTTTAGCTTCTTGAAGCTTCCAGACCTCTGTCCTTGAGACTAAGCAGGTCTTTGGTGAGGCATGGATTCTCTTTTCTCCCTTACTGACCCCTCGATCCTTTGAACAGATTCCACAAACGTAGCAAACCACTCCCGGTTTTCCAATGCAGAAACATGTGTTTTCAACTCCGCACTCAGACCTTTTTCAAAGCGTCTGATCCGCTCCTCATCCGTCGCTGCCATATGAGGACAAAACCTCAACAGATCCATGAACTTGGCTTCATACTCGGTGATGTTCATCATTCTATGTTGCAACTTCTCAAACTGTCTAATCTTCTCATCCAGATACGTCTTTGGAAAGTATTTGTTGACGAACTTGCGCCGGAACATTTCCCAACAGATCACCTCACCTGGCCGCTTCTCCTCCTCGATGGTCCACCAGTGACCAGCACTACCCTTCAGGAGGTAGACCGCATGTTTTACCTTGTCTGCTTCGGGGATGTCAAGGATCCGAAAAGCCTTCTCAGGACTTGTCAGCCACAAATCTGCATCCGCTGGATCAGCTGTGCCTGCATAATCCAAAGCTCCAACTCGGTGAAGTCGCTCGAAGATCTTCCCAATACCCGATGCTTCTCCATGGGGAACTTGTGCTCGCGGAGTAGGCACTGGTAATCGCTCAACCATGAGATTCATCGTAGCCATTAACTTCCCCATAAGCTGTTGGTAAGCAGGATGTTCAAGTATGGCTGGGTTAAATTGGGGAACCTCAGGCACCCAATCTTCATGTGCATGTCCTTCAGCTCCATCAACTGATGCAGCATCACTAAGCTCAGGAGCATGATCTTCATGGTTTCCAGACATCTTGTCCTTTCTTCCGCTGAGGGCAGAATATTTTGTAAGAAGACCTGGAAAACTCATAAGAACAGACTCAACCTAGTCCTAAATCCCTGTAGACTCATCAAACCTAGAGCTCTGATACCAAACTTGTGGAAACACATCCCATTATCATACAGATAACGAGGTGTTATGCAAAAATGTGCGGAAATCACCATAACCACAGATTATCAAAATATGGGTTAATTAAAACCGTTTGCAGAAAATAGATAAACTGTGAAACTATTACATTCTAGTCCTCATCATGTAAGGAAACATGTCATATATATACATACACGAGATTTGATACATGTTCACAGCTTACAAGAACAGTTGTCTATTGATCACATGAGTTCACCACCTACTCATATACATAAAGGCCCGCATCCGGCCAACAGCAGGATATACAAAACATTATCGACCGTTCATCATGAAACAATGTCAAAACACTGTCAAGGACCTGAGAGTACAGGGATGACTCTAGACTCTACTACAAAACATCCAAAATAGCAGCATATCCATCGCTTGCCTTCTACTCCTCGTCAGGCTACTCGACCGCAACACCACGACCACCACCACATCTAGCTCGACCACCTAAAAAGGGTGTAAACCAGTGGGGTGAGACAATTGAACATTGTCCCAACGGGAAACATAACTTCCTCACCGCAGTTTTAGAACTTTAGGAAGATAAATCTATGACAGCAGATAATTAATAACAGGTATAATAAGAACAATCTATATAAAGCAAAGCTATTCTTACCGACAAGCTTACCAGCTATACAAAAGCATATAACCAATATCTCTCAATGGAACATGATTGACAAGATAAGATATATCACTATGTAACATGATTATCAGAACAAGATATATTGTCACATAACCTGAGGAATATAGAAGTAACCGCAAGATATAACAGATTAACCACATAATCGAGGACTTAACCAATGTTCTATATTTTTCCTTAGTAATAATTATATGAAAGCATTACATATTGTATTATACCCTAAGGAAATGAACCGTACTCTGAGCCATGAACGTATTCTTGCTCCTTATAACACACATCCTGAGCCATGGGCCTGTTCACCATGCTCATCACATCACCTGTCCTGAGCCATGGGCCTGTTCACCATGCTCATCACATAGCTGGGTTACGAACCTGAATCCACGCCCTAGAGTCCTACAACTGAAGTTGCACTCTTACCTCCTCACTATCAGGCAACCTCGCATATTCAACGATATGCGTTCCGGGTTAACCCGTAGGCAAACCCGTTTACCATCATCAACTACCGACTATGATGAATCTATGATCAGGGCAACTACATGATATGATTCTACTAGGATAATTTAGTATCTATGTAAGATATAACAAAAAGTAAATGAATATGAACTCAATATTATGTTATTATTGTAATAACATCTACCTGATCCATCTCAAAGATCATCACAAACCATGGTATCTCAAACCCTCATTATGTACTGTCACTGCCTCTCACGACTCACATCGGTATCATGGGACAAACACATCATACATGTAACCTATTCAACAAGAGTAATTATTAGTGTGATGTATTCATCACATATGTCTCACAGCCTATTCATGGCTAAGCATCACCTACATGGTTAGTGTATTCAACAATCATATTTTCATCATATGGATTTTGCTTACTATCATGAGATGACATTCAAGATGTCCTACTTGTCAATCTTACTGTATCTGGTGATCAGGTGCATAAAGCACATCATAAAGCAACTATTTATCTACTTATCCTTGCCTCAGAATTACAAAAATATTCATGGAAATTACTCCATTCATATAGTCATATTTAGATATAAAAGGTCAAACGTTATCGTTACCACTACCATTCAATAGGTAACCCATTTACCATTATTACTACTGTTACCACCACCGTACGTTGATTAAGTGCTTTATCACACCGGGTCCAATTATTGACTCTGTACTTACTTAATCATGCTTCAACTTATGACCTCATGCATAAGACACATCATCAAACAGTTATATCTAGACTTGTCCTCATCTCAATATTGTATAATTAAATCAAGGTGTTCACTTCATGCATGTAATCATGCTAGATATACAAATTGAGCATCATCATTACTATTATCATCATCATCATTATGCAAGACACTAGTGTAACTACCACTATAGATAAACATGATGATCACTTTATGTATATAGCCATGCTACTACCATTACCATTCTTGACATAGATAGATAATCATAATAACTGAGAAATGCATATTATCACTCAGGGTGACATTTAGGTTTAAGTGCATTATTCACACAAAGTGATAGTGGAGATTATATCCTTTTCCTTAATCATGTCTCATAACGCTCTGCATTACCTGCTCATTATTATTCTAGAGTATTATACTGATGATTATGATGGTTAGGATAAAAAGGGACTGACGTTGCCATTATCATTATTAAACATAGCACATACCATCATCATTATTGTTACCATCCACTATCATTATTATTATCATCATGCAACTACTAGTGTAACTATCACCATTCTCCTTATCATTAACAGATGATTATAAGGATCACTACATGCATGTCATTACCTCTACCTTTCTCGTTATGATCACTACTACTATTATCATTATTACTATCATTATTAACATCACTACTATTATCAACATCATTGCTATCATTAGCATTGTTATTGTTACAAGGCATCACTATCGTTTATTTGAGCATAATTATTCACTTTCATAACACAAGGAACTGTTGCTAGAAGATCACACAATCCTCACTAAGACCCGTCACAACCCTCACTACTACCCATCACAACCCTCACCCAAAGGAAGGATATAAGGTTGGAACGTGAGAGTGCAGCAACGTTGCGTTGCTACAACATCGCCCAACCCAGTGACACAGCGTCACAAGTCTATCACGCGTCAGGGTGTAACGGTGTGTCTGGCAATGCCCGTCACACTTCCCTGCCACGACGCCCGTCACAGGCTAACCATATCACCTGATACTCCTACCAAAATGGCCAGGTCACTATGCTAGTAACAACTAGGAGAGAGAGAAGAACTTCCACAAAACATACCACCAATAACACCAACTCTAACGGCCGACACACTCCAGGGAGAGGGGCGTGACGCCCGTCACAACCCCAACCTATCGGCCATCACAACTCAAGATGTATCGTCCGACATACTCCAACACCTATCGGCCAACTCACCATTCTTTGTCTATCGTCCAACCCAAGCACACATGCCATACATGGCCCTATCGTCCACCACAAGGACTGCCACAACGATCACCATGTCACTTAGGTCTATCGTCCATCATAAAGACAAGGGTATCTCTCATCACAAGAAGAACCCTATCGTCCATCAGGGTCACCATATCGACCAACACTCATACTAGCTCAACCTATCGCCCAACACAAGGGCAAGGATATCGCCCAACTCAAGAGCACCTCATGTCATCCTTCTCTAGAACAAGGGTGTCGTCCAACACACCAAATCAAGGAAGGGTATCGCCCTACAGGTGTCATCTTCAACCTCTAACTCAAGGATACTCAAACCCTAAAAAGCAAGGCACCCTAAATCACAAGGAAACCCTAAACCCTAAGGGGGATCGGCCACCAAAGGTACAAAAGCAAGGTACAATTCTAAGCTACTAACTTATGAACAAGAACAAGATAAGAGGTTAAGGAATTAGGGTTAGAAGTTATGCAACCCGCCTTAAGCTCCAAGCTCCAAGGAAGAAGAAGAACTCTAAGGTCCAAGGGATATCGTCCACCAAAGCTCCTTCAAAAGAGTGTATCGACCACCACTACTTCTCCAAGAAAGTTTATCGGCCAACACAAGCAAGAGAGGGAAGGAGTGTCGTGCACTCAAGGTGGAGGAGAGACCAAAGGTTCAAAGGAAGCTAAGGCAAGGGAAAGAACCACCTATATAGAAGGAAAGGGAGGAGAAAACAAGGTAGATCCATGCTAAGTGTCGTCCACCCAAGAGACACTTATCCTAGGGTTCAAGCCAACACTCAACCACACCATGAGACACTTTTCCAAGATATGTACCAAGTGTCCACCAACCAAGACCAAGCAACATGGGCGACACAAGCAGCAGCTCTGTTGGGCGACACAGCAAGGCACCTGGGCGACACACATGGTTGTTGGACGACACAAACCACTCTAGGCCGAAACACACTCATACTTGGGCGACACAAGCCACACATGGCCGACACAAGACAAGTCTTGGCCGACACAAGGCTCAAGCAAGCCCAAACAAGGCACCTCAAGGCCCAAACAAGCTCAACTAAGGCCCAAAGAACTCAAACAACAAGTCCAAGCCTTCCTCTCAACCCTAGAGGAAGCAAAGAGAGGGAAACACCTCACAAGATGGCAAACTTGCACAGAAAACCCTAGACTTGGGTTATTTGCAAGTAGCCCCTCAAACTCTCCACAAAGCACAACCAAACCCCAATCACCACTAAAGGTGATTAGCAAGCACCTAAGCACCAAGATTAAGCAAAACAAATAGGGTAAACCCTAAACGCAGGTCAGAGTCCTTACAGCATCACCCTAGATTAGGGTTTTCTATTCATCCCAATTAGGATTTCACAAACCATTACCCATAGTTAGGATTTCTCATGTTTTTACCCTTTATTAGGGTTTCATATTTACCCTAGGTTAGGGTTAAGGTTCATCAATCTTCTTGATTAAGGTTTCATGATCTCTTCATCAAAGATCATACCCTAAATTCATAGTTTATTCAGATTGAAGGTGTTGAGGCTTATCCATTGCATGATAATCCTACATGTATGGATTCCTCTCTCTCTCATCCTCTCTAGGATATTGAATATGTCAAGCTTGGTTAGATTAGGTGAACCAACCCTTTAATTAAGTACATTCAATTAGGGTTGACATAGTGTATTGAAATATTGCTTACTAAAGCTTAAAGGAATAACTCATCTAAGGTTACCAATCACTTGGTACCTTAAAGGTACAACCCTAGTGATTATCTTTGAGATAAATCATTAACAATTATAGGGTCAATTGATCCTTTATCACAATAAGTTTTCAATTGTTATGATCACATTGAATCACTAAACATTCTTGACCCCTTTATTCTCTAAACGGTTTGAAACCGTTTGGGAAATAATTGTGTTGAGACCGATTGGACTTGGGTCTCCAAACGGTTTGAGATCGTTTGGACCCAAATAGTCTTGAGACCGTTTGGACCCAAAAAATCTTAAGACTATTTGGTCCAAACCCTCTCAAAACTGAATGGACCAAAAAGGTCTTTCAATACTTAAACAATTCAAGGTTTCAATCAATGAACTGATTATCAATTGAATCCTTGATTCACTTATCAATTGAACTATTGAATCATCCTTCATTTGGACAACCTATTTGGGTTTTGAACCAAATTTAACTAGGATTTATAATCAAGAAACATTCAATTAGGGTTTTGAAATCGAGGAACCTTCAATGAATAACATTGTGGAACTGATTCAATTGGAATTAGTGAATCTTCATCAAATTATGATATGACCTGACCTCAAACGGTCTTGAGGTCATTTGGATGACCTCCAAATGGTCTTGAGACCATTTTTCCCATCCCATCACTGAAATTTGTGAAATTCATTTAGGGTTTAGATCATTAGATTGATCAAACTATTGATTGCATTACAATTTGCTATCTGTGGACCTTCAATTACTTCACCATACTCAACCCTAGACCTCCAAACGGTCTTGGTTGACCTCCAAATGGTCTTGGTTGACCTCCAAACGGTCCTGAGACCGTTTGGGTGATCTCCAAATGGTCTTGAGACTGTTTGGGTTAATCAACCCAACATTTTAAATCAACCAATTGAAATTTCAGCACTTAACCCGATTAGGATTTGATAACTAATTAACCTTCAATTGATGAACCCTTTGGAATCAATCAATTAAATTTAGTGGATCATCAACCATAAAAATTAGCATCAAAACTCCAAATGATCAACTGTGTTCAACCCTTCCAAACGGTTTGAAACCGTTTGGCTTCAAATGGTTTGATGAAATCGTTTAAATTCAAACAATTTTGTTGAAACCGAATGAACAACTTGTTGAAACCGATTGGAATAGAATTTCTTTGGGAAATTGTTTAAGATGATGTCATAATCATCTACCTTCGTCCATGTGGTTTGTAGCACTTCTGATTTCATGGAATTACCCATTTTAACACGCAATAAATCAAGAAGAAGAAGGAATCAACATAATTGCAGCATTAATGGTTGAATAATAATGTAAATGGGTTCAAGTTATATAACCCACCTCCAATTGAGATTCAAAGCTTCAAGCTCACGTCAACAATGGTGGATGCAACTCCTTTATCAGGCTCATCCTCAAGCTTTGAGAGAAAAGGAATGGTTAGAATTGAAGATGGGATCGAGATAAGAAGAAATCATGCATTGATTTTCGATTTCCACCATGGAATTAAGGTGAAAGGAAGTAAAGAAGCTTACCAACAGGTTGGGGGTCGTCCTCCTGATCCTCCAAAACTCTCTTGGTCGTTTTGCAAGCAAATGGAAGAAGTGTATTCAAAAAAGCCTTTGATTTCAGTTGTAAAAGGTGTTTTTATAAGGAAAATCAATGAGAGAGAAAATGCCTTATAAAAATCTTTTAATTCAAAAATTGGTGCCACCTATTCCCCTCAACTCTGTGCATGCAAGGATATCTTCCTTAACTCCGAATTCCCTTCCATTATCCATGAATTAAGGGAAAAGAAATCAAGCACCTTAACCCTTATAATAATAATATCCAAAAGTTAGTGGATATTACTTTTTCTTTTAATAATGTGAGTAAGTTATCTATTCCTTTGGATATTTTCATTTCCTTTGAAAGGAACAAGGACGTCCACACTTGTTGATTTTCAACCAACACAATTTTGGTTGAAGGGCAATCCAATTAATATAATTATTTTTGCATTAAATTGAATTAGGGTTTCAATTATGCTTAAATCTTGATTATTTTAATATCAACATTCTCTCTCCTTCAAAGTGATACAAATGAGATTCCCCTCTCATTCTATTTGCTCTAAATGATGCCAAGAAACATTTGGGACTATTTGGAAGTGGTAATTTACGTATTAAACCCTAGGTTTTGGGTAAATTGCATATCATACCAAAACTAGGTTTTAATGCACAAACATTGCTTTATCACCTCTTTCTTGGTACTCAGGATTTTCCTAAGCCATACCTCTACATCATATTCAATCACATGGTGCTTCAACACATGAGGAACATTTAATCATGTAACACTTGCAAGTTAACCCCTCGACTTGGGTAATTTGCACTTTAGTCCAAAATAAGCAAACATTGTTACAATATTATTCAAATGAGACCAAAATTGAAACATAAGTTCCTCTTGAGCCTTAATTACTTTTCAAGAAATATGATTAGGCATATAATTAACTTTATTAAGCAACACTTTTAGGGTTCAGGCATAACCCTGGTCAGGGATGTTACAAATTATAAACCCCTAACAAGGATTTTGTCCTCGAAATCCCAGATAAAAGGAGACAATTATTATTCATTCACTATATTGTCAGGTATCAACATAAAATATGAATGTCATGGAGGTGCCATAAAAACATTGATCAATACAAAGCCCTTCTATACATGGGAAGTATATAACTTGTTGATGTTATGTTTATGCAAAGCATAAACCCCTAACAAGTGATGCCCATACTATTTTATATTATTGGACTGATTCATAGTTAGCCATTCCACGTAACCAACATTAATCACTTAATTAGGAGTTATGATTTTACTCTTCCACACTACCTGTTATTTCTCAGATATCAGAATTCCTCACTTTGGTATCCATCACATGTGTTAAAACACATCAAATCTGCATAATTCTTTCAGCTTGGGACATTACTTGTTACACATATTTTTATCATGGAACCAAAGTCCAAGATAAACTGATACTTTTCTAAGTATCCATCACATGAACATTTTTATCTTATGAACATCAAGTGTCCTAAGACCCACTTGATTGCCATGTCCCTGAAAGGATAGAAAACAAGGAATCATATTCCTCTTATTATTTCATGAATGTTTAACTATTCATGAATCATTTACTCTTTGTCTCATCCTAGGTTCCTTGCTCTCAGCATAGGAATTTATAAGGATGATTACATAACATTATTCCTTTCTTTGTTATTGTTTAACATGTTCATGACCATCTTGTGATCTCATCACATTTCCCATTTCCACATTATGGGAAAAGATCTTTATTATACATACAAACTTTATCGAACATGGATCACATCCCTTGTTCTCATTCTCATCTTATGAGGAGTATACTTTTTACTTCTTCATACACACATACTGATCTGAGATCATCTCAAATTTCTCTTTCTTGTACTTAGGATATGATACATTTATCCATACCATATTTTAAATTTCATGATACTCACTAGATTGTCTCAGAATGACTACTTGATCAGAGCAATAAAAAAGATAACAATCTAAGAGTTTCCATACTCACTTTATCATGAATAGTTGTATACCTTGCTAGGGTATATAAATACTGAGATTAAGTAGTATGCACTATATATACTATCACATTTCTTACTTTTCATGTTATCACAAGCATAAGATTTAACATTCCTGGATTTCATCCAGGTATCTCTTCTATACCTCATCCTCTTTCATAGAGGTAAGTACAATATGAAACATCTATAATGTTATTGTACAAAATATAAGTCCTCTTAGGACTAATCACGAAAAGCTCAATCAATTACTTTCTCAATTTAACTCAGGAAATCATAAAATGACATATTAGATTGACTTTATTTTATCTAACCTGTCATGATTCATGGATAGTTCACTGCCTCAGGCTGATTCTGCCTCAGAGGTGGATTCACTGTAACATTTCTAGCTGAGCAATCTCTTGCTAGATGTCCTACCTGACTACATTGGTAGCAAATTTTGGGCTTTGAATGTAGTCTAGAAGGTTCGTTACCCTTTCCAAGTAGCCATTGCCTTGGTGTACTAAACTCTGGTTGTACTGGTGGTACCAAAAACTTTCCCTTTTTGGAACTACTAGGCCTCTGTTCTTGAGTTTGGATAGGACTTTTCTCAATCATCACCTTATTTTTCTTTTATGGGCTATACCTTCTGATATGTCCAGGTTTCGTACACTTGTAACAGACCCTGATTTTAGGTTGTATCCTATTCCTTCCATTACTATTAATTGATTCAACAAGCTGAGGTTGATCACAGATTCGGTCTAAATCCAGAATTTCATCATTGGGGGCTGGTAATCTAGGTTGTATTTCGAATGCTTGATCCAATGCTAGTAATCTAGATTGCTTGCTCTCTCTCTCTGTATATATATATGTATATATGGGTTTGCTATTTTTTGGAAAACTAACCATACAGGTGAAAGGAAAGAGAAATTGAGGTAATCATGAATTGAGGAGGAGAAATTGCAATTTTTCAATCATGTATCCCCTTACAATTCACAAGGTAAAAGTTTTAATTTCTAAATCCTTTTCAATACGTTGAGGAATGGTTTATGATCTTCAAGAAGGGGGAGAATGTTGACCTAAGTGTTATAAATTGTCCATATTTTGATGATGACTTAACAACTTCATTCATATGTATCTAATATGTAAATTTGAGATTGATTTTAGCTATTAGGTACATGAAAATGATAAATTCCATCAAGTTCTAGCTTGATCTAGTTCAAGCCAAAAGATATGCAAATGCACTTTCTTAGAAAATGCCCTAACACCCTTAGGACAATTTATGTAACCATTTGTATTAATTCTATGTCTTGTAACTAAGATGATAAAAAACCAGGAGCACTAAATTTGAATGTTTAATCAATGTAATTGCATTTTCCAAATTGATCATAGGTTTATGATCGGTTGACTTTCATTCCTAGAAACTCAACTGATGCCTTGGATTAATCTTAGAAAATGCCTACGATCGTTTGAGTTTTCCAGAACAAACTTGACCAGATCCCTGCACTCGCAAATCATGTTTAAGTGATCGGACACGTTTCATCCATGATAAACTCAACTGATGCTTCAAATTTTCTTTGTCATATAGTGCAATCAATTGAGTTACCTTTATTGAAACTCGACTGATTGCACAATATGGAGTGTGCTGAAAAGTGATGCTAACTTTTGGAGTGTTGCAAAACTCAAAATTATATTTGTAGCAAAAGCTCAAACGTCTAGAAAATGTTCCTTGGTGCTCCCAGCCTGTAGTGGACACCCCCAACTATAAATAGGACCTCTTGGAGTTCATTCCAAGGTTGCTCCTTCATACTATTCAAGCTCCTAGCTGTAGTTGAGTGCATCTAGTCCACTTGAGGCCCTTTCTCTCTCTTGTTTGCAAATCAAAATGTCCATATAAGTGAGATAGAATATGTGTGAGAGAGCTACTTAGTCCTGTAAAACTCTCAAAGATTTTGTTTCCCCAACCCCTTTCTTCAAGATCAAGTTGGTGAAAGCTTCTCCAAGTGAAGGAGTAGGTTCAAAGCTTCTCCAAGTAGAAAGAGAAGGTCCAAAATCTTCTTCAAGGTGAAGGAGAAGGTCAAGGGTGAAGATCTAGGAGTAGAGTGGGTAAATCCTTCAAGGAAAAAGACTCAGTGCAAGAAGGGAATCTCCTTGGCAAAGGTGTCCAACTGCTTGGAAGAGTGGGTAAGACCTTGTAAAGGTAGAAGACTCTATCTCAAAGGATAGATAAGTCCTTGTTTGGTTTATTGGCTCATTTTGTTCCTTAAAAAGGAAGATGGATATCCTAGGCCCAGAAAAGGAAGGCTATCTTGTATGTCTTATAATGGACTATAAGTATACATTAGTTGCAAAATCCTAGAGCTTGACCTCTCTTGGTAGTGGGTTGACTTTCTCCTAGTTTGGAGATTGGAATCACTCTACATAACTTGTTCTTTTCTTTATTCAATCTCTATCATCCTTGCTACGTACGCTTATTTACTGTACAAATTCAATATTTTCAATCCCATATCTTGAAGTAACTTGAAGGTCTAAGGAATCTTGTTTAAGTGCTTTTTAGCTCTATTCAACCCCGTCCTCTAGAGCCCATTGATCCAACAATGTGTATCTTGTCTCTAGATCATGTTTTCAAGAACCGATCTTAAAGTATGGAGGTCATCTCTACAATCCAAGAAAGGAAATCAGTTATCCCTATAGGCACTAGAAGGCCAATCGCCATACCATGAGCTCACCCTATTTAAAATATCATATCAATATGGGTCCTTGATGTGTCAGTCTTGATGTAATCCTATTAAAGTATATACTTTCTCGACTGATAATGATAATTCAGCTCAAAAAACCCAAGACAACACATCACCAGATGTGGCCATTACCACTTCAATAGAAGTCCCCTCACCTCTCGACAAAGACAAAGAGAAGGTTACCACCTATGTAGGAGTCCCTACAAGTGCAATCATGAAGGAAGAAAAAAAAGATGCCATCCCAATTGTCAACACTAAGAAATTGCCTCTTACACTTGAGCTATGTTATGAAAATAATCTCGAGGACTCAAACATAATTACATTTTTTGGGGGAAAGTGGAAGGCTATGTGTCTCTAGATGAGGAAATGAAAAGATCCCCATGCATAGGGAGGAAATAATAAAGACACTTGAAGTGGATTATGTCTCCAAGGATGTAACTCCAAAAGCTCTAGCTTCCACCATTGGTCTTATCACCACTATTCACATAGTTTATGAGGTATACCTATGAAGGGATCACAAAATGCCTCCAACAATTACAACCATCTACAATGACCTCAAGATTCCTTCTTGATTCATAAAAATGAAGCATGCTTCATTGTATGATCCCTTACTATGTTCATGATCCTATAAAGAGATCCTTGTAATCTACAATTGACAACTAAAAACATCATCTTTCCACAGTGTAAAGTAGTTGTCTTGAGGACATCACCTGACCATATTAAGACAACTAAAAATCTACCCATCATATGACAAACTTTTGAATATTGTTGTGGTAATGGAATTAAGTCCTTTATTCAGCCTCCTCCTAAGAATGCCGTGGATTCATCAAAATAGGGTGGTTCCCTCATCACTACATCAAAGACACCTATATAGATTGTGGCATGCAAATGTCATAATCCAACCCAATAGCCTATACACCATATCCTACATTGAAAAAGATAGCCTTAGTTTCCAGTTCGAGACACTACATATTTCCAACATCAACTACGTGACAACATGGAGACAACCCTTCTGTCTCTCGTCTGATTGTATACAATTCACACAGTGGGTATGGGAAATGCATATTCATCCATATCAAGGTCTAGGAGCTAGACACAAAGGATGTGGAGATATCATTGAAAGTCTATCAAGACAAAAGGGATTGGACCTGGGGTTCTATGGCCCATCCTACAAACAACCTCGGATCACCAAATGGACATCGTATTGGAAGCCCACAATGTTATGGCCTACTATAAATCACTTGACAATGAGAGACTATCTCAATTGTACACAACTAACCAAAGATTTGAGCAGTGAAGGAAGATGGATCTGGATGGAGGAGAGGTGGTTAGTTAGGATTCTACATTAATGGGATCTTGGATCTAGGCATAGTCATCTCCATCCATACTTTCCTTGCACTGTTGCAACAAGTGAAGAAGGTTTTGACTTTTCCAAGGCCATTATCCCCGTTACAATGTCCTACCTCATGAAAGAGGTTGACGAAGATAACTACAATGACTACCCCAAGATTTCCATCAACAGTAGTGAGATTTCCCTCATCACTAAAGATTCATAGAGTGTTTGCGTTGTCTTAAACAATAAATAGTCCAAATACAAGATCATCCTTCCAAATGAGGAAGCAACCAAGTTAAGGCCCACCCTTGCGGTCGACCAACTGTTCCCAGATCATGTCGATAGTGGAAAGAGTGATGAATATTCTGAAGATGATCTGTTGGCTAGCTAAAAATTTCCTTCCCAAAACCTGAAGATAGGGAGGCACAATTTGAACCATCTAGTCATGACCCACTCGGGATTCTCCCCAACTGGCTATGCTCACTTGGTCTCGAGGACACAACTCCCAATGACATGAAAGAAGACTATGGAGTTTCATGGGATGACTATGACAAAACCTACAAAATAATTGAAGGATTGAGGGTCAATGCTATATTCGAGGCAGAAGTAGTAGAAAACCCATAGTCCCTCATCAACCTTGTACAAAGAGTACTAAGGAAATGAAAACATTTTGTGTGGAGGAGTACGATGTCTTGAAGACTAGGTCACTTCCCATACTAAAATAGCCCTTTGGAGGAATAATACCCTGATGTAGTTGAGATCCCAGAGTGGTTGTATATCCACACTCTTTGACATTCATATTCTCTTTCAAAAAATCCAAAAAATTGCAAAATCCCTGAAATACCATAAGTAAACAAAATCCCAAAAAAATCACAAAATTCAGAACCACCCAAAAATACTAAATGATGAACTAACTCTCTAGGAGTTTGCATAATAATGTACAAAAGTAGCACATATCTACAATGAAGAAGATGTGGAGTCTAAAGATGTCCCAATCCTAGAATATATGGCAAAGAATCACCAATATATTCATATTGAAGACAATACAGAGCCTGTAAATCTCATCTTAGGCCCTAAGCCACACAAAGACAAGATTTGTTTGTGTCTAGCTCAGGCTATCAAGGATAAATTGGTAGACATATTATGAAATTACTTGAATGTGTTCAATTAGAGTTACTTAGATATGTTGATGTTGATTAAGAAGATCACAATTCATCTACTCCCAATCATCATAGGAATTCCTCTTGTCAAGCAAAAGGCTATACACTTTCAACCAGAATGGAGTCTCAAGATTATAGAGAAAGTTCATAAGTAATACAATGTTGGTTTCTTAGAGTCATTTAGCTACCCTACATGGCTCGCTAACACTATACCTATACCAAAGAAGGATATGGAAAAATATGAATGTGTATGGACCATCACAATCTCAACAAGGAATTCCCTAGAGATGACTTCCCACTTCTCCACATGGATATGCTTGTCAACAACACAACCAACCATACACTCCTCATTTTCATGGATGGATTTTCCAATTACAACCATATTGAGATTACCAAGGAAGATAAACAGAATACAAACTACATCACAACATGGGGAGTATTTTGCTATCAAATCATGCCATTTGGTTGCAAGAATACTGGAGCTACATATCAATGAACTTTGTCACTTTGTTCCATGACATGATGCATAAGGAGCTGGAGGTCTATGTGGATGAAATGATAGTAAAATATTAAAGTCTAGAAGATCACATTGACAATATAGATAAGTTGTTTCAACAGCTATGACAATTCTATTTGTGCCCAAATCTTACCAAGTGCACCTATGGGGTTATATCAGGTAACCTCCTTAGGTATATTGTCAGCCAGAGAGGAATCAAGTCGATCACAAGAAGGCTTGTTCTATCAGATAAATACCATATTCCCTAAAAAGGAAATGGAGATATGAGACCTAATCGACCTCCTTCAATATTCCAGTCTCTTCATCAAGCACACACATATATGCAAGCATATCTACAAATTACTCAATAAGAAACCCAACTCACGGAAGGACAATGAAGGAAGGCATTCTAAAAGCTGATAAACTACATCAGCAATTCACCAATACCAAGGTAGAAATGATAGGATACATGTGGCAACACATCCCATTATCATACATATAACGAGGTGTTACGCGAAAACGTGCGGAAATCGCCATAACCACAACTTAATAAAAAACACGAGTTAATTAAAACCATTTGCAGAAAACTAAGAAACATATTACATTTTAGTCCATAACCTGCAAGAAAACATGTTATATACATATCCACACAAGCCTGGATACATGTCCACAGCTTAGAGCAACAGCTGTTCTGTCATAACCATGAGTTCACCGCCTGTTCATACATATAAAGGCCCACATCCAGCCAGCAGCAGGATATACAAATAGTATCAGTCGTACATCGTGAAACAACATCAAAACACCGCCAAGGACCTGAGAGTACAGGGATGACTCTAGACTCTACAACAAAACATCCAAAACAGCAGCATCTCCAAAGCTTGCCTTCTACTAATCTTCTTGATGCTCGGCCGCAACTCCGCAACCACTACCACATCTGGCTCGACCACCTAAAAAGGATGTAAACCAGTGGAGTGAGACAGTTGAACATTGTCCCAGCGGGAGGCATAACTCTGTGCCAAAACTACAAAACCTCTGATAAGATAGAGCTTATAACAGCAGATTACTGTCAAGGAATATAACAGAAACAATTATGAAAAACAAGCCATCCTCACCATCAGACTTACCAGCTGTACCAACATATTTCCCAATGGAACATGATTGACAAGATAAACTATATATGAAACTCACCACATAGGAGTAATGCATAGTAAATGCAAGATAAATAAAGTTAACTACACAAACAAGGCCTCAACCAATGTTTCGTGTTTGTCTTAAGCAATATATACTGAACGGCTGTATTACATTTTATTATGCCCTGAGGAAATGAACTGTACTGTTCAAATCCAACCTTCGGCTGCGAAGCCCATAGCCGGTGGCATATAAGGTCAATGGAAGAGCCAGAATCTAAGACCTCACCCCTCGTGGTCAGTACACGAGAACACAAGCAGGACCTCAGTCTCATGCTCAAGTGGTCTAAACCCACAGGGTCAACTCCACAAGCTACCCTCTACCTAGCCCGCCTCGGTACAGGTCACGGTGCTAGAAACTGAGCTACGAGTCTAAACATCGTGCTCGGAGCCATGAACGCATTCATGCTCAACATATCACATATCTGGAGCCATGGGCCATGTTCACCATGCTCTTCACACATTCGAGTCTGCAACCGCAGCTGCACTCATTTCACCTCTCTATTTTAGGCTAGGAGAAACCTCGCATATTCAAAAATATGCGCTCCGGGTTGACCCGCAGGAGAACCTGTTTCATCATCACCCTATCGTGACGGGTGATGAATCTATGGCCAGGGCAAACTATATGGTAGATTTCACGGTGATTATTTAGTGTCTTTTAGATGGATCACAAGATTCAACCAAGTTTGTATAACACGCAAGATATAACAAAAGGTAAACAACATAAACTCAACATTATTCATTTCCTACAATTTACATCACATCGATCCATCACAAGGATCTCACATCACATGTTATCACTTGGCCTCTTGCCAACCATCTAGATCCATCTCAAGGATCATCACATATCATGGGATCTCAATCCCTCATCACATAGTACCATAGCCTCTCAAGGCTTTCAACATCATTATGGAACATCATTCATAATTCACCTGTCATCGCAGTATTCACATTGACCATTTCTCATAGCCTTTCATTGGGCTAAGCATTACCTGCATGGTTAGCATCATTCAATAACCAGATGAATAATCAAGAGACTACAATTACTTCCATAGTGTGACAATTAGGGTTAAGTGTATTGTCAGCATAACATGACATCAATAATCATTATCCATGCCTCATCTCAAGGTCACACGTGTGAGCACATTTATCAAGCAACCCTAATGTATGCTCAAGATCATATTTGACATTAAAGGAAATAAAAACACCATCATTAAGAAATGAGCCAACATAGGAGCATAGTCAAAATGTCACCTTTCCATGACCAATCGTGCCCTCACAAAAGACATTCAAAACTCTCACTAAAGATCACCCTGGGCAGAACCCATCCTTATCTAACCCCTGTCGGGCGTGCAGCCCTAGCAGGTGTGCAAGGTACATACATCGAGCGAGCAGAGTATTGCGGGTGTGCAAGGGAAAACCGGGCGAGCCGTGCAAGACTCCTCTATCGGGCGAGCCATTCATGTGTCGGGCGACACAAGTTAGGTCAGGCGAGCAGAGTAAAGCTGGGCGACATAGGTACCGGGCGAGCCAAGGGAAAACCGAGCGACACGGGGGCATGTAAGGCAAATCAGCTACGCGAGCAAGTGCCGGGCGAGCAAGGCCTATCGGGCGAGCCAAGGCACGAGCGAGCAGGTGTGTCAGGGGGAAACCAGGTGAGCAGCACACTGAGTTATCAGGCGAGCTAAGCTACTGAGCTAGCAAAGTTCAACTGGGCAAGCAGTCTGTCGGGCAGGGCTGGCTCAGGGCAAGCTGGGTCTGGTTGCTCACCCGCCCAAGGAACAAAAAGAGAAAACTTGCTCACTCAAGCCGTGCAAGGTAACAAAGCTATGAGGGTTGTCGGGAATCACCTCCATGAGTACCAAACTCTCAAGATACAACTACTCAAGGTCATCTAAATGAGCTCACCATCTTGCCCAAGGTGAGAGGAGAGTCTTGCTCAAGCCACTAAGTCAAGAGCTCACCTCAATCGGGTAGGAGAGAGGGGTGTTGCTCATGACACTAGGACCAAAGCTCACTCATCTAGACCAAGGGGAGAAAGGAGTGTTGCTCTCCTAAACCCTAATACACATGGATCGGCCAACATGCAAGATAACTATAAATCAACTACTAACGTGCAAGGGAAAGATTAAAGCAAACATATATAAAAAGAGAGTAAGGTAGCTAGGGTTAGAGTCATGCAACCCACCTTAAGCTCCAAGGAAGAGGATGCACTTCGAGCTCCAAGGGTTGTTGACCACCAAAGCTCCTCCAAGGGGGTGTGTCGGCCTCCACTCTTCTTCTCCAAGGGTGTGTCGGCCTCCAAGCTCCTTCTTCAAGGGTGTGTCGGCCACCAAGAATGGGAAAGATGGAGTGTGTCATGCACAAGAAGGAGAGGAACTAAAGGGCCTCAAGCTAAGGAAGGGATCACCTATATAGATGAGAAAGGAGGAGAAACCAAGGTTGTCTCATGCTAGGTGTCATCCACCCAAGGAACACATGTCCACCAACTCAAGCCACCACTCTTGCAAGTCATAAGACACTTGTCCAAGATGTGTACCATGTGTCCTCCAAACATGACCAAGGTTGGACCAAGCATCATGGGCGACACACCAAGCTTGCTCTAGGGTGACACACCTCCTTGTTGGCCGACACACACCTCACTTGGCCGACACAAGGCTCAAGCAAGCCCAAACAAGGAACTCCAAGGCCCAAACAAGCTCAACAAAGGCCCAGAGAACTCAAACAACAAGCCCAAACCTTCCTCTCAACCCTAGAGGAAGCAAAGAGAGAAGAACACCTCTCAAGGTGGAAAACTTGCTCACAAACCCAAAACTTGGGTGATTTTCAAGTAGCACCTCCAACTCTCAACAAAGCACAAGCAAACCCTAATCACAACTAAAGGTGATTAGCAAGCATCAAACCATCAAGGTTAAGAAAAACAAACAGGGTAAGCCCTAAACGCAGGTCAGGGTCCTTACAATACCCTTACTTTAGTTATCAATATACAAAATGTTGATGGGAGGAGTCTTGAGTCAATCAATTATCCATGGAAAGCATGCTATCTACTATCCATCCAAGAAGTTCAATGATACTGAGGCTCACTACACTATAATTGAAAAGTATGGTCTAACCTTGATACATGCAATAAATAAGCTACACCTCTACTTAATGACATATTCTCTATAGATGATTGCAAAGAACAACCCACACTACTATTTGTGTTATCACCGTACCCTCACTGGACTATGCACCAAGTAGCATGTAATTTTATCTAATTTCAATATGACATATCTACCTATGATGACGGTCAAAGCGTAGGATATAGTTAATCAACTAGTAGATCCCTCTCTTTTTGAAGAATCAACACATGAGTATGAGTTTCCAGATGACAAAATAGGAATTATCAACTCACCATACACCATTATACCTCTAAATTCAGACCTACGGACAATCTTTTTCTATGCAGAAGCAATCACAAATGAGTCAGGTTAGGAATTGTCCTTCATAATCTACAAGGAGAGTAGCTACCATCATCTAGAAGGCTAGAATATTACACCACCAATAGCATGGAAGAATATAAAGTATGCATCTTGGGACTCCATCTCTTTAGAAAATAAGGGGCACACCATCTGCAGGTCTATGGCGACTCCCTCCTTGTGATACTACCAAGTCTAGAATAGCTATATAACTTGGCATCCAAACTTGGTCCCTTACCAAGAGTACATATGTTCCCTCGCTCAAAACTTCAAACACATTTTCTTAATTCCTTTAGAAGAAAACACAACACATTCTCTAATGTTGTGGCTACCCTTTATTCTTGGATAGATATTTAAGGGGACCATAGATTCTGATTTTGAAGCATGTACAATCTTATCACATGGTTATTGCATGGTCACTGCCAACACATTCAACTAAGAAGATAAGGCTTGGTTTCACAAAAAATCCGCGACCACCACCATGTTTAGCTCGACCACCTAAAAAGGGTGTAAACCAGCGGGGTGAGACACACAGTCCCAGCGAGAAACATAACTCTCCTCCGAAACTACAAAACCTCATAAAGATAAAGTAATAACAGCAGATAACTGATAAGAGGTATAACAACAGTAGTTTATGTAAAGCAAAACTATTCTTAACGACCAGCTTACCAGATATACGGAAGGCATATAACCAATTTTTTTATGGAACGTGATTAACAAGATAAGATATATACTGCCACATGACATGAGGAACATATAAGTAACTGCAAGATATAACAGATTAGCTACACAAGCAAGGCCTCAACCAATGTTCTGTGTTTTGCCATAAGCAGTAAATACTATACGGATACATCCAAAGGACTCCTGCCTCTAGAGTAGTCCACACAGACCAACTAGAACTCATGTCGTCCTGTAGGAATGGACAAGAAGGAGTTATCCCTCCCTTTCATGTACTAGTCACCAACATGCTCTCCCACAACAATGATCCTCAATTGTTTTCTCTCTTGTGGCTATCCCTCTCTAGTCGATTAGAACTTGCCTGGGCTCTCATGGTTACCACAACCAGAGAGGACAACAATTATTAGGGCAACTGATTCTCAATTGTATGTGTAATAGTTGTGATAAGGGAAGCCCCCAGTACCCCTCTAAATATAGGAAGGGTTAGGGCTAGGGTTCCCAGTCCCCATCCAATGCGGGACTAAAGCAGGAGTCGAAAGGACAAGAAGATCTTAATTTTTTGCAACTTTTTTGGAAGTTCACAACTTGTGTGTGACAAAACGGTCATATTTCCTAGTGAGACGATCAGTTCACACCTTCCAGTTTAGCACACATGTCAGCAATTCAATTCCAAATAGTACACAACTTGACGTCAACATCAATCCTTTGTGCAATCAAATTGCACTCCCAAAATGGGCATTTGGTGCAACTGAAATGGATGTCTCACACTAGACCAGATAGCCGTTTGGTGCAACTGAGATGGGCATCTCACACCAAGCCACAAAATCATTTCACACAAGTGAGATGGGTGTCTTGCAGCCCATGTTAGGTAGAATTCCACCCACTGTACAATACAATCAGCCTGACACTCCAAACAACACTTTCAACACTTGAACTGATCGTTTGATAGTCTAGTCAGCTGATCTATTGTGTGAATTGAAATACCTAAACACTTTAGTAATCAATCCAATTATCATTCAAGATCAAACTACTCTTCTAGATGAGTTCCTATGTGTGTGACCCTATAGGTCCCATATCACATTGGTAGTGAATGTCCATAACAACTTATGACGTTACAAGCAAAGAGTGATGCCTAGTCGCACGTCATTCCTACCCAAGTGAATGGAAAGTTGGGGAGTAACTTCAACCTACAATTTGTGTATGGTGTTATAGTGTTTGTATAGTTCCTTTGTCACTGATATCCAGATTCTAGAGGCATGGAGCAGTCATCCTCATTATTATTCAATCTAGTTCTGTAAACCAGAGAAGACTACATGAGATATATGTAAGCTTAATATCACATATTGACTCACATGTGTATGGCCATACTTTTCTCAATCTCGCTAATCAAGAGGCCTTGGATATCATACTCGTGTCAGAGGGACAAATCCCATATCTATCACTCACAATCAATCTCCATGTGTCAAAATCACCCAACCATCACCGGTATAACAACCCATGTTTCAAGACTACGTTTGATGATGTCAAAGTGTACCCAAAAACATGAGTGTAGTGATTTTAGGTCTAAGAACCACAACCACCACCATCACTGTGAGAGCTGACTATGACTTCCATGTGTTAATTTCACAGTGGGTCTATCTGATACATTGTTCTCTAACATGTATTTGTGTACTTGGTTTGATATTGCCATATCATGACCAATGAGATTCAGTCATCAACCAACTCACACTCTGATGTTATGTGTAATTGTTTTCTATCAACCTTCCACATTGACAATTGATCAGAGACATAATGAGAATATGTATATGTACTCTTAACATCCGTCTGATCTCATTTCTTCCAAGCCTAATACTTGAAGACATACGTCATTGAGTAGAAATATTCTCTAGACATTTATTATGTTATCATTATAACACATCTATAGCTTGAAGTTGTTCTCCAACTTTCCAATTACTTAGGTAGAGATGATGTGTTTCTATATACTACTTATTCCTTGAGATGTCATATTTTACTTATAGACATTCATTGCCACCGTCATGTAGGACCGATAAGGTCACACACATTGAATGTACCTGGAATAAGAGTTTACTCATGGATGAGGTTTCATTTTGTTACTAATGTGTTTTTGTAATTAACTTAAACAACACTGGTTATCATTTTCCTAACTATAGTGTCTAGTTGACTGTCTGGGAATGCTAGTAGATTGACTGCAGAGTCCAATCAACAAACTAGAGTGTCTATTTGACTAGAGGATGATCAATAAGACTGGATCAAGTAATTCATGTTGACGTCATGACATGTATTAATCATCACATCAAAAGCCAATACTTTTATGAATAGGAGAAACAAGCAATTGACTGACTAGAATGTCCCACTGACTAACTGGCATTCCTATCGATGAGATGGAAAGTCAAGTTGACTAATTGGTTATTTACAACAAGCAAATGTTCATGAAATTTGTCCCATCATGTCCTCAGATTTGTGAAAAACCTTACCCATTTACTCCTACATAAAAGGGGGTAGGGTGTCCAAGGCTCTCATCACCCTTGTATGGAAAGACTCCTCCATCTCAACATTGTGGTAATGTGAGAGACAGATGAATCTTACCTATAAGGGGGTATAGGAAAAGGGGAGAAAATCCAAAGCTAGCACATTGACAACATGCAGGGACAACTTCTTCATGTCAATTCAAGAAGAATGACATGGAGTTCCTGGTGCTCTGTGTGAAATACTTAGAGGTGTGGAGCCCCTCGCCACTGTGCTAGGAGGAATTCATCAACCTCCTTATAAGGTGCAACACTAGGAGTGTGACACTGAAATGGGGAAAAGATTTTGAGGCCATATAGTTGAGCCTTGACGAGGACGTCAATAGTCTATGTGAGGGAGATTGTAATGTCCTAAGATTTGAGGATTGGATAAAATGATCTCAAAAAGAATGTTTAGACTGCCCATATCACCAAGGTGCACCTCCTTTTCTAGGAGCCCATCACTAAATAACTCCATAGTTAAGTGTGCTCATCTTAGAGTAATACTAGGATGGGTGACCAGTCAAGAATTTGACCTCGACTTGCATGTGAGTGAGGGAAAAGCACGCAGTTAAGGCTTATGGTGGTTTGTGGGGCCAGTCGTCATTCCTAAAACTCTACTAGAGCCTTGGGTAGTGGGCCCAGGTGTTACAGAAACATTCATGGTAGATGTCTAAATAATGATGTTACTCAATGACATATATCTTTAGGTTGAGGACCTGAATAATGATATCATATGTATGATAAGAAGACATACCTTTCTGTAATGTCTCTGTTTGGATATTACTGTAGAAACAAAGTAGACAAAATTTATATATAAGACTAGAATGTGTATTGGCTAATGATAGAGTCTTATTAGACATGATATTGGATATCAAGTCAAACACATAGGTACCTAATAAAGAACAATGTACCAGATAGACCCACCTTGAGAGTGATACTTGGAGACCGTGTAATGGTAGCCATAATTAGCTATCAAAGTGATAGTGGTGGTATTGGTTCTTCGACCTTAAGTCACTACAATAATCACATATCATTCGAAGAACTTTGACACCATCAAGTGTAACCTTGAATAAGGGTTGCGATAAAGGTGGTGCTCATGTACATTACAGTACATGGGGATTGACTATGACTGATGTAGATGAGATTTGTCCCTCATATACAAGTTAATATCTTAGACACTTGATAAGTGAGACTGAGAGCCATATGTCCATACTCGTATGACTCAATATGTGATATGTGAGATCACAAGCATTTAGTATTGTATTAGATGCATTCAAGGAGCATGGATTGAATATTAAGGGTATGATGATTCCATGCCTCAAGTTCAATTTGGATATCAGAGACAAAAGAAATATTGATCATTATAACACTAATCACATCTATAGCTTGAAGTTGTTCTCCAACTTTCCAATTACTTAGGTAGAGATGATGTGTTTCTATATACTACTTATTCCTTGTAATGTCAAATTGTACTTATAGACATTTGTAGCCACCATCATGTAGGACCCATAAGGTCACACACATTGAATGTAACTGGAATAGGAGTTTACTCATGGATGAGGTTTCATTTGGTTACTCATGTCTTTAGGTAATTATCTTAAACAATAGTGGTTATCATTTTCCTAACTATAGTATCTGGTCGACTATCTAGGAATTCTAGTTGATTGATTGGAGAGTCCAATCAACAAAATGGAGTGTCCATTCAACTAGAGGATGATCAATAAGACTGGATCAAGTAATCCATGTTGATGTCATGACAAGTATTAATCATCACATAAAAAGCCAATACTTTTACAAATATGAGAAATAAGCAATCGAACGACTAGAATGCCCAACTGACTAAATGGAATTCCTATCAATGAGATGGGTAGTCCAGTTGACTAATGTGTTATTCACAACAACCAAAAGTTCATGCAATTTGTCCCATCATGCCCTTAGGTTTGCAAAAAACCTTACCCATTTACTCCTACGTAACAGGGGGTAGGGTTTCCAAGGATCTCATCACTCTTGTATGACAAGAATCCTCATTCACAACATTGTGGTAATGTGAGAGATAGATGAATCTTACCTATAAATGGGGTCTAGGAAAAGGGGAGAAAATCCAAAGCTAGCACATTGACAACATGGAGGGACAAGTTTTTCATGACGATTCTAGAAGAATGGCATGGAGTTCCTGGTGATCTGTGTGGAATACTTAGAGGCGTGGAGCCCTTCGCCATTGTGCTAGGAGGAAGTCATCAACCTCCTTCTAAGGTGCAACACTGGTAGTGTGACACCCTTTGCCACACAAAGTGAGATTACTAAAAACCAAAGTGTGGAAACCAACACTACTATGAATTACCCAAAAAGAACAAAAATTAAAACCAAATATGGTAAGGCACAACATTAGAAAGCTCATCACAAGGAGACCCAAAGACACTTTTCATCAACATTATATATCCTGAAACAACGTTGTCTGTCAAGCACAATGTATGTTCCACTTACATCAACCTGTATAACAACCAACTATACAACAAGAGGCGATCAAACCCAAAACTCTCATCGATATCATCATCAAAAACATGAGCAAATTCATATACAAAAACTACCCCCAAGGGCATAATTCGATATTGATGACTCTAGGACTCTAACAAAAAAGACTAACAAGAAATACTCCAACCTTAACAACTACTACCCTTCTTTCTATTGCACGGTCTCCACAACATGGCCTCTACATACTCATGCACAACCACCTAAAAGATGTGGAAAAACCCATGCGGTGAGATTCCAAATCATAGTGGGAGATATAACACTCCACAAACTCTATTATAACACAGATATAACTTGTAAAGAGTAGATATCAAGGACATTACTTTGGTATACAAGTGCAGTACTAATATAAGCAAAAGAGTCACCGTCATCAACTAAGATGATTAGATTACTATAATAATGTACATATAATTAACAAAATAGATATGGTAGTTGCATCAATTAGTAGAATAGTTATATGACAAAGAAGGAATATGAAGATCATGTATATCATCTAACAACTATACTATACAAAGAAAGCAAGGGCTCATCTAATATTTCCGTATTAGATCCTATGCCAGTATGCTACACAGCTGATTATAAGTTTTATTATGTCATGAGATTGGAGTCATACTGCCCAAATCCAACTGACCACTACTAAGTGGAAATTGATTCCATACAAGTTCCATGGAAGAGTCAGAATCCATGATCTCATCCCATAGGTGTGAACCTATAGTGACATCACAAGTAATACTGTCATGAGAAACATATAGTCCAGATATACAAGTCTAGCCCGCCTTAGTATAGGTCACCGCACCATTAGAACTGAGTTACAGCCCGCATCTGCACTCCTACTAGGGTATGGCCCGCAACCAATCTTGTATCACATATCACTAAGCTACGACATGTAGCCACTCCTATCAGGGTATGGCCTACAACCAATCTTGTTTCACATCACTAGGAGACCAACTCATGCATGGTTGTCTCATATATCCTGGATGTAAGGGGATATTTGTCCTCACCCCAGCATATTCAAAAATATGCGCTCCGAGTTAAACTCGTTTCACCATCTTTCAAGTGTTGACACAAAATGGATCTATGGCACATGGAAATAATGATGCTCAAGTTCCACTTAATTAGTTAAGTGCATTATAATATCTTTTAGCATCAAACAAGTTATATTGTATAAAGACAGAACAAGTTCTATGAGATAAGGACATAACATAACTCCATAAGATAAAAAAATGTATATGGTAAGAACTTGTTACACTATCACCACATGATGGCTATATTATTTTCATGGGATACCAATTCCTCAATTTATCATGGGAAACATTATCTCATAATAGGTAACCACTATTGATAGGTCATAGGACCCAATCACCACATTCCTGTATCACGTGTATAATCAACATGCATCACAGGGGCATATTCAACCGATCTCACATCATAGACATCATAGCAAACACTACCTATGGTCATAAAATTCATAACACTTGCATGGTTAGAAGATCATATTCAAGAGAGATAACATCATAACCATCAATGATAAGTAACTAAGCAAAACTTATTCACTATTAGGGTTTAGGGTTTCCTCTTTAGCCGATTTGGGTTTACAAGATTAATGTCAACCAACCATCTTAGAATAACCACCCTCCATAGTATTGGAGTGTAACAACATTAGAATAGATTAGATAACACACTAAACAACATTATACAAGTTCATATATGATTTTCATTAGGTGTTAATATGTTCTTCATAACCACCAATCGTGACCGCATGTATCCATATAGACACATGGGTCGCAGACACCCTCCATGATATGTCACGACCATGAAATACTCCATGGGTGTCTCGACCCACAATGTCATCAACATGTCACGACCCACCCCCATCATGTCGCGCCTACAATTTTTGAGTTAGGATTTGGTCTTCGTCTTGACCACCAACTATGTGTCGCGACCACAACACATCAACCACCACCATGTCGCGACCGCAACACCTCTTGGTCATGACCCAAAACACCAAGGGCTATCTAAGCTATATCAAGGTAAGGGACTAAGGGTCACTAGGTTGATAAGCACTAAGTGTTCTCACCCATCAACACTAGGTCTAACATCACCACAA
This sequence comes from Alisma plantago-aquatica, assembly GCA_963693085.1. Lineage (NCBI taxonomy): Eukaryota > Viridiplantae > Streptophyta > Magnoliopsida > Alismatales > Alismataceae > Alisma > Alisma plantago-aquatica. The sequence goes on from OY856410.1 coordinate 589,694,698, forward strand.
GGAAAGGACATCTCGACCCCAAAGCCAACTTGGTCATGGTCATCAACCATGGGCCACATCATGGACGTGACACACATGGGTGTGTCTCGAACACCAAGACAGATAGGTCATGACCACACAAAGGGTGAACATCTAGGTCACCAAAATAGAAACCAACTAAGGAAGAACCTAGATCACCAAGAAAGGGAACCTCAAACAAACCAATCTCCACAAACCCTAAGGCAAAGGTCCATGAAAGCATAACCAAAGGAAAAGAAACCATGCCCAAGATAACTAAAACTAAGACTAACTTTTTTCCCACATCTACGTACATAAACATCAACCATGAAGTCTAGATCAAGGGTCAACCATGGAGAAGGAACTCCATGAAACAACCTCTATCAAAATGAGCACACAAAAGATTAGGGTTGCAGATTACTTCTAAACCAAGCATAATAACTCTACCAAATGAGTTCTACGGTTTATCATGATATACTAGGATGATGGAGAAGCATCATAGAAAGAGAGAACAATAATAAAATTCAACGAGAAGTGCAATAATAGAGAGGGTTTAGTGTTATATAACCTGCCTTTAGAAGATCATCAACAAAGCTCCAAGCACATGATCCAAGGGTTGGAAAAGTTCAACCAAAAGGTACACAATCGGCCTCAAGAGCAACGCAACAAAGGGGAAACACCAAGGTCAAAGAGTATCTCAAGAAAGAGAGAAAAACCTCAAAACCGAACCAAAAGAAAAAAGGGGGGAAAGAGAGAAGAAACTCCCTCTCACTAGGGTGTCGCCTTGTCAAAACTTGACCTACTACCCTTGTGATGAGGAGCTTACTCTCAAGAATGACCACCATGTCAAAACACAGTCTAAGGCCAAGAAAGAGGAAGAAGATGGGGTAGCAGATATGAAAGAAACACTAAAGAAAGAAGATAAATACTCACAAAGATTGGAGATGACCAAGGATCACCACAAGCACCACATGTAAGGGATGAACCACATCCAAGGCACCAAGAACACTCTTTCTTTGTCGAACAAGCTCCAAGGACGAGCTCAAGAGAAGGTAGGAAGAAGACGACTGAAAAGAACCACTTGCATTGAGAGAAGAGGGTTCATATATCAAAGGAGGAGGGAGGTAAGACAAAGGATGATGTGTCAACAAGATAAGGTTCCAAAGAGACACTTGTCCACTACAAAGGCCAACATGCAAACACATGCAACCACATAAAAATGACATGCAAGTCATGGTGATACACTTTAGGTCATGTGTCAACCACCTAACCAACTCCACCCTCTATGTCGTGACTGTGAAACACCAAGGGGTTCCATGGTCACGACACATCCTAGCAACACCACTAGGTCATGACACCAAGACCACCACAAGCAACCTAGGTCGAAGAACACCTCTACAAGCCATTGTCTCTACCCAAGACAACCTTGTTCATGATCACAACACTAAGGGGAAGAGTCTCAACCTCAACACCCCCTCAACAAATCCTAGGTCATGACCAAGGTCGAGACAAACCAACATAGGTCACAAGGTCAAAGCACACCAACCCTAAAAAACCCTAATCACCACTAAGGGTGAAACCACTCAACCAAGGATCAAACAAAGCACCCCAAAGAACCAAAATATCTCTCATGAAGACAAGAGAGAAGGAACACTCTAGAGGTGGGAAATTGCACATAAACCTTCTATGTTGGGTAAATTGCAATTTGCACCAAAACAAGCACAAAAAGCACAAACATCATCCAATCTAGCTCAAACTGGAAACATAAACTCTCCACAAGCTCTAATAACATCTCAAAAGATTAAAGAAAGGTCCTAAGCACACAATCAAGATAAAAGCAAACATGGTTACAACAAAACTCAGGTAAGGGTCCTTACAAGCTATAAACCCCTTACAAGCATTTTGCCCCCACAATCCTAAGAGAAAAGAGAGGGGTACTTCCACTTCATATCTTCCTCAAGCTTCCATATAGCTTCCTCAACCCCACGTTGATGCCACAGAACCTTCACAAGCACTATGCCTTTCTTCTTTATCTTCTTCACTATTTTGTTAAGGATCAATACTAGACCTTCCATGTAAGACATGTCATCATCCGTCTCCACCTCCACTGGATGCAACACTAACTCTATATAAACATGACACTTCGTCAACATACTCACATGAAACACTAGATGCAACTTGTGCAACTCAGGTGGCAACTCCAACCTCTAAGAAACCTTCCCAACACATGTCATAGGGTAAGGTCCTATAAACCTGGGAGCCAGCTTACCCTTCTTCCCAAACCTCAGAACAACTTTCATAGGAGAGACCTTCAGATACACTTTGTCTCCTACCTAGAACTCCAAAGGTCTATGGTGGTTATCTGCATACGACTTCTGGTTGTTCTTGCTACCTTTAACAGTCGTTGAATCACTTTGATTTTTTCAGTCATCTATTGTATTAGATCAGAAGCAAGAAGTTAATATTCACTCATCTCATACCAACATAACGGAGACCTTCAACGCCTCCCATGCAATGCCTCATACGGTTCCATGTCGATGCTACTCTAATATCTGTTGTTGTAGGCGAACTCTATCAATTTGAGGTGTATGTCCAAACTTCCTATAAACTAAAGAACATAGGATCTTAATAGATCCTCTAGAGTCTGAATGTTCCTTTCAGATTGAACATCTATATGTGGGTGGAAAGTAGTGCAAAACTTTAACTGCGTATCAAAAGCGATGTGCAATCGCTCCCAAAAGTGACTCATGAATTGAGGACCTCTATCAGACATAATGGTAGTCATAACACTATGCAAACACACTATCTCATCCACATAGATATGTGCAAGCTTCTCAACTATAAGTTGTAAGCAATTTGTAATACTACATTGATCATATCAATAAAGGCAAGTTTCCAATATATGTGTTTGTGTTTTATATTGTAAGATGACCACAAAACTTATAGATGTCTATAGAATAATATACTCAGTGATATATGTCTTTGAGTTGATAACTTGAACAGTTAGATCATATGTATGATAAGAGTATGTATTCTTGTTTTGTCCCTAATCAGTTGTTATTATGGAAATATTTGTAGACATCAATAACACATAAGATTAGAATGTATTTTGGTCGATATAAGAATCTCATTATCCATGATATGGAGATATCAAACCAAATACATAGATACTTGTTAGAGAACAGTGTATTGGACAGACCCACCTTGAGAGTGACACATGGATACCATGATTGGTAGTTAGAGTCACATCTCATAATGATGGTGGTGATTTTGGTTCTTAGACCTAAAGTCACTGCACATAGCACATGTCATTCATTGTACTTTGACATCAACCATCGTGGTCCTCAATAAGAATTGCCATAAAGATGGTGCTTGGGTGCGATGTGACACATGGGGATGATTGTGAGTGATGCATATGGAATTTGTCCTTCCTATGGTAGTTTGATATTCCAGCCACTTGATAAGAAAGATTGAGAATTGCATGGCCATGTTGATGTGAGTTAATATATGATATTGATCTTACATATATCTCAGATAGTCTGCTCTAGTTCAAGGAACATGGATTAAAAGTTGAAGAGGGTAACAGTTCCATGACTTGAGTTCAATCTAGATATCAGCAACAAAGGAACTATACGATCACTATAACACAATTCATTAATGATAGGTTATTTTGTTCTCCAACTTCTCCAATTACTTGGGTGGAAATGAAGTCTTGCTAGATACCAATCATTGCTTGTGGAATCATAATATGATTTTGGATATCACTGCCAACGTAAATTGCAGCCTACTAGGTCACACACATAGGATGTGTTGGAATAGGAGTATAATTATGGGTTTGATTGGAATTGTTATGAATCACATTGATTACTAAAATGTTTATGTAATCCATTAGAATAATATTGGAATATATTAAAATGTTTGAGCCAATTAATTGGAGTGACTGGCTCAAAGTGCAAGGGGGAGTTTGTTGGTATATATGCTCATAGAGCCATCTTGAGCGATTGTGTGGAGTCTGATATTAATTAATTAATTAATATGATTACTTGGTTAATTAATTCATTCTAGAATATTCTAATTAATACACGAGAATTTTAACTAACACAATCTTTCTATTTATCGATGGGTTTAGGAAATCCATCTTCCTTTCGTCTCCTATTTAAAGGGGCTTGACGGTTGATATATTTATAAGATATTGACAAAGGCTTTTTAGTTTACACTCACGTACGTAAACCTTATCCGTCACCATCCTCAGGAGAGAAAGGAGAGCACCGCGACACTAGCACGTCACTGCATAGAGACTAATCCTTCTTGCCGGATTAGGAAGCATGATGTGGAGTTCCAGTCCATTCCCGTATACGAAATAGAGACACATACGCTGAGATGCCTACATTCAGATGATGTCAACGACCATCCATACGCGCTATGTGCGGTGTACATCACCACACAAAAGGTGCATCGGAAGATCTTCCCACAATGCACTCAATGAATGGGAGAGAAGTACTGTCTGTGTAGGCCAGTAGCATTGCACACCATCGTGTAGTGGGAATTCGCCGTACTTGCTCCGCGATAAGGTATATCCCACAAACACTCTTTCTGAAGATGCTATTGTCGACTAGACACGGTTTCAGGTTGTGTGGAAATTTTTTTTTTCTTTCTCTGTGCATTTTTCCTCCAAAAAACCCAATAGTATTATCAAAGCAATGTTGATCTACGTCATATTTGGATTTTTTTCGATATGATTGAATTGTTGTATACTATTTTTGTGGTTGCATACGATGTGAATTTAAAACTGCTTCTCTGCATATCTAAACCTAATTATACATATGTTGCAAGCTTCTATTTTTGACATTTTAGACGGGGTCAACTATGGAAAATACTGATTTTCCTAAGTGCACGGAAGTAAAATTCCATAGACCTTTCAGGGATTCTGCCCCTTTGTACCCTACAGTCTTTGTGGGATTCAAAAATTTATTTAATGGGGAATGTCCCACATTAAAAGGACTACAATTTTAATATGTACATACATATATGTAGATATACCTATGATATCATACACGTTGCCTTAAAAATATGTTTTATGTGGTGAATGCTTGCACGGTTATGGCCTAGAATCCCCTTTTGTGAAAGTTGTAAATGAATGTGGTTGTGAATCTTGTGGATATGTTTTCTTTTGAATGCTATGAATGTATAATGGTTGTATGTGGATCCTTTTTATAAAGTATTCGACTATCATGTTGAGCCTCATCTTTTATTTCAAAGTGGAATTAATTCTTTCTCTTTATATTTGTACTCATATGATGTAATAGAGATAGGATTAGTTTTAGTATTTGTAAACTTGATGTAAGGAGGCCACTAGAAGATCCAACTCCAAGGAGAGTCCATGGAGAAGATCCATGAAGATCCAACTCCAAGAAGCAACCTAAACATCAAAATACAAGGAGAATCCATGGAGAAGCAACTTGAAGTTCCAACCTCACAGAGCATCCATGAAGTTGTTCATAGTAATATTGATCCTTACAGGTTGATTCATGGGTATTGTTGCATGAGATGCATATGACCTTAGGTGGACCATAATCCTTTATGGCTCCAAAAGATTACAATAGTACGGCCATAACTGATGTATTTGTGTTTGTGATTGCATGTCTATCATTTGTGGTTGTGGATATAGTAGTATATGATATTTACTATAAGTAAGTGGTGTTTGGATATGTATGTATTAATAAAACCCCTTAATTAATAATAGTAAGTTTTAGTTGCCTTCCATAAAGAAACACACATGAAAAGCTTTATCGACTATGTATGGGCACGCCTCCGCATGGTATACTATCTATCTCGTGGAAGTCTGATGGTGGGTGTGTGGGTCTGCCTCCGCAGGGTGCACACTCATTGTGTTGGCTTATGGGTTGAACTTAACTAGGGAACCTTGATAGGATCAAGTACCTAGAGGCAGACAGATGCATCATGGCAAGGAGTGGTGCATGATAATTTATCCAAGAGTTTCACATGATGTAATTTGCAAAAGTTTCCTACCTTCATATTTGGTCTTTGACTCCAGCGTTGGCTGGGCAATGATCCAATTATTTTGGCATCTCACTAGAAGGTTGTACATTGCAATCTTCCGAGTTGATAGTGAGGTATATCAATTTGAATAAAATAGTGGGAGTGTAATTATTTAAAGGCCTAATTAATCTCATTTATTAAATCTTTATAAGTCAAAATGTTTTGGACTAAATGAAAACTTTTTCTTTTGTAGAAATCAAATGGCAAATAACACTCACACTTTCTTGTTATGGTCGGTCCTTGAGAAGGACAAACTTACCAGAACCAACTTTCAAAATGGGTTTAGGATGCTGAGAATTGTTCTCATACAGGAGTGTAAGCTCTATGTCCTTGAAACACTAGAGCCAGCAGAACCCACCTCAAATGCGCCCAAGGCTGAAAAGGATGCTTACAAGAAGCACCTTGATGATGTCATGGATGTCAAGTGTCTGATGTGTTGCCCAATGAAATATGAGTTGCAATAGTAGCATGAGATCATGAATGTCATGGAGATGGTAACACATCTCAAGAACATGTATCAACATCAAGCAAGACAAGAGAGATATGATGTCTCCAAGGCTTTGTCCAAAAGCAAGATAAAAGAGGGAGACTCAGTTGGCACCCATATACTCACATTTATTGGGTACGTAGAAAGCCTATTCAAGCTGGGATTTCCCCTAGGTTAAGAGTTGGCCACAGATGTGATTATGCAATCCTTGCCTGAATCATATAATCATTTTGTCCTGAACTATAGCATGAACAATCTTGACAAACCATTGTCAGATTTGTTGTGTATGTTGAGGACAACTGAAGCACAGATGAAGAAAGACAAGCCCAAGTCTATGTGATGATTAGTAGGACAAAGGGAAAGTCAAAAGGCAAAGGCAAGGCTAAGAAAGGTTCTAAAGTTGGACATAAGCAAAAGTAAACCATTTTCAAAGCTAAAGGTGGGATCTCCAAAGAAGGCAGTTGTCACCACTATCACTAGGTTGGACATTGGAAAAGAAATGCTCCGCTCTACCTGGAGGAACTGAGGAAGAAGAAGCAGGGGATAGAGATCTCCACTTCAGGTATATATGTTGTTGAGATAAACTTAAATACTTCTTCATGATGGGTACTAAATACCAGACGTAGATCTCACATATGTTCAAATATGCAGGATCTGATAAGAAGTAAGCCTTTACAAAAGGGTCAAGTCAAGTTGTAGGTCACTAATGGAGCAAGAGTTGCTACCACTGTAGTTGGAGTTATTATTTTATCTTTTCTTACAAGCCTTTTAATAGAATTCGAGAATTTCTATTACGTACATGCCATTAATAGAAATATTATTTCTGTATCTTGTATGGACAAGAGTGGATCTGAATTTCACTTTAAAAAATGGAATGATTTTTATTTCTAAAGATGAGATCTTTTATGGAAATTACCCTATGTCTTATGTTATTTACAATTTAGAACATGAGACTAGCATATACAACGTAAATACTAAAAGGCTAAAACTTGACAACTCAAACAATACTTATGGCATTGTTGTCTTGGGCACATACACAAGAAGTGCATATCTAGACTCCATAAGGATGGTTATATAGACTCTTTTGATTTTGAATCATTAGAGACATGTGAGGCTTGTTTATTAGGCAAGATGACTAAGACTCCTTTCAATGGACACAGTGAGAGTGCCAGTGATCTGCTAGGGCTCATACATACTAATGTATGTGGGCCTTTTAGATAAATTGCTAGAGGAGGCTATCAATACTTCATTACCTTCATTGATGACCTCAGTAGGTATGGCTGTGTATCTCTTATGAAACACAAGTCCAAAACTCTTGAAACATTCAAGACTTTCATGAATGAAGTAGAGAAGCAACTTGGTAAGAGTATTAAAGAACTCCATTCAGATTGAAGTGGCAGATACTTAAGACAAGAGTTTGAGGATTTTCTGAGAGACTGTGGTATTATATCACAATGGACTCCACCTGGTACACCACAACATAATGGGTGTGTCAGAAAGAAGGAATCGTACATTATTAGACATGGTACGATCAATGATGAGTTCAGCCAAACTTCCAATATCATTCTGGGGATATGTTCTTGAAACTACAACATTTATACTTAACCGTGTACCTTCCAAATTGGTTCAAAAGACACCATAAGAGATATGGAATGGGAATCATCCCAATTTGTCTATGTTAAAGTTTTGGAGATGTGAAGCTTATGCTAGGAAACAATTTCCGGAGAAGCTTGGACCCAAATTTGAAAAATGCTATTTTGTTCGATATCCCAAGGAAACTCAGGGATACTACTTCTACACACCAACTGAGAACAAAGTGTTTGTTGCTAGAACTACTGTTTTATTTGAATGGAATTTATTTCCAAAGGAATCAATGGGAAGAATGTAGAGCTCAAAGAAGTTTGAGATCAACAAGAAGGACATAAGGAACATGAAGACTCACAAACTGTTGTGGAATTTCAAGTTCGAAATGTAACACATGAACCTCGTAGGTCTAGTAGGACATGACTTGAGCCTAAGAGATTTGGATTTCTTGTGACTCAAAATAGTGACGAATTGGGCATACAAGATGAGGCAACTTCCTATCTAGAAGCTACTAAGGGACCATATTCTGACAAATGGCTTGAAGCCATGAGATATGAGATGGAATCCATGTACACCAACAAGGTATGGACCTTGTTGGATCCACCCGAATGGGTAAAACCCATAGGGTGCAAGTGGGTATTCCAGAAGAAGACTGACATGGATGGAAATGTTCAAACCTATAAAGGTAGATTGGTTGTGAAAGGATTCTATCAAATTCAAGGTGTTGATTATGATGAGACCTTCTCACCAGTTGGCATGCTTAAATCCTTCAGGATCATACTTGCCATTGTAGCTTATCATGACTATGAGACTTGGCAGATGGATGTTAAAACAACATTCTTTAACGGGAATTTACTCTAGGATGTATACATGACACAACTTGAGGGTTTTCTCCATTTGAAGGAATCCAATAAAGTCTATAATCTACAAAGGACAATCTATGGATTGAAGCAAGCATCTCGGAGCTGGAATCAACATTTTGACGAAGTAGTTAAAATGTTTGAATGTAGTTAAAATGAAGATGAACCTTGTGTTTACAAAAAGGTTAGTGGGACCACAGTTGTATTTCTCATATTGTATGTGGATGGCATACTATTGATGGGAAGTGACATCCCTACTCTTCAGATAGTAAAAGCTTGATTGGGGAAGACCTTCTCTATGAAGGATTTGGGTGAAGCATCCAATATACTAGGAATCAAGATCTATAGAGATAGATCTAGAAGGCTTCTAGGCCTAAGATAGAGCACATACATTAGCATGGAGGGTTCTAATAGAGGTATCTTTCCCATGTCCCATGGTGTTATGATCTCTAAAGCCCAATGTCCTAGTTCATGTGATGAACAGGCACGCATGAGTAAGATTCCATATGCATCAGCAATTAGATCTATCATGTACACGATGTTATGTACCCATCCTGATGTGTCATATGCTTTGAGCATGACGAGCCAGTATCAGTCAGATCCAGGTGAATGTCATTGGACAGTTGCAAAAAGAACATCCTAAACTACTCAAGAAGGACTAAGGATCAATTCTTGGTAAATGGTGGTGAGGAAGAGCTTGGGTTAAAGGGTTACATTGATGCTAACTTCCAAACTGACAAAGATGACTATAGATCACAATTTGGATTTGTGTTTTGCCTTATCAATAGAGCTATGAGCTCGAAGAGTTACAAGGAAGAGACGGTTGCAGATTCTACAACAGAGGCTGAATATATTGTTGCATATAATGCTGCAAAGAAAGTTGTGTGGATCAAGAAGTTAATTTCTGAACTAGGAGTGGTTCCAAGAACTAGTGATGCAATTGAGTTGTTTTGCAACAGCAATGGAGCAATTTCACAGGCTAAAGAACCAAGATTGAACCAAAGTTCCAAACATATTCTACGGTAGTTCCATCTCATATGAGAGATCATACAATGAGGAGATGTGAAGACTTGCAGAGTACCTAAAGAAAGCAATGTGGCTGACCTGTTCACAAAAGAACTTTCACAGCAAAAACATGAATGGCATGTTCAATCACTTGGATTGAGATTCATGAGTGATTGGGTATAAGTGCAAGTGGGAATCTGTTTGTATGTATGCCCATAGAGACTATCATTTGATGATTGTAATGGGATACTATGTAAACGATTTGTAATACTACATTGATCACATCAATAAAGGCAAGTTTCTAATCTCTATGTTTATGTTTTATATTGTGAGATTACAACAAAACTTATAGATGTCTACAAAATAATATACTCAATGTCACATGTCTTTGGGTTGATGACCTAAATAGTGAGATCATATGTATGTTAAGAGTATGTATTCTTGTTTCATCCCTAATCAATTGTTATTGTGGAAATATCCATAGGCATCAATAACACATAAGATTAGAATGTATGTTGGCTGATGGAAGAATCTCATTATCCATGATATGGAGATATCAAACCAAATACATAGATACTTGTTAGAGAAAAGTGTATCGGAGAGACCCACCTTGAGAGTGACACATGGATACCATGATTGGTAGTCAGAGTCACATCTCATAATGATGGTGGTAATTGTGATTCTTAGACCTGAAGTCACTACACATATCACGCCGTCTGGTGTACTTTGATATCATCCACTGTGGTCCTGAATAAGGATTGCCATAAAAATGGTGCTTGGGTGCACTGTGACACATGGGGATGACCGTGAGTGATGTAGATGGAATTTGTCCTTCTTACAGGAGTTTGATATTCCAGCCACTTAATAAGCGAGAGTGAGAAATGCATGGCCATGTTGATGTCAGTCAATATGTGATATTGAGCTTATATATATCTCAGACAGTCTGCTCTAGTTCAAGGAATATGGATTGAATGTTGAAGAGAATAATAGTTCCATGACTTGAGTTCAGTTTGGATATCAGTGACAAAGGCATTATACAATCATAGTAACACGAATAATGAATTATAGGTTAAGTTGTTCTCCAACTTCTCCAATTACTTGGGTGGTAATGAAGTCTTGCTAGATATCAATCATTGCTTGTAAAATCATAATATGATTTTGGATATCACTGCAAATGTAGTTTACATCCTACTTGGTCACACACATAAGATGTGTTGGAATAGGAGTATAATTTTGGATTAGATTGGAATTGTTCAGAATTACATTCATTACTAAAATGTTTATGTAATCCATCAGAATAATATTGGAATATATTAAAATGTTTGAGGCAATAAACTAGAGTGAATGGCTCTAAGTGCAAGTGGGAGTTTGTTGGTATATATTCCCATAGAGCCATCCTGAGCGATTGCATGGAGTCAGATATTAATTAATCATTTAATACAATTATTTGGTAAATTAATTAATCATTTGATAAAACTATTTGGTTAAATAATTAATTTCAGAATATTCTAATTAATCCAAGAGCGTTTTAATTAATGCAGTCTTTCTATATATTGATGGGTTTAGGAAACCCTGCTTCCTTTAGTCTCCTATTTAAAGGGGCTTGACGTACGCTCACGTACGTAAACCCTAGTCATCATTGTCCTCAAGGAAGAAAGGAGAGCACCGTGATGCTAGCACGTCGCCGCACAGAGACTACTTCTTCCTACCATCTTAGGAAGCGTGACGTGGAGTTCCGGTCAATCTACGTGGATGAAGTAGATACGTAGATGATGAGATGCCTGTGTTTGGAGGATGTCATTGACCATCCATGTGTACTATTAGCAGCGTACATCACCGCACAAAAGGAGCACCACCGGATCTTCTCGCGATGCACTCAGCAAACGGGAGAGAAGTATCGTCCTTGTAGGCCAGCAATATTGCACACCATCGTGCTATGGGACATCGCCGAACTTGCTCAGCGATAAGTATATCATGTGAACACTCTTTATGAATACATTGTTGTTGAGGAGATCATGTTTTGGGTTGCATGGAAATTTATTTTTTTTCTTCCGACGCACATGTTTCCTCCACAAAACTGACTTGTATTTTACTACGCGCTTAAACGCAAGTATACGCGTCGAGTAATATAGGCCTTGTGAGGCCCAAGTCAAACTCAGGGATACGTGAATTATTGGAGACTTCTACTAACTAATCGCAATCAGCTAGACCGATTAACAAAGTAGGGTTTTGTTGTTGAAATTAAAAGAAAATAAAAATCAAACAAAGGAAACAATCGATTAAAGGTTAATTTAATCAATTCAAAGGGATATCTTTAGGATGGCGGTTTCACCACGGGTCAACATTGTATTAGGTTTCATATAATTCCTCACACTTCTCTCTCTATCCGGGTAGTGGCCTGAATACAGAATTACCCACTGTCGTGGTGTAATTCACTACTTAGGTTTAGGTTGATTCCACCGTCGTAGTAACCATTCCCCTAAACTAAGTGCATTATAAATGGTCCCTCAGTTCCCACCATTAATTTTACAACTCCTTTGTCAAGGGTTTTATTGATTAATGTAGAATTCGTCTCTTTTCAACCGTTAATCCTTTTGTCGAAGTGATTAAGGGTGTTAAGTTATTATTATGGTGATCAAGCATAACAATATATATGGAGAAAATGAATCTATACCACAGATTTGAGAGAAAATATGAATTATCAATATAAAAATGTCATACAATGTATTCCCGGGCTACTCCCGGTCCTAAAGATTGAAGGTTTTAGCCTCTCATGTTCATCTCACACGAATACATGGTAGAAATTGGGGAATTCATAAGAAAAACGGGAAATAAATGGGAAAACCCCTGAACGGAGAAGAATCGGTGGATCCTTGGCGTAGAACACGAGCTTCCCCGCCTGTCGGTGGTGGAAATCATCTTCAGCAGCGTCCGAATCACCCGGGATGAGCTTCTCGGCCTCCGTTCTCCTTTCTCTCCTTCCTCGGCACTCGTGCAATGCAAAATTCGATGATGATGATCTCGTGTGGGCGGCCGTCATTAGGTATAAGTCCCTAATTAGATCATCAAATAACAACAACCGTCTGATCGAGATCAAAATAGATCCAACGCATATCTGCCGGCGTCGATACCATCGACGCGGGTCGATGGTATCGACCCAGCGGATTAGCGGCAGCTTCCCTTTCTTTTATTTTGAGCGCCTGTGGTGATCTCGATAACATCGACTTGGGTCGATGGTATCGACTCTCTTTAGCGTCGGTTGTTGTCGTTTAGCGACGTTGTAGCTCTCCATGCGTCGATGGCATCGACTTGGGTCGATGGTATCGACTCTGTATTGCTCTTCTCGGCTGACAACCTGTGGCTTGGTCGATGGTATCGACTTCCGTCGATGGTATCGACGGAAGCAAATACTTGTTTTTCCTGAAATTTCACAACAAGACCAAGTAAATCCACACAATTTATAATAAGATGATAAATAATGCTCAAAATAGTAAAACAAAGGGGATTTGACATAATATGAAGGCAAAGACCGAAATGAGTGAATTATGCAATATTATCCATAAAAATGAGTAATTAGAGCACAAAACACATATGAAAAAGGTCTATAAATGTGACTCAAAATCATCGCATCAAACTCCCCTAAGCTTAAACATTGCTCGCCCTCGAGCAACTAATCCTTAGAATAGGATTACAGATGTCAACTAAAAATCAACACATCACCCCACATTCCACATGACTCCCACTGAACGTTCTCAAACCGGCCTTTCCTAATCACAGAACAGTAATTACCCTACAGGTGACAATAATCATCAATAAGAAAAATTATCCTTAAAACCGATGAACACTATCACATAAGGGAGTTAACATAATAAGGTTCGCCGATTCAGCATTGGTGCATCTTGTGATCGCCTACACTACGTTGCTCGCCCTAACTACCATCTACATGGAAGCAGTTCTCCTGATAAACATGAGTGAGGAGAAAATCACAATGGCCTACCAATCCGAGCAATGGGTGGATGGAATGGGTGGCTCGTGGAAGAATTTGGAAGTATTACACAGTTTCAAAATGCATAAAACAAAATGCCCTAAATGATGTGAATGCACATTAAAAATGCCCTAATGCCTATAATTGGGTGGAATGATGCATGCACTAACCTTCCACCTCAAAATGAGATGGAAATCTACTTAAGCCACATCATGTACTCAATTTTCCTATAATGCAAATGATATCATGTTCCTTTCTCCCTCTTATTCCATTTTCTTCTAAAATCTCTTTCTTTTCTTTTTTCTTTTCTCAATTTTTTTCAGACTTTCAGAATTTTTTTTTTCTTTTTTTTTTCTTTCTTTCTTTTATCCCACATATCCATAGTTGCTTAGAGATACATGAATTGAGCTATTTTCTTCATGATTGGAAATCTTTATACTATTTTGAGGGTATGGAACAGTTTAGATCAATTTTGAGAGAAAATTGAGATACATGATGTACTTTATGCATGATAATCATGAAAGTCATGAGTGCAACTACATGGCATGCACCTAAAGGTAGTGTGCATGAATCCCTATATTTTTCTCTTTTTATGCAAAAGTATGGAACATATCAATGCAATTCCTATCTAAATGCTATGCACGCAAAAGGAATTAAAACTGTACTTTACTTCCAATTCTTAGGTGGATTATGGAAAAAATGAAGTGGAATGATCACAAGACTAAGTGACTGAACCTTAGAAAAATATCATGTGTCCCTCCTTACTGACATGTGTAGTAGTTCAAAGGGTTCTTTCTCTTATATCCAATTAAGGTCTCATTACCATTTGATTAGGTTAGGCTCAAACAACCGTTACTATCCACTTTTCATGAGTCAATGGGGGTGTGGGTGTGACATATTGCTTCAAAGTTGACATAATCAATCATTTTCATAGGACAAGTTCCCCAAGGACAACCAAGTTAAGCTATCCAAAAGACACAGAAAATTTTAAATTCCCTTAAATTTCCCATGAAAATTGCAAGAACAAATAACAAAGCAAAAACTAAAAACAAGTAAAGAAAAGATAAAAGATAAAGATGTTCCAGCCACCCCCCTAAGCTTGAATTCGACTATGGCCTCATAGTCAAAAACCAACTTAAAGGTGGAACAGTGATACCCTGATCAATCCTACGGAGGCGGTGGTGGGTATTGCGGTGCCGTAGGATCCCAAGACGGGTACTCCCCCTGGAAGCTTGGATCATATTGGGTCCTCGGCGGAGGCTGTGGATAGCCTCCAAAGTAGTCTTGACTCCAGTAATGGTCGAAGAAGGGCTCCTGTTGTGTCTCTATCCGCTGCAACCGGTTGTGCATTTTCTCTTGGTTGGCGAGGATGAGCCGCTCGTTCTCGAACATAGCCCGTTGATTATCAAGTACCCGGCTCGTAGTCTCGTGAATGCCGATATACATAGTCATGTGCTGTTGTTGAGTCTGCTGGATGTCCTGCAGCATGGTGTACATCCCCTGCATGGAATAGGGATCCTCGGTTGGCTGCTCGTGCTGTGGTGATGGTGGCGGGGGCTGAGATGATGAAGAAGCACCCGGATGCATCCTAGGACGCTTCCGTGGTGCCACACGTGCTCGAAGAGGTGTGAAAGCCTCCTCTTCCTCTACAACATCGCCTTCTTGCTCGTCACCTCCGCCTTCTTCCTCGGAGGACTCGATGGCTATGATTGGCCATCTGAAATGCTGCTTGCCCTCAATGTTGAAGACGTCGTCTGGCAGTGAGCGCTCCTGATAAGCTTGGTTGACGTGGCAATGAGCGTACGCCAACCCGTCCCAGAGAAGAATGAGGTTTGAACGGTGCAAGTGTTGCACGTTCACCTTACTCCGCGTAGAAATCGGAGTCATGGACTGAAAGTTCAGCCCCAAGTAAGACGCCAACCTGGTGACAAGACCACCAAAATGAATTGGAGCCCTCCTTGTACTCCTTTTCACCGCCAGGACGCGCTGTAGCCAGAACACCCCCCAGTTGCACTCTTGACGTTTCAGGAGTGCGTAGAGAAAGAACATGTCACTCTCCTGAAACTTGCTCAAAGCAAGATCGCTTCGAGCGAAGAAAGTCAAGCTCAACATCCTATGCAGGACCCGGACGAACGGGTGTTCAAAATCCGCTACCGCTGCATTATGGTAGCTCACAGTCTTTCCTGCCGGCACTGTAACTAGCTCGGCGAAGATTTTGTCGTAGTCGGTGCGGGCGTCGGCGCGTCGATGATCATTGCGGCCGTGGTTCCAGTTGAAGATGTCGTTGAACTACTTCAATGTGATGTTGTAATTGTTGTTGAAGAGTCGGAAGGACACCCTTCCCTTGATCCATGCCTGGTCCGATGGTACCACGTCGTTTGGTACGACGCAGATGTCAAGAGACGCCATGAACTCAGCCACCAGTTCCTTGTATGTGGCCCATTCGCCGAAAAACGGCTGCCCATCCGCATGACATTCGATCTGCTCGTAAAGGAGACCGGTGTGCCGGGCTTGCCCGGCCAACACGTAGGCCAAGTTGACCTCGAACCCCAACTCCTGGATCATGCCCCGGTCCACATACCGAGTGGGCTCGAACTTTCGCTTCATTATCTCCTCGTAGACCTTCCTCACCTCCATGTGGGCATGAATCAGGCGTGGACGAGAGATGGAAGCAGTTGGGGGAGGAACGAACTCCTCGATCTCCATAGGGTGTGTGCTCGATGACGACGCTCCGGCGGCATGCACCATGGTTGCGAGAAAAGATGGGATTAGAAGAAAAGATCTCGGTGAAGATGGAGAAGAAATTCTCCGCTCGATGAAGATCTCCGCTCGATGATGCTTCTCTTCATTCTTGGAGGGATCGGGGGAGTGCTCGGCGCAAAGGAGGATACTTGCTCTAAAGGTGTGACGTCAAATGATGTGGCAAGTCCCCTTAAATAGGCTTGATCGGCGCCCCTGTTGACCCGTCGATACCATCGACGCGGGTCGATGGTATCGACACATCTCGTGGGTATCCGCCTCCCTCGCGAGTATCGACGGCTGACGTTTGCTGGATCGAGAAACCCGGATTGCTAACGGGTCGATACCATCGACGGAAGTCGATGGTATCGACGCAGCACCCGGATCGCTGACGTGGCTGTTGCGATCGTCGTCGATGTCTGTGTGCGGATCGGTGACATGTCTGTCGATACCATCGACGGATGTCGATGGTATCGACTTGCTTTTATTGCGACACTGCCGTTGTGTTGCATTCAACCTGTGTTGATGTCGATACCATCGACGAGGCCGTCGATGGTATCGAGTTGACTGAGCAAAATTCGTCTGAATATCTCCAGAGATCTCGATGGTATCGACTGGGGTGTTGATACCATCGACACTTTTATTGCGACCAGTCTGTGACCATGTCTATACCATCGACGGGGGTGTCGATAGTATCGACGCAGTGCGATTTTTGCTGGTGTCAACCTGAACCCATGTCGATACCATCGACGAGTGTGTCGATGGTATCGACCCTGCCTGTGCATGCACATTCAACAAACGGATCAAGGTATCATTTTTAAACTAAAATTTAAACAAAATAAAAGCAATCTATGACTATAATTAAACTATCCTAATGTACCAATGGTTGGGTTGCCTCCCAACAAGCGCCCTTATTTAACGTCTTAGGCTAGACGTATGACAGTCATCATCTTTTCACCTTGGGGACTGCACTTAGAGGATCATGCGGTAATTTGAATTCAACACGATCTCCTCCAATGCCCAAAGACAAAGTACCTCTCCCTAAGGTAGTCACAACGTCTGCCGTTGCTTGAAACGGTCTTCCTAGGAGAATTTCACAACTTTGGAGTGGTGGCATATCCATGACGACAAAGTCCACAGGAAATATGAATCTATCCACTTTGACGAGAACATCTTCACATACTCCATAGGGTCTCACAGTAGACCCATCTGCCAATTCAATTGTTGCAGCCAACTTCTTTATCTCTTTTAACCCCAGCTTTTGAAATGTAGCCAAAGGCATGAGATTTATACTAGCGCCGGAATCACATTGCGCTTTAGAAACATGTTGACCACCTATTGAACACGGAATGTAAAAACCTCCTGGGTCCTTTCTCTTCTTTGGTGAACTCCCGTGAATCATCGAGCTCACCGTCTCATTCATCCAATAAATTTCATCGTCTTTTATCCGCCTCTTCTTATTAATGATTTCCTTGATGAACCTCCCATAGGCGGGTACTTTCTCGATCATCTCCACTAATGGAATATTGATGTGGAGTTTTCGGAATATCTCCAGGAATTTTTTAAAGTGACGATGCTCTTTCTTTGACTTAGGATTAACCACATTTGAAACATCTGCTGCCTCAACACGCCTATGAGGAGGCACATAAGAGCTTTTCGGGGGTACCTCCCCTAAGCTTGCTTCAATTACTCCCTCCGGCGTGGGCTTTGGTGAAACATCATCAACATTAATATCAACAATAGATATATCAGCACCTTTACAGACAGTCTTGACTTTCTCTTCTCGCCTAAGTGGAGGCGTGACCACCAAGGGCTCTTGGCGTCTTTTCCAAAAAGAAAAAGTGCTTCCGCCTGGTAGTCCATAGTAAGTGCGTGGATATGGTATCGCCGGTGTTGCATTCACATTGAAAGTCATTTTTCTTTCTTCTACAACTTCTTACACCTGAGATTCCTCCTCAGTGCTTACCACAGACATGTACTTGACCTGATGGTGTGCTTCAGCCACATTTGCATTCTCGGCTAGTTTATGTTGGTTGGCGTGCTTAATGGCCGCCACTTCACTTGAAATCTGTGCCACGGTGGTCTCTAATGCCCGCATTTGTGCTCCATGACTTTGCAGCGTCTGCCCAAACTTGGTTAGAATATCACCTTGAGATTGCAATTGTTTTCCAAACATGGCCATCATCTCTTGGTTTTGCTGGACCATTTGAGTTAGTAATTCAGTGTTCTTGTCCTCGGCTTTCTGCTGTGGCTTGGCATCCGGATCCTGTAGAAAATTGTTCGGATCCTTCCATGAAAACTTTTTATCCTTCCTCCATGCATAGTCATTGTTTCTATAGCCCTGTTGTTGCATGAATTTCACTTGGGCCTCCCCATCATCAGATGCATCCTCCTTAGTTAGCACCTTCTTGGCTAGAAGATCTAACTTATCATTCAGCTCCCTCACTATTCTGGATTCACCAGCAGCCTTGACATGTTCCACAGCCCCTCTATCACCCCATGAGTCTTTCCTAGCCATGTTTTTCAGTATTTCCCAGCATCTTGTATCGGTGTTATTTAAGAAAAATCCGGAACCAGCCGAGTCCAGGTTGCTTCTATCATGCTCGGAGAGAGCAAAGTAGAAGATCTTCACTTGGGTTTCCTTGTCCAGTCCATGGTGTGGACATCTCCTCAACATGACTTGGAATCGCTCCCAAGTCTCAGAATAAGTTTCACCCGCCTGTTGGGTGAAATTGTGAATCTTCCTGATCATATCATTGGTCTTCTCAGGAGGGAAGAACCTCTCGAAGAAAACCTCCACCATGTGATCCCATGATTCAACAAACTCGTCGTCGAGGTTATGAAGCCACTCTCTTGCCACTCCAGCCAAGGAACTCGGAAATAACTTGAGGTAGAGCACATCCTGTGGAAATCGATCTATCTTCACCATATCACAGTTCTCCACGAACTGGCTGATGTGGGCCACTGGATCTTCATTTTTCAATCCGTGAAATGTGTTTGATTTAAGCAGGTTAATCAATGCTGGATTGGTCTTGTAGGTTGGAATGTTTAGCCCCTGTTTCTTTATAGGCCCCTTTGATGCCGAGGAAGAAGACGCCTTGATCTTCTCCCATATTGTCTGTGCTTCAGCCATTGCTTCTTCTTGTTCTTTTTCAGATTCATAGTTTATATAACTTTGGTGTTCCTCCTCGTAGTAGTCCTCGTCCTCTGGTCCCGCAGATGGAACCTCAGGTGTGCGATTCACGTAGTCTCGACAACGTGTGTGCACCATGCAAAGTACCTGAAATATGGAAATAGGGGTTCAGTACAATGCTTTGAACGAGTCAACACAATTATAGAGAAATAAAGGAATTTTTGAAATTGTTTTAAAATAATAAAAAAAAATGTGGCCTAGAGTGGCCGCTCTTAGCACTCAAAGTGCCAATAATTCGCCGTATCCCTGGCAACGGCGCCAAAAACTTGACGTGTATTTTACTACGCGCTTAAACGCAAGTATACGCGTCGAGTAATATAGGCCTTGTGAGGCCCGAGTCGAACTCAGGGATACGTGAATTATTGGAGACTTCTACTAACTAATCGCAATCAGCTAGACCGATTAACAAAGTAGGGTTTTGTTGTTGAAATTAAAAGAAAATAAAAATCAAACAAAGGAAACAATCGATTAAAGGTTAATTTAATCAATTCAAAGGGATATCTTTAGGATGGCGGTTTCACCGCGGGTCAACATTGTATTAGGTTTCATATAATTCCTCACACTTCTCTCTCTATCCGGGTAGTGGCCTGAATACAAAATTACCCACTGTCATGGTGTAATTCACTACTTAGGTTTAGGTTGATTCCACCGTCGTAGTAATCATTCCCCTAAACTAAGTGCATTATAAATGGTCCCTCAGTTCCCACCATTAATTTTACAACTCCTTTGTCAAGGGTTTTATTGATTAATGTAGAATTCGTCTCTTTTCAACCGTTAATCCTTCTGTCGAAGTGATTAAGGGTGTTAAGTTATTATTATGGTGATCAAGCATAACAATATATATATGGAGAAAATGAATCTATACCACGGATTTGAGAGAAAATATGAATTATCAATATAAAAATGTCATACAATGTATTCCCGGGCTACTCCCGGTCCTAAAGATTGAAGGTTTTAGCCTCTCATGTTCATCTCACACGAATACATGGTAGAAATTGGGGAATTCATAAGAAAAACGGGAAATAAATGGGAAAACCCCTGAACGGAGAAGAATCGGTGGATCCTTGGCATAGAACACGAGCTTCCCCGCCTGTCGGTGGTGGAAATCGTCTTCGGCAGCGTCCGAATCACCCGGGATGAGCTTCTCGGCCTCCGTTCTCCTTTCTCTCCTTCCTCGGCACTCGTGCAATGCAAAATTCGATGATGATGATCTCGTGTGGGCGGCCGTCATTATGTATAAGTCCCTAATTAGATCGTCAAATAACAACAGCCATCCGATCGAGATCAAAATAGATCCAACGCATATCTGTCAGCGTCGATACCATCGACGCGGGTCGATGGTATCGACCCAGCGGATTAGCGGCAGCTTCCCTTTCTTTTATTCTGAGTGCCTGTGGTGATCTCAATACCATCGAATTGGGTCGATGGTATCGACTCTCTTTAGCGTCGGTTGTTGTCGTTTAGCGACGCTGTAGCTCTCCATGCGTCGATGGCATCGACTTGGGTCGATGGTATCGACTCTGTATTGCTCTTCTCGGCTAACAACCTGTGGCTTGGTCGATGGTATCGACGGAAGCAAATACTTGTTTTTCCTGAAATTTCACAACAAGACCAAGTAAATCCACACAATTTATAATAAGATGATAAATAATGCTCAAAATAGTAAAACAAAGGGGATTTGACATAATATGAAGGCAAAGACCGAAATGAGTGAATTATGCAATATTATCCATAAAAATGAGTAATTAGAGCACAAAACACATATGAAAAAGGTCTATAAATGCGACTCAAAATCATCGCATCAAAAACCCAGCATAAATGTTGTCTTCATAGGAAGGAAATGCACTGACTTAGTCAATCTATCAACGATCACCCACATGACCTTTGGCTATCCTAGAAATACCCACCACAAAGTCCATAGTCACATGATCACATTTACACTATGGTATAGGCAACATATGCGATGTCCTTGTATGCTTCTGGTGCTCATCTTTGACCTGCTAACACACAAAACATGTCACAACGATCTCGGCCACGTCCTTCTTCAAGCAAGGTCAATAATACATATCCTTCAGATTATGATACATCTTGGTGCTACTGGGGTGCATAGAGTACATGTATGAGTGAGACTCCTTCAACACCATCTTCCTCAGATTATCAGCATCATGAACCACAACTCTGCCATGGTAACAAACTATCCCATCATCTGACTCATGGAAGCAGTCACACTTCTCACTGCCAAACTCTGATCTAATTTGTTGTATAATAATATGAACCTATTGTTCCTTGTTGATCTATTGTCTCGGTGTGGTATTCACCTACAACTATGCCAACAAACCTTCTAGCATCGACACCTCTAATCACACGTTCATATGACACAAAGAGACCAACATGTCTTGCTTGTGGCATACCAAAGAGCTCAATTGGGCTCTATCCATAAGCAAAGATGAAGACTTACTTCTCAATGCATCTTCCACAATGTCAGCCTTTATTGTATGGTAATCAATTGTGTCACCATAGTCCTTGATTAATTCCATCCAACACCATTGTCTCATGTTCAACTCCTATTGTGAGAAGATGTACTTTAGGTTCTTATGATCTATGAAATATGACACTTATCTCCATAAAGACAGTGCCTCTATATCCTCAAATAATAACCACAACAACCAACTCTAGGTTGTGTGTCGGGTAATTATCCTTGTTTTTCTTAAGTTGTCAGGAAGCAAAAGAAACCACTTGCTTGTCCTGCATCAATACACAACCCAAGCCATTCTTGGACACATCACAAAAGACTGTGTATCCTTTCCCTTGCTCAGACAGAACCAACATCATTGTAGTGTTCAACTTCTCCTTCAATGCCTGAAAAGAACATTCACACCTATCATCCCAGATGAATGACACATCTTTCTTGGTCAAACTTGTTAAGGGCAAAGCGATAGCCCTATAGTTCTTAATGAACCTCCTATAGTATCCTATCAAACCCGAAAAAGTTGTGCACTTCTGTCGACATCTTTGTCTGCTCCCAAAATGTCACAGACTCCACCTTCTTGGGATCCACACGCACTACTTCAGTAGAGATCACATGCCTAGAAACACTACCTCCTTCAGCCAAAACTGGAACTTGTTGAACTTGGCATAAAGTTGGTGCTTCCTCAACACTTTCAATGCCTAACAGAGACGTTGTTCATGTTTTTGTCTGTCATGACTATATATCATGATGTCATCTATGCAGACACCACAAAGTGATCAAGAAATGGCTGAAACACTCTATTCATGAAGTCCATGAACGTTGTTGGTGCATTGGTTAGCGAGTACAGCATAACCATGAAGTCAAGTGACCATGCCTCATCCTAAAAGCCAACTTAGGTATGCCATCCTCCTTGATCCTCAGTTGATGATATCCTGACCTCAAGTCTATCTTTGAGAACATCGTCACACCACACAATTGATCAAACATGTCATCTATCCTCGATAAAGGATACTTATTTTTTATTGTCACCTTGTTCAATTGTCTGTAGTCTATGTACAATCTCATATGCCCATCCTTTTCTTTACAAACAACACTATATCACCCCGCAGTGATGTACTAAGCCTGATAAATCCTCTATCAAGCAGCTCTTGCAACAATTTCGTCCACTCTTCCATCTCTATTGGAGCCTAGTTGTACAGTGTCTGAGCTATAAGTTGCATGCCTAAAACTAGATGGATATCAAAGTCAATCTCTCGGGGCAGGGGAATAGTGGGTAAGTCCTTGGGAAACACGTCCTCAAACTCCCAAACAACCGACACCTCTTGAATACTAGGACTCCTTTCCTTAGTATCCACCACATGTTCCATGAACACCTTACAAATCTATCTCAACAGCTTCCCTACTACCATCGCTGATTCTAGATATGTCAGAAGAATCTTCCTATCCCCTTAGATGATCCATGTCTCATCACCATCTACAAACCTAACCTGCTTGGACCCACAATCCAAGACTAATTTATACTTCTCCAAGACATCCATTCTAAGGATTACATCAAATTCATACATATCAAGTGGTACAAGGTCCACTTGTATGATGTGCCCTGAGAAAGAAATGACATATGAAGGACACACCTCCTACAACACTATGTAATTGACTAACTTGGTTTCTAACACCAAAATATCTCTCCTATGACTAACAAGCAAAAGACAACTGTGAAGCACCTCACGATTGAAAAAAAAATTGTTGACCCGGGTCAACCAAAATGAATATGAAGTAAGAAGAAGATAAATGAGAATGAAATAAATCCATCTGACCTATCATGACACGTGGGTTAACCACCACCTCTGACTGACTCATTGCATAGAATCTCACCATTGCTTGTTGTTGCCCCCATCCTATGCTACCTTGAGCTGACGAACCCACCCGAGATGCATGTCCACATCCTCGTCCTCCTACGCTATTGTACTATTGGTATCTCTACGAACTCTACTAGCTTTGCCTCAAATGTTGGGCCACCTCATCATCTCTCATTAGACACTCATGCTTCAGATGTCATGTCTGCCCACACTTATGGAAAACTCATGTCTCAAACTGTGACCTAGACAGCCCCATTACTGACACTGATGCAGTGTTGTGAGCTCTGGTAGGTGGAAGACTATGACCTCTGCCTCTACTCGGTGACCATTGCGTCTGAGCATTGTACCTCTGTGGTGTTGGTGGTGAAGAAAACCTCAGCTTCTTAAATCCACCATACAACTGCCTCAAACTGTGCAGACCTCTTCTTGGCACTCATCTCCCTCTTCTCTATCACAGACCTCTCAATCCATCAAACAGACTCCACAAACATGGCAAACCTCTCCCTATTCTCTAAGGCATCAATTGGGGTAGACAACTTAGCGTTCAACCTCTTCTCAAAATGATGTATCCTCTCTTCATAAATGGAAGCCATGTGTGGATATAACCAAAGAAGTTCCATAAAATTGGCCTTGTACTCATTGATTGTCATGGATCTCTGCCAGATCTTCTCAAACTGGCTGATCTTCTCGTCAATATAAGTGTGCAGGAAGTAACAAATGAGGAACTCACATCAAAACTCCTCCCAACCAACTTCCACTCTTGGTCTCTTCTCCTCTTCTATGGCCCACTAATGGCCAACACTCTCCTTCATAAGATACACTGCATGCTTCACGTTATCAACTTCCGGGATGTTAAGGATCTAAAAAGCTTTCTTGAGCTTAGTAAGCCATAGATCTACATCCATTGGATTAGATGTCCCTGCATACTACACCGCTCCAACATGGCTAAGCCGCTCAAAGGTCTTCCCAGTTCTTGAAGATTCTGCGTTGGGAACTGATGCCCTAGGATGAGTTGTGGGCATCTTGTCCACCATATGCATCATTGTAGCCATAAACTACCCAAAAAGAGGCTAAAAGCTAGGGCTTTCAATCATGGCTGGGTCAAACTAGGGACCCTCAAGCACTCGATCTTCTTGGGCCTAGTTGGTTTCACCTCCTCCCAGTGCACCCACACTACTCTCTACAGCATGTTCTTCATGCTCTCTAGACATATTTAAGTTGTCTTCTTCTTCTACATAAGAAGAAGTCACTATAAGATAGATTGGAAGATACAAGAATAGACACAAACCCTAGTCCTAAGTCTATGTAGACTTAGCAAACCTAAAGTTGTGATACCATCCCAATGTGACACCCTTTTCCACACAAATGAGATTGCTAAAAATCAAAGTGAGGAAACTAGCACTACTACAAAATACTGAAAAACATTGGAAATTAAAACCAATTATGGTAAGGCACAACATCAGAAAGCACATCACAAGGAGACCCAAAGACACTTGTCATCTTCATTATATAATTTGAAATAATATTATGTACATCATGATGCATAAAAGGGCCACCTGTCACACACGATATATGTTCCACTTATCAACCTATACAACAATCAACTATACAATAAGAGGCGATGAAACCTAAAACTCTCATCAATATCATTATCAACAACATGAGAAAATACATATATAGAAACAACCTCCAAGGACCTGAGTGTATAGGGACGACTCTACGACTCTAACAACAAAAGACTAGCAAGCAGCACTCGGGATGACTCTACGACTCTAACAACAAAAGACTAGCAAGCAGCACTCCAACCTCAGCAGCTACTGCCCTTCTTGCTACTGCTCATCCTCCACAACACAATATCTACATCCTCATGCACAACCAACTAAAAGATGTGGGAAACCCATGGGGTGATATTCCAAATCTCAGTGGGAGATATAACACTCCACCAAGTCTATTATAACACAGATATAACAAATTAAGAGCATATAGAAAGGCCATTACTATGATATGCATGTGTAGTATTGATATAACAAGAACAATCATCATCATCAACTAAGCATATTAGATTACTATAGCATAGTAGATATGATTACTAAACAAATCTAGTAGTTGCGTCAATCAGTAGAACAATTATATGACTAAGAAGGAATACGAAGAACATGTATATCATATATCAACTATACTATACAAAGCAAGAAAGGACTCATCCAATATTTTCATATTTGATCATATGCAAATATGTTACACGTTTTATTATGTGTTTTATTATGACCCGATGATTTGAGTCGTACCACCCAAATTCAACCGACCACTAATAAGTTGAAATAAATGCCATACAAGGTCCATGGAAGAGTCACAATCCATGACCTCAACCCCTCAGTTAGTATGAGTGAACCTATAGTGACATCACAAGTCAAACTGCTACCTGCAACATATAGTCCAGTTGTACAAGTCTATCCCCCCTTGGTATAGGTCATGACTCTAGTACAACTGAGTTATGACCCACAACCACACTCCTACCAGGGTATGGCCCATAGACAATCCTATATTACATATCATTGAGCTATGGCCCACAACCACACTCCTGTCAAGGTATCACATCCAATCATGTATCACATAAGTAGGAGTCCAGCTCACACATGGATGTCTCATATATCCTTGACGTAAGAGGATATTCATCCTCACCCCCACATATTAAATAATATGTGCTCAGAGTTAAACTCATTTCACCATCCAGCGAGTGTTGACACTGTGTGGATCTATGGCACATGGAAAAACTACATGTTCAGGTTCAAGTTAATTAGTTAAGTGCATTATAATATCTTTTAGCGTCTAACGAGTTATAGTGTACAAAGCCAGAACAATTTCAATGAGATAAGGGCATAACATAACTCCAGAAGATATATAACGTGTATGGTAAGAACTTGTCACACTATCACCACATGATTCCTATATTATTACTATGGGATACCGATCCATTATTTCATCATGGGAAACATTATCTCATAATAGGCAACCACTATTGTTAGGTCATAAGACCCAATACTCACATTCATGTATCACATGTATAATCAGCATGCCTCACAAGGGCATATTCAACTTGTCTCACATCATATCCATGATAGCACCCACTAGATATGGTAATCAAATTCATAACACCTACATGGTTAGAAGAGCATAATCAAGAGATATAGCATCATAAAAATCCATGATAAGGAAATAAGCAAAAATTGTTCACTATTAGAGTTTAGGGTTTCCTCTTTAGCCGATTTGGATTTACAAGATTAGCGTCAATCATGTTGGTATGTATGTCCATAGAGCAAGTCATGTGATGATTGTAATGGGATACTTTGTAAATGATTTGAATAATAATAAAGGCAATTTCCGATCTATATGTTTAAACTATTTCTGATATGATGGTGTAACATGATAGATGTCTAAAGAATGGTTTTACTCAATGACGTATGCTTTTGGGTTCATGACCTAAACGATGAGATCATATAGATGTTAAGAGTATACATTCTTGTTTAGTCCCTAGTCAGTTGTTATTGTGGAAATAACCATAGACATCAATAACACTGAAGACTAGATTCTGTGTTGGTTGATGACAGAATCTCATTAGTCATGATATAGTGTTATCAAACCAAGCACATAGGTACTTGTTAGAGAACAAGGTACCAGACAGACCCACCGTGAGAGTGACACATGGAACCATGACTTGG
Source organism: Alisma plantago-aquatica (assembly GCA_963693085.1). Taxonomy (NCBI): domain Eukaryota; kingdom Viridiplantae; phylum Streptophyta; class Magnoliopsida; order Alismatales; family Alismataceae; genus Alisma; species Alisma plantago-aquatica. The sequence continues at coordinate 589,722,653 of OY856410.1, forward strand.
TAGTCACAGTAAGCTCTCATAGTGATGGTGGTGAGTGTGATTCTTAGACCTGAAATCACTACACTCAACACATGTCGTTGGGTACACTTTGACATCATCAAACGCAGTCCTAGAACATGGGTTGTTATAAAGGTGATGACTGGATGGCTTTGACACATGGGGCTTTTGAAGGGTGAGTGTAAGATATGGGATTTGTCCCTCCTAAGGGAGTTTGATATCCTTGGCCACTTGATGGGTAGGATTGAGAAAGGCATGTGCATGCACGTGTGAATCAATATGTGATATTGATGTCACACACATCTCACCTAGTCTGCTCTGAGATCAAGGAAATGAATGAATGTTGACAGGATGACTGTTCCATGCCTCGAGTTCATTCAGGATATCGGTGACAAAGGAATTATACATTCACTGTAACACCATTCACGGATTCTAGGATTGAAAGTTGTTCTCCAACTTTCTATTTCACTTGGGTAGCACTGATGTGTGACTGGGTACCGCTCTTTGCTTGTGAAGTCATAAGTGTTATGGACTTTCACTGCCAACATGAAATGGACCTGTAGGGTCACACACATAGGATTTAACCTGGAAGAGGAGTTTTGTACACAAGCAATGTTTAGATTGATTACTAAAGGAGTTTAGTAGTTGAATTAAACATTCAATTAATCGATAGCTCAATATCATAATGTTCAAGGTGTTGGATGCATTGATTGGAGTATCAGATTGATTGAAATTGCAATTGAATGATTTTGCACAATCTATGCTCCCAACCGATCGGCTCATGTGATGAACCGGTCGGATGAGCTTGGTGAACCGGTCGGCTCAAGTGTTGAACCGATCGGCTCAAGATCAGGGTGAACCGATTGCTTCAAGTGTTGAAACGATCGATTCAACTGGTGCAACCGAGCAAGTTGGGAAAGTAAGATTGGTGAGAATTTTCCTTTCATTTTAATTGCCCAATTTGATTGGGAAATAGGATTGGTATTCAATACCAATTAGAAACAAAAGAAGGAAAGTCAATCGGGAACCGACCTGGACCACCAACCGACCGGTTCACTTGTGAACCGACCGACTGAGGTGTCCCAAACAATCAGTTGATGTGTCAACTGACCGGTTCAGGTCCCTAGCCGACCGTTTCAATTGTGAAACGATCGGTTCAGGTTGCGAGTTGGTTGCTTTTGTGGAAAATCTTGAACCCTTCTACTCCTGCTTTTAGTCCCATATTGTCGGGGACAGAGAACCATGTCCCATGACTCGCCCATATATATAGGGGTATTGGGGCTTCTCAAAGTACAACTCAGTGCAAGCCGGTTGCTCTGCAAAGTTGTCGTTCTCTCTGGTTTTGGTAACCGAGAGAGCGCGAGCAAGCGCTACCCGAAAAGGGAGGTGCAGCAAGGGAAAGACAAGTGCAGTTGCAACTGGTAGCAGGAGAGTGTGTTGGCAACTAGTACGTCAACAGGATGGTGCGACTCCTTCCGGTTCCTTATACGACAAGGAGATCGGAGTTCCAGGCGGTCCGTGTGGAGGACTGCAGAGGTGGGAGACCTATGCCGCTCAGAGGACGACTGTCAACCCCGACAGTCCCGGTGAGACTAGGAGTCTTCAGTCCCACTGCAACCAGGAGCTGTACAGACACCGTCCAAGATCGGAGGTGAAGACCACACAAGGCGCGAGGTACTGTCACCGAGAAAGCTTCGGGACAAGGTATGCATCCACAAACCATCTTTCCTATTCTATAGACGTTGATGCGATTCCTTTTGTTCTGGGTTTTGGGGAGAGAATATTTTTGTTTCCGCTGCTTCTCTGCCTCCTCAAAAACCCAACAGTGGTATCAGAGCCACGTCAACTATTCTATATTTTCAGATTATTGATATGATCGATTTTGGTTTGTCGCCTTTATTTATTGCATGCGATGTGAATAATATCGGCTTTATACATGTCCAATCCACAAATCCCAAATATACATATATGATATGTAATATTAATGCACTCGATAAGCGTCGCCCTTAAATGAGTTTTGTGGTGGATGTGTAGCATGATTATGGCCTATAAACCCCTATATCTGTGTGTGGTTGTATGTGGTTTCTTGCATCTCGGTCTGCGCACCAATTCCCTTCTCTTATTCGTGATGTAACTCGAAATAATTCGAGAATTCTTTTCCTACCTTTTCTCCCCCTGAATGTAACTCGGGGTTTCACAATTCAATTGTAAATATGATATGTCAAAGAAAGGCGGATGACTTGATGACGCTTGAGACGATCGGTTCAAGGCGTGAACCGATCGATTGGTAATCCAGACGGCCGGTTCGAGGAGCGAGACGAGCGGGTGGCGACCTAATGAGATGCACGGCAGCTGGTGAACCGATCGGCTGGAGGCGCCAGTCGATCGGATGGTGGCACCCAAACAACCAACCTGATGGCGAGCCGATCGGTCATGGAGATGAGCTGATCAAACTCAGAAAGGCAGGCACATATTTCATCTTGTACAGGTTGCACGTGATGTAGACCTAGATGACTGTGATTCCTCTTGGCTTGAGGAATCATAATAGGATGGCCATAATCATTGCTTTTTATCATTTTGCATGTTTTCTGTGGGATATAGCATGTATATGATACTTACTATATATTGTGGTGATTGGATATGATATGTATATAAAACCAAATCCCTCATTAAATATTAAGTTTTAGATGCCTTCCAAATGTGACACACGTGAAAAGATTGATCAACCAAGTGTGGGCACGCCCTGGCGTGGTGCACTGTCTATCTCATGGAAGCATGAAGGATGAATGTGTGGGTCTGTCCTAGAAGGGTGCATATTCATCGTGTTCGCTTTGGGTCAGACTTAACAAGGTGATCTAGATGGGATCTAGTACCTTGAGGCATGGAGATGATCATGGCAAAGAGTTGCATATGACATCTTTCAAGAGTTGCATATGATGCAATTGGCAAGATTTTCCTACCTGCAAGATCTGAGTTGTGGGTGACAGCCCTAGCTGGTCCATGGCTCAGAGGATTTCAGGATCTTGACCCACTAGAAGATTGTACGTTGCAATCTTCCGAATTGATGGTGAGGGTTGTCAATTTGAGTCAAAATAGTGGGAGCGGTAATTAATTAAAGGCCTAATTTACTATCGTCAAATTTATTCAAATCAAATCAAAAGGAGTTTTGACAAATGCAAATTTTCTCTTGTAGAATGGCAAAGGAATCATCTTTTAAAATGGGCAGATTAATTGAGAATAAATTCCATAACTGTTTGAGGACTGTCAGAACTGTTCTGCACAATCCAAATATACCAGGAGCCTTAGAATCCACTCTATGTACGCTTAATGCGTTGGTGAAGAAGAAAGAAAGTTCATTGATAGAGATCAATGGAATGAAAGGTAAGGAAGAGAAGGGTTCTCTCGCCAAACCAATTTCTTCTACATGGAGAGGATGGAAGGATCGATGGAAGAAGAAGTCGGAGATAGAGATCTCTACTTCTGGTGTATATGTGATAGAGATTAACTTTACTACTTCTTTGTCATGGGTACTTGATACCGGATGCGGATCTCACATTTGTTCAAATGTGAAGGATCTTAATAGAAGTAGGCCTTTGGGGAAAGGCGAGGTTGAACTATGTGTTGCCAATGGGGCAAGAGTTTCCGCCAGTACTGTAGGAACCTATGAGTTAACTCTACCAAGTGGGCTAATAATAGAGTTGAGGAACTTCTATTATGTACCTACCATAAATAGGAATATCATCTCCGTCTCTTGTTTGGACAAAGATGGATTTGAATTTCTTATTAAGAATGGAAAATGTTCCATTTCTAAAGATGGGATCTTTTATGGCAGTTCCCCAATGTCTTATGGTCTATACTTGATGGACTTGGAGACAAGTGTATACAACGTAAACACCAAAAGGCAAAAACTCAACGACTCAAACAAAACATATCTTTGGCATTGTCGTCTAGGGCACATAAATGAGAAGTGCATTTCTAGACTCCATAAAGATGGTTACCTAGACTCTTTTAATTATGAATCAATAGAGACATGTGAATCTTGTTTGTTGGGCAAGATGACCAAGACTCCCTTTTCAGGTAAAGGTGAGAGAGCTAGTGATCTATTAGGACTCATACATATTGATGTATGTGGGCCTTTTAGATCTAATGCCAGAAATGGGTGTCAGTACTTCATTACCTTCACTGATGATTTCAGTAGGTATGTCTATGTGTACCTGATGAAGCATAAGTCAGAATCCCTTGAAAAGTTCAAGGATTTCATGAATGAAGTACAGAACACTTGGTAAAAGTATTAAGGCACTTCGATCCGATCAAGGTGGAGAATACTTAAGCCAGGAGTTTGAGGACCTTCTGCGAGCCCGTGGTATTGTATCAAGGTGGACTCCGCCAGGAACACCACAACATAATGGTATGTCTGAAAGAAGGAATCACACATTGTTAGATATGGTGCAATCAGTGATGAGTTCTGCTGATCTTCTGATTTCTTTCTGGGGTCATGCTCTTGAAACCGCCGTGTTTACACTTAACCGTGTACCATCTAAATTGTTCAAAAGACACCATATGAGATATGGTATGGGAAGCGTCCAGTTTTGTCTTTTATGAAGATTTGGGGTTGTGAGGCTTACGTCAAGAAAATGTTTCGTGATAAGCTTGGACCCAAATCCGATAAATGTTATTTTGTTGGATATCCCAAGGAAACGAGGGGATATTACTTATACCACCCTACTGACAACAAAGTGTTTGTTGCCAGGGATGTTGTATTCCTAGAGAGGGAATTTATTTCCAAAGGAAGCAGTGGGAGGAATATAGAGCTTGAAGAGGTTCAAGCCCAACAAGAAAACATTGAACCGGTAGATGTACCGGAGGAAAATGTAGATTCACAATGGGTTGTGGAATCTCATCCTCCTCAGGTAACACAAGGACCTCGTAGATCTAATAGGACCCGTCTTGAACCTGAGAGGTTTGGATACCTTGTGACTTAGGAAGGTGGTGAGTTGATCATAGATGATGATCCAACTACCTACGTAGAGGCTATGGAGGGACAAGATTCTGAGAAATGGCTTGAAGCCATGAGATTCGAGATGGAATCCATGTACTCCAACAAAGTATGGACTTTGGTGAAACCACCCGAAGGGGTAAAACCCATAGGGTGCAAGTGGGTCTTCAAGAAGAAGACTGACATGGATGGCAATGTGCAAACTTATAAAGGCAGATTGGTTGCAAAGGGATTTTGACAAGTTCAAGGTGTTGACTATGACGAAACCTTTTCTCCTGTTGCCATGATTAAGTCCATCAGGATCATTCTTGCTATTGCAGCTTATTATGACTATGAGATTTGGCAGATGTATGTTAAAACTGCATTCCTTAATGGGAATATTAATGAGGATGTGTACATGACATAGCCTGAAGGTTTTGTAGATCCAAAGAATGCCAATAAAGTCTATAAGTTGCAAAGGTCAATCTATGGGTTGAAGCAAGCATCTTGGAGTTGGAATCTTCGATTTGATGAGGAAGTCAAAGTGTTTGGCTTTATTCAAAACGAAGATGAACCTTGTGTGTACAAGAAGGTTAGTGGGAGCTCGACCACATTCCTCATATTGTATGTGGATGACATACTTTTGATGGGGAATGATGTCTAAGCCTTAGAGAAGGTAAAGACTTGGCTTGGGAAAACTTTCTCAATGAAGGACTTGGGAGAAGCATCCTACATTCTAGGAATTAAGATCTATAAAGATAGATCTAGAAGGCTTCTCAGACTAAGTCAGAACATGTACATTGACAAAGTGCTGAAGTGGTTCAGCATGGAGAACTCAAAAAGAGGCAACATCCCCATGCTACATGGAGTCACCGTCTCTAGAGCTCAATGTCCCCAATCTTGTGAAGAGAGGGAGAGTATGACTGGGATCCCATATGCATCAGCCATCGGATCCATCATGTACGCTATGTTGTGCACACGCCCAGATGTCTTGTATGCTCTCAGCATGACGAGTAGGTACCACTCAGATCTCGGGGATGCTCATTGGACAGCCGTGAAGAACATCCTCAAGTACTTACGAGGGACTAAGGATCAGTTTCTTGTGTACGGCAATGAGGAAGAGCTGGTTGTAAAGGGTTACACCGATGCAAGCTTCCAAACCGATAAAGATGATTACAAATCACATTCAGGATTTGTGTTTTGCCTTAATAATGGAGCTGTGAGCTAGAACAGTTCCAAGCAAGAAACAATTGCTGATTCTACTACAGAGGCCGAGTATATTGCTGCTTCACATGCAGCAACGGAGGCAGTGTGGATCAGGAAGTTCATTTCTGAACTTGGTGTAGTTCCCAGTAGCTGTGATGCAATTGAGCTTTATTGTGACAATAATGGAGCTATTGCACAAGCTAAGAATCCCAGATCACATCAGCGGTCCAAGCACATACTGCGGCGCTTCCATCTCATACGAGAGATCGTACAGCGAGGAGATGTGAAGATTTGCAGAGTACCAACTGAAGACAACATAGCTGATCCACTGACTAAGGCCCTTTCTCAGCAGAAGCATGATGGTCATGCTAGGTCACAAGGTTTGAGGTTCCTTGGTGACTGGCTCTAAGTGCAAGTGGGAGTCTGTTGGTATGTATGCCCATAGAGCAAGTCATGTGATGATTGTAATGGGATACATTGTAAATGATTTGAATAATAATAAAGGAAATTTCCGATCTATATGTTTAAACTGTTTCTGAGATGATGGTGTAACATGATAGATGTCTAAAGAATGGTTTTACTCAATGACGTATGCTTTTAGGTTCATGACCTAAACGATGAGATCATACGGATGTTAAGAGTATACATTCTTGTTTAGTCCCCAGTCGGTTGTTATTGTGGAAATAACCATAGACATCAATAACACTGAAGACTAGATTGTGTGTTGGTTGATGACAAAATCTCATTAGTCATGATATAGTGATATCCAACCAAGCACATAGGTACTTGTTTGAGAACAAGGTACCAGACATATCCACCATGAGAGTGACACATGGAACCATGACTTGGTAGTCACAGTCAGCTCTCACAGTGATGGTGGTGAGTGTGATTCTTAGACCTGAAATCACTACACTCAACACATGTTGTTGGGTACACTTTGACATCATCAAACACAGTCCTGAAACATGGGTTAGTATAAAGGTGATGATTGGGTGGCTTTGACACATGGGGCTTTTGAGGGGTGAGTGATAGATATGGGATTTGTCCCTCCTGAGGGAGTTTGAAATCCTTGTCCACTTGATGAGTAGGATTGAGAAAGGCATGCACATGCACGTGTGAATCAATATGTGATATTGATGTCACACACATCTCACCCAGTCTGCTCTGAGATCAAGGAAATGAATGTGTTGACCGGATGACTGTTCCATGCCTTGAGTTCATTCAGGATATCAGTGACAAAGGAATTATACATTCACTGTAACACCATTCACGGATTGTAGGATTGAAAGTTGTTCTCCAACTTTCTATTTCACTTGGGTAGCACTGATGTGTGACTAGGCACCGCTCTTTGCTTGTGAAGTCATAAGTGTTATGGACTTTCACTGCCAACGTGAAATGGACCTGCAGGGTCACACACATAGGATTTAACATGGAAGAGGAGTTTTGTCCACAAGCAATGTTTAGATTGATTACTAAAGGAGTTTAGTAGTTCAATTAAACACTAAATTAATCGATAGCTCAATATCATAATGTTAAAGGTGTTGGACGCATTGATTGGAGTATGAGATTGATTGAAATCGCAATTGAATGATTTTGCACAATCTATGCTCCCAACCGATCGACTCATGTGATTAACCGGTCGACTGAGCTTGGTGAACCGGTCGGCTCAAGTGTTGAACCGATCGGCTCAAGATCAGGGTGAACCGATTTCTTCAACTGTTGAAACGATCGATTCAACTAGTGCAATCGAGCAAGTTGGGAAAGTAAGATTGGTGAGAATTTTCCTTTTGTTTCATTTGCCCAATTTGATTAGGAAATAGGATTGGTATTCGATACCAATTAGAAGCAAAAGAAGGAAAGTCAATCAGGAACTGACTTGGACCACCAACCGACCGGTTGAGGTGTCCCAACTGATCGGTTGAGGGGTCAACCGACCGGTTCAGGTCCCCAGCCGACCGTTTCAATTGTGAAATGATCGTTTCAGGTTGCGAGTTGGTTGCTTTTGTGGAAAATCTTGAACCCTTCTACTCCTGCTTTTAGTCCCGTATTGTCGGGGACAGAGAACCCTATCCCATGACTCGCCTATATATATAGGGGTATTGGGGTCTTCTCAGAGTACAACTCAGTGCAAGCTAGTTGCTCTGTAAAGTTGTCATTCTCTTTGGTTTTGGTAACTGAGAGAGCCCGAGCAAGCGCTACCCGAAAAGGGAGGTGCAGCAAGGGAAAGACAACTACAGTTGCAACTGGTAGCAGGAGAGTGTGTTGGCGACTAGTACGTCAATCGGAGGGTGTGACTCCTTCTAGTTCCTTGTGCGACAAGGAGATCGGAGTTCCAGGAGGTCCGTGTGGACGACTACAGAGGCGGGAGACCTCTGCCGCTCGGAGGACGACTGTCAACCCCGACAGTCCCAGTGAGACTAGAAGTCTTCAGTCCCAGTGCGACCAGGAGCTGCACATACACCGTCCAAGACCAGAGGTGAAGACCACGCAAGGCACGAGGTACTGTCTCCGAGAAAGCCTCGGGACAAGGTATGAATCCACAAACCATCTTTCCTATTCTATAGATGTTGACGTGATTCCTTTTGTTCTGGGTTTTGGGGAGAGAAAATTTTTGTTTCTGCTGCTTCTCTTCCTCCTCAAAAACCCAACAAATCAACCATCTTAGAATCACCAACCTCCATAGTCTTGGAGTGAAACAACATTAGAATAGATTATATAACACCCTAAACAACATTATACAAGTTCGTACATGATTATCATTAGGCGTTCATATGTGCTTTATAACCATATATCATCACCACATGTAACCACATAGACACATGGGTCACGGACACCCTCCATGATATGTTATGACTGTGACATCTATCGTGGGTGTCTCAACTAACAACTCCATCACCATGTCACAACCCACCTCCTTCATGTCGCACCCACGATTTTAGGGTTAGGGTTAGGGTTAGGTCTTGGTCTAGACCACCAACTATGTGTCTCGTCTGCAACACATCAACCACCGCCATTTTTGTCACGACCACAACACCTCTTGGTCATGACCCAACACACCAAGGGCTATCTCATCTAGGTCAAGGCAAGGAACTAAGGGTCACTATGATGCTAAGGACTAAGGGTTCTCACCCATCAGCACTAGGTCCAACATCACCACAAGGAACAAGCATCTCGACCCCAAAGCCAACTAGGTCGTGCTCATCCACCATGGGCCATGTCACGACCGTGATGCTTGTGGGTGTCTCAAAACATCTAGGTCGTGAACACATCAAGGCTGAACATCTAAGTCACAAAAAAACCCACCTAAAGAAGAACCGTAATCACCGTGAAACGAAACCTCAAAGAAACCAATCTCCACAAACCCCAAGGAAAAGGTCAAAGAAAAGCATAGCCAAAGGAAAAGAAACGATGCCTACAATAACTAAAATTCAGGCTAGGTTTTCTCCCACCTGTACGTACACACACAACAAACATGAAGGCTAGATCAAGGGTCAACCATGGAGAAGGAACTCCATAAAACAACATCTATCAAAATAGGCACAAGAAATATTAGGGTTTTGGATTACTTCCAAACCAAGCATAATAACTCTACCAAATGAGGTCTAGGGTTTAGCATTATGGATAATCATCATAGAGACAGAAGAAATCAACAAAATGTAATGAGAAGTGAAATATTAGAGAGGGTTTAGAGTTATATAACTCGCATTAAGAAGATCATAATCAAAGCTCCAAGCATATGATCCAAGGGTTGGAAAAGATCCACACTAGGCCTCAAGACAACCTCAAGAAAGGGGAAACACCAAGGTCAAAGGGTATCTCAAGAAAGAAAGCAAAACCTCAAAATTGAACCAAAAGAAAGAAGGGGGGGGGGAAAGAGCAGAAACTCCCTCTCACTTGGGTGTTGCCTTGTCAAAACATGGCCTATTACCCTTGTGATGAGGAGATTATCTCAAGAACGACCACCACATCAAAACAAAGTCTAAGGCTGAGAAAGGGGAATAATATGAGGTATAAGATCTGAAAGAAACACCAAAGAAAGAAGATAAACACTCACAAAGATCAGAGATGACCAAGGATCACTACAAGCACCACAAGCAAGGGATGAACCACCTCCAAGGCACCAAGAACACTCCTTCTTGATCCACCAAGCTCCAAGGATGAACACAAGAGAAAGGAGGAAGAAAAAGAACGAAAAGAACCACTTTCATGGAGATAAGAGGGCACATATAGAAAAGGAGGAGGGAGGTAAGACAAAGGATGATGTTTCAACAAGATAGGGTTAGAAAGAGACATTTGTCCACTAAAAAGGACAACATGCAGCCACATGCAACCACATAAGAATCACATGAAAGTCATGGTGATACACTATTGTAGTGCCTCAACCTCCTAAGCAACTTCACCTTGTATGTCATGACTGTGACACACTAAGGGGCTCCATGGTCACGACACACCCTAACAACATGACTAGGTCACGATACAAAGACCACCACAAGTGACATAGGTTGAAACACACCTCTCCAAGCCTATGTCTCGACCCAAGACAACCTTGGTCCTGACCACCACACCAAGGGGAAGTGTCTCTGCTATGAAACCCCCCTCAACAAACCCTAGGTCACGACAATGGTTGAGACAAACCACCAATGCTCACAAGGTCAAAGCACACCAACCCTAGAAAACCCTAATCATCACTAAGAGTGACACCACTCAACCAAGGATCAAACAAAGAGTACCAAAGAACAAAACTATCTCTCATGAGGCCACAAAAGACAAGTAACACTCTAGAGGTGGAAAATTACACATAAACACCCTATATTGGGTAAATTGCAATTTGCACCAAAACTAGCACTAAATGCACAAACATCATCCAAACAAGCTCAAATTGGAAACCTAAACTCTCCACAAGCTCTCATCACTTATATAAAGTTTAAAGCAAGGTCCTAAGCACAATACAAAGCCAAATCAAACATGATTACCCCAAAACTCAGGTGTGGGTATTTCAGGGAGGCCACCGTCGACTAAAGTCTACGTGCTTCTTGAGAAATAAGCACAACTCTACAAGGATTTTCACTAGACTTTCTCCAAGACTAGGTATATGACTTGCACCTTCATTCCCATTTCCTAGTTGTTGATGTAGTCCTCTAGTTATGGGAAATATGGTAAAAAAATTATTTCCACTTCTATCCTTGTCACTATAGTTCCCTAAAATACCTCATTTGATAGGATGAGATATGGGGAAATGAGCATAATGACCCCTATCCTAATTAAAACATGCTCAATATTAGTACCACAAAGTCTTTGATGCAACCGTGGTCATGTGTAGTGCTTAATTTTCATTTCAACATGGACTTTCTAAAATTGTCGCGTTTTTTCTATATATGTTATCTAATCTTTTTGGATGTAAAATGCATTATAGCACAATGATTTCTTGATTTTTTATAAATGGTTCCTCATATTTTAAAATAAAATGAAAAAAGTCTATGTTTATTCATTTATGATAAACTAGAATATCCAAGATATTCAACAATGATAAGTAGGGGTTTATGTTATACCATGTATTTCTTTATTTAAATATTTATTACTTTGTTCCTTAATTAAAAGTTAGTCATCAAATACCTATAAAGCTAACATAATTTTTCATATTAGACAAAACTAAAAAATAAGAATCTACATATTCGTGAGCTTGAACAATGCTTTTACGAGTATTGGATGCACAATAAGGTAAATAGAAATTATATTGACAAAAAAATGAATGCATGATGTTATTTATAAGGCATTGGAAACTTTCTGCGATAGGAAAAAATATTAAACACTATATGGTTATATAAATTCTCATTATCATAAGATTTCCTTGACGGACGCATTCATTTATAATCAGTGTATTGGAATGACAATCTCTCTCTCTATATATATATATATATATAAATATATATATATATATATATATATATTCCTTGAGGTCATTTACTAATTGGTGGAAGTCTTGTGAAATTTTATTATTATTAACATAAGTCTATGTGCTTAATATGAGGACTTCATTTAGCATATAATTATAATTTTATTATGTTATTATTATTGTATTATATATATACACAAACACACAAGTAGAAACAACTTCACTTTCATAGGTATCTTACTAGGATCACCCATGACTCTTATGTCGCATCACATAGTACTTTGGTGTAAATAAAAACCTATTCATTTTAATGTGAAAATTTACATCATGAAATGTTTGATATGTTTGTGTCATGCAGTTAAGAAAAACTAAACCTACTATATGGTACCTATTGGTTATCAGTGATGATTGTTACATTTTTAAGACATGTAAGTAAATCCTCCCCTAGAGATCTTCTAACACCAAGTCTTCAAACATACACATTAATGAGCGGAAGTATAAATTCCATTATATAATAGAGAGATGTCACAAGCATGTTAATTATTTCACATAATAAATTTGAAGTGAAACCATCAAAAGATAATATGATACCATTTATCATGTCACATTTTACAAAATTCAATATAAAAACATAGGCTACACTCATACAAGAACACCATAACACAAAAGGAATCTAAACTAGAATATCTTATTATATATGGAACCCAGTAGGGAAAAGCTACTAGTTTATTGACTTGAAGGCCTCCATAAGTCTAAGTAGATAGTGTACTTGTGTCTTTTCTATTCCCCTCCCCTACAGGCATCATACCACACACCATACATGCAACAAAAATAACATTAGAGTTAGAGATATTTAGTACATATTATGAAAACATAACATATTAGTTTGGAATAAATAGTAATAATTCATGAAAAAAAGTAAAATGAAATTTCATGATAAACATTAACATTGTATTAGCTTATGGTTGATCATTGTTCATTAATTTAAAACATGCACTATTATTCTCATTACTCTTGTGAAGACTCAAGATACATTCTATGTTGAGCTCATAAGTTCATACACACTCTTCTAAAGTGCAATTTTGTACTCATAAGGCGTAAACAAACCCATTGTTATATAAATTTCGTCCATTTAATTTTATTAATTAATGCATCAAAGTGACATAAGTTAGTTTAGTTTATATTATAAGGTTCTAGGTCTCCACATAGAAACATACAAAGAGGCTAAACTACTATGACCAATGTCATGATCTTAACATTCTTAAATGTGTTATATTTAACTTGTAGAGCATGGTATTTATTTCTTGAAATAACAAGTTAAAGATTAAGCACCACAACATTTTACTAAAAATTATGCATATCGTTTAAAAAAAAGTTCTATATTAGTCGTAATATCTAATTGAACATCATAATAAGGTAAATCATAAGGAGATTGAAACTGAAATTTGATAATAAATGTGCATGAAAACTTTTACCTCATATGCATGGATTCCTCAACCTTCCATGCTCTAAACCCTAGTCTTCTATAACCATAAAAAAGCATCACAATACCTTTTTTTTCTCCTAGATAGTTTCAAATATATTAGGGTCTTAGAGGTGTAGGCATAGACTTTGGCTTAATGATAGTTTGGGTTAGTTGTGAAGCATCAGGTAGAAGGTTAGATTTTTTTGTTGTATAACAAATTTAATATACTATATTAATAATTAACGTTTCAATTATAATTTTTGGCTTACATGATTCACTATTTGGTCACATAATACAATAATAGGTGCATGTAATAGTAATTTATTACCAAGGTATTTACTTGATGTAATATTACTTGTTTGGATGGTATAATAGGTTACTAATGGTAAATTATCATAAACTTATCTTTGAATGATGTTTATATTTGAATTTATAAAAATGTTTAGGTTTTCCTCAGTAATCATCAACACATTAATAAATTCCATAGTGAGCCATTAGCTTGTCCTATTCAAATACCCTTTTGAACAACTATTTATGTTTTTGTTTTCTTGAGTTAGGATGGAATTGTTACAATATACAAAATTTATTGACCAATTGATGAATGAGGAAAGTTAAAAAATATATATACAAAAGAGACTGGTGAAAGACCCTTATAACCTTGAATTATGTGTGGCATTACGAGTGTGTTATAAGGTGTATATGTTAAAGGCTAGAGATTGAACTATTATAATTGAAATTGAATTATAAAAATTGAAAAGAATAGCCTAGAAACACATTAGGAAAATAAATAAATTAGGGGAACATCCATATAATCACTACATAGATATATCAACAACTTATTAATAAAACCATTCACTATTGTAACACAATACTTAGCATAAGAATTCGATATTAGGCCAATTAAGCATAGAAAATTAGCATCCAAGGGAACTTCATTGAGTTCTCCCTCTACCAAAAAGCCCCAATTTGGTCTATATTGTGACTTGAAGTACTAAAGTGGTCTTACAACATGAAAACAAAAATGGTAGCATATAGATAAGGAATAAAGTTAAAAAAATCACAAGCTACAATTTAAGAAAAATCTAAGGAATTTAAAAAATCTATATGATGGACTTATGAAGGGGTGATGTTTGAGTCAGTATTGATCATGTCTATATACTTTAAGTACAAATTAGAAAACTAAAACTTGCCTCTACATGATAAATCAGAAGTTGAAGATCCACTGTAGTCTTATAATGGGTATTTTGAGCCCTTGGATTGAGGTTTCCAAGTTTGATCTACTTGGCAAGATCTAGTTGTTTAGAGAATGTAGTTGAGATTATGATTTCAAGTTCAAGGGAAATTGAATTGAAATATTATGCATGGTGGCACTTTTAGGGTATGTGGAAAATGTGTGGGAGTATTTTTTTATATAGTTTTAGGCATAGGGTGGCTTTGTGTTGTTTGTAGACTGAACATAACACAAAAGTGGACTTATGGTTTGAATCAATGCTTTAGGTAATGTAAACTTGGAAAGTTATGCCATTACTAATAGGAGAGGAGATTTTAGACCTAATGGAGAATTGAGCACAAGATGTTTTCACTTGAGAGAGGGATACAGAGTGGAGAATGGAATTAGGTATTATTGGGAAAAAATGGGAGGCTTAAAGTAAGCAAGATGAAGGGTCATTCTCCAATTGGATCTGATAAAGCATTAAAAAGTGCAGATATTGTTAGTCCATCATTTTCGTGTCCCAATGTGGGAAAATGCTTAAAACAATGTGGGACAACAAAACCACATCAAACTTCATGTGTATGAACTACATCAATCGAATAATTGCTCTTTTAGTTAGAAAATTATACATTTTTTGTTTCCTTTTCTTGTTCTGGGGTCAAAAACCTTCCGAATGATGTCATATATCAAAGAAAGATAGTTAAATTCATGTTTTGATTTACCATATAGTTAGAGTTTATAATTTATTATCTACAATCCAAAAAAAATTAAACATGTATATTAAAACATATTTACTTAATTGGTCACTATAGAAATTTGTGTTGATGGATTTGTTGAATCCTAATCAAGATGTCCTCGTTCCTTATGATGAATTATTTAAATATATTATTTATTTTTCATACATTCTTTTTATAAGTTAAAGATGAAAGATAGAGTTTTGCTAAAGGAAAAATTGTTATTCTAGTTTACATGAATTTTCCTTTATAAATTCATTGATAAACTAGAGTTGAATGTTATGATTATGGGAAGGACAATGAAATTTTATTCATTCAATGGATATTAGCCTCCCATTTCTGGAGGTTATAATGAAAATGTGTCTATATGGTGATTAGATCATTAATGGAAAATGGGTGAGTTCCAAATTTAGTTTTGTGATTAATCACCAATTCGAGATTCTTTTTATTTGTATGAACACACTTACTATTCACTAAGGAATTTAAAGATACACAAGGAATTTTTTTATCAATTTACATATATATAATTTAAAGGAAAATCAGTCATTTAGATGGATTTATTTGTATAAAAGATCAACAAGCTACAGTTGATAGGACGAAGATAATCAAGGTATTTATGTTCGATTAGATTCTTAGTATATAATTTTAGGGATACTATACATGTGGTTCTATATATATTCTCTAGAATATGCTCCCACTCAATGTTCATCCATAATAATATCATTACAAATAAAAAATGTAATATATGTTTCTGAAATAGAAGAACACTGAATTGTGAACTAGATTTAATTTTTTCATGAAGTCATACATGATATGGATTCAAGAAGTACACTAAGTATGTTTATCACACAAGTTTCAGACATGCATAAGGATAATTAACTCATTTTTCATAGAATAGAAGTATGTAGAGATAATTGAAGCATAGTAATTCATTAGTAAGATGGTATTAACAGCTATAAAAATAATAATTTTACAATATCCAACCATTTTGGGGCAATAACACCCAAGCATAGAAATGTATTGACTCAGAAGTTAGAAGAAACATACAACACATGCCCCATAACATATATGATTTTCCCTATTATATCTAACACAAAAACATATATTAGAGTGTAAGGGTTGTAATAGTGTCCATCCGGAGAACTAATAAGTGGACACTGAACACCCAATTAAAAATAAATTACTATCTAGTATCCTTAAACTTGCATCCTTTAATGATTCTAAGAAAGGTCATTATTGAGAGAATTGCATTACTTCTGTATGGTTCATCTTCTTGTATGATGCGAGTCAATATAAAAGGTGTAAACAAATAACTAACTAGCAAGGAAATAGAATTTGTACCCAAGATGATTTAAAGAGAAGAAATGTTATTTATGGAATAAATATACAAGTATAAAAAGTTCCCTAACCTTCGATTATTATTTGTAGCAAGCACATCACCAAGAACCCTTGCTAATTGATTAGTTCGATCACTTTCGTCTCTAAGTAGTAGAAAAGTATACAAATTATTATTGATAAATGTTACAAGGTATTTATGTTAGACATAAAACTACGATGTGCCACTACCTAATAGAGTTATAATGTTGGTATAAACTATTAAGTTCTTCACGGTCTCTTTGCTCTTCACCTTCTGGAAGTTCTGCGGGAAGCTCCTGGAACATATATTGTTAATAAAGACATCTATAAGTTCATATTATAATAGACATACACAAACACACAGATACAAATACAGACACACAAATATAAATAATATATATATATGTATATATATGTATATATATGTGTATATATATATATATGTATATATATATATATATATATATATATATATATATATAGAGTTACGCTAGAATACACTCGAGTGTACGGATCGCATGAATACACTCAAGTGTGTTTGCATATCAAGACTATTTTTTGCAAAATGTAAACCATTGATCTTCACCGTCATACTATAACTAGGCTACATACAAATTTTGAACCCATTTGGATGAGTGTAAGTCACTCATCCAAGGGCAACAAAATCAACGCGGGAAACTAATTTGTAATGCATAATTTTTGTGATGTTCATAACATGAGCTATACATATCCAAATGTGCTCAAATTTTACGTATGAGTTGTTCATGATATTTTTAAGAAGATCAACGGATTAGATTTTCAAAACAAATATTGCATCATGGAAAACTACTTGAGTGTATTCCGCTCCGGATACACTCGAGTGTATTCTAGCCTGACTCTCTCTCTCTCTCTCTCTCTCTCTCTCTCTATATATATATATATATATATATATATATATATATATATATATATATATATATATATATATATATATTTGTGTGTGTGTGTATGTGTGCGTGCGCTATCCGTCATTCAATACCCGTGAGAGTAGTCTGCAATTCGCTACCCGTCAGCTAAAAAAATAACTATTTAGTCAGAACAGTAACTCTGTGAATAAAAACGTAACTATGTTGATAAAAATGTAATTACATTACTAAAAAAGTAAATCTGAAAAAAAATACACAACAAATATATATATATATATATATATATATATATATATATATCTTTTAAAAGTTATATATATATATATATATATATATATATTACTTATAAAATATCAACTACATATTTTAGACAATGATAGAAATGATACATGGATATTCAAGACATAACAACATAAGGAAATTTATGTGAAAAATATAAGATAGATAGAAAACCAACTATTCAATAAAATATATGATCTCATAAGTTCCCTCACTTTTTCCATAATGAAAAATGTAACATTTTTATATATGTGCATTTCTTCACATAGGTTTTTTTGTAATGAGTACAAAAAAACATACTCACATTTGCATCGGTGTATTGGCATTTATGTTCCTTCATTCAATTACTACTTGAACTTCATTCTATTAGTTTGTGAATCCTTGTGGTTGTACGAATTCCATTGTTATTGGTAAATGATGTGTTTATTCAATCATCAAATATATGTTTAGTATTGTAGTCTAAACGTTATATTGACGAATATGGATAGTATGTTTGTTGCATTTACTCATACATATATAGTATGCCTAAAATAGAAAACATTATTGATATCCTAATAACCATTAACGGAGAGGACTTAGTAACCATTTTATATGCATACATTGTGGAGGAAAACCAATCGATAAATATATAAAAAATATATATTTAGTTATGGTGACTCATTTCTACTCATAATTATAACTAAAACTTGTTAGTCGAATTTTACTGAATACATACACAAACAAAAAGTTGTTTAAAGTAGCGTAACCTAAATTTCTAGAAATGGCATCGTCCCAAAGTAATCCACCATAACCCAAGCTAGTCCTTCAAGGTCATTGCCTTCAGTGCCCTCAAGATGTTCACCTATGA
Source organism: Alisma plantago-aquatica (assembly GCA_963693085.1). Lineage (NCBI taxonomy): Eukaryota > Viridiplantae > Streptophyta > Magnoliopsida > Alismatales > Alismataceae > Alisma > Alisma plantago-aquatica. Next base: position 589,741,523 of record OY856410.1, read on the forward strand.
CATCTTCTATTTCACTACAAGAAATATAAATGTTGGCAACTATAGTTAATGAGATATTTGACTAAATGTAGTAGATGACACTGATATTTGATGTTTCTTATTTGTGAAGCACATGATGGGATTGAATACGTATGGGGTAAACACAAATGGCAGTCATAAGGTAGTGATAATGAGAATTATCAAAGAAATCAAATATTTTCATCATGAGGCTCGTCAAATGTTTTATAACAACATACACCTAAACCACGTAATATTTTACACTAAAAAAATTGACCAACGACACATTTTGGGACATATAGTATTTAATAATTCCAATGCATATAATATTAGTTCCATTTATGTAACATATTATATTAAATGTACTCATATATGAACACATATTATATTGAATGTACTCATATATGCACACATATTAAATTGAATGTACTGATATATGCATATATAGGCGTCATTTCAAATGTTAATTTGGTATATTGCTTGGGGTCTTGGTGCTTGTCAATAAACATGCATATAACTTGCAAGTTCAATAAATTTATTCTATAACTGTTGTGAGGATGTATTCATTTATGAAAACAAATATTATGTGCTATCAACAAATAATGAGTTTTATAGTCACTCTCGCCGTATTAAGACATTATGGTGACAACATATTTGTTGTGAAAGTATTGCCCTTGCCATTATCATCATCCATTCCATTTATGTGTAATCAATGATCATATCACTACCTCTTTTTCTAGTAGTGCGTAATGAAAATCTAGGTGCATAAGGGATAATAAAATCATCTGCTTTGACAAAGGCATAGTGTTAAATTTGGAGGTGAAGGTGATACTGATGTGGATGTCCATGACTATGGGGATGAGATAGTAATGGAGGTTGCAATTTCAATAAGGTACATGCTTCCATGGTAGTGTTAAAGAGGAAGGCATACATAGCTACTTTGACGATGATAAGGGGTAATCTAAGATATTTAGGTTCCTATTGGTTTGGCGTATGGAATTCATTTTTTGGGAATTGTAATTCAGTTTTTGGAACTTGAGTTCCATTCATTTCCGTGTGATTGGTTTGTGATAAATGTAAATATAGAAATCATTAAAAATATTATTAATTTTACTGTGTAATACAAATAAGTAAGGATGAGAAAGATAAAAAAAAATCATATTTGTGAAAAAATAATAATATTCTTAAATAATAATAATAATCTCCACAAGTGGTTCTGGTGTATATGTTTCTCTTTTCAAAAATATTTTATTAGAGCAAAATTTTAATCTTAATAAAAATATAACGGTTAAAGTCACATCACAATATTTTTATTTCAGTTCGTATGTACAAAGTATTGTAGTAATTTCCACATTCCATGTCCTTGTAAGATAAATTTTGGTTCATCATTGTTTAACACAATGTATTATATTAAATTTTAGATTATTTTTGTCTAAAATTTTTGATATATTTATTCGTGCATGGTTATAGTTAATTATCATTTTTCACATCACATTGCTTAAACATGAAGAATAGAAATATATTAGGTAAATGACATTGTTTTACATCGTGCAATATTTTTTTTCATGCTGTTTTTTATTTTTTATTTTGTCATCGCATTGTAATGGTGGTTATAGTGTAATATGTTTTACATAGTGTGATTATAACTTATGATATTTTGTCATATTATGTTATGATTTTAGCAACAAATTATATCCATATTGTTAATATTTCTAGTCATAAATATTTTACATGTGTCATTTATGACGAATGAAGAATACAATTATATAAAAAATGTTATTGTTCCAGAACTCGTTTTCCTCTCTTTTTAAGACGAAACTCAGGAACTACGTTTTATATGTAAGTCTGTAACTCACCGAAAGCCACGAAACTTAAGTTCCAACTCTTATTTTAAATCAATCATGAAAAACTGCATAAGAAAATCTATTTCATAAGTTTTCCGAACCAGATAAACCAATCAGAGTTTAAAAAAGCAAACATAAAAAGTTATGGTAGAAAAATTGAAAATGAGTTGAAAGTGCAAAACCTTCATTGAACATCTATAATTGCTAGAGTTGAGGGCTGATTTCATACTAGCAAAGTGATGTGAAGAAGAACACCAATAGTCATACTATAGAGAATAAATTAGAGCGTTACTTTTCTATACTTTTCTTTAGATGGAATTTCAGACTCCTAAAGTTATCACATTACTTCAAACCCGTAAATCATGAATATAGTTACTCAGAAAAGGATTTTGTGTATGAAATATTTAAATATATAGAATAACAGAACAAGAACTAATATAAAGGCAAACAATTAGCTGATTGCTCTAGTACGTAACTAGCTAGAAGGAGCAGGGAGAAGACAACATGGAGAAAACAAGAAACACACCCTATGAAGCCTTCGTAGCATTGCAACCCGCCACTGTTCCAATGAAGGTTCGCGAGAAAGTGGATGCATTCTATGTGACAATGAAAATGCGTGTGCTCGACCTAAGAGAAAAATATCAAACAAAAAGATATTCATTGAGATTCGTAACAAATCATCGACGATAAAATTAAAATATCATGTTAGCTATGTAAGATAAAAATATTAACAATAGCGACTATTATAATGTCTGCAGTGTAATATAGTTTTGCTATGTTATAAAGACTTCATGTAATGGTAAATGATAAATATTTCAGTTCACGGGAAAATCACCTATCCCTGATTTGTTATGCCCCCCCCCCCCCCATTTACAATACTTTGGGCAATAACTTTAACAGCTCATACAATCAAAGAGAAAAATAATGTCTACAATGCTGATTTATTAAGGGAAAAGGTTAAGATCAAATTATTACATAGATAAGCAATACGCGGATGCTCTTCCTCAATCTCTTTTGCAACAAAGAAATAGTCGAAAAGACTGTCTAACAAGGGTGGCAAATTATCCGTGTCAGGTTGATAGGATGATCCATTTCCATTGCACGATGATGCCATTTGTGTTGTCACTAGCAAACCAATCGTAACACATTTAGAAATATAAGTATTATATATATATATATATATATATATAAATATATATTATCGACGCGGGTAGTTACCCGCTCTTTATTTTGGTTATTTTTTTCGACTTTCTTACTTTACAAATATAGATGGTTACTTTATTTTACAAACTGTTATTTTTCATGCATTGAAAGTTACATATACAACAACGGATTCAAATATACAATTACATATATATATATATATATATATATATATATATATATATATATATATATATATATATATATATATATATATATATATATATATGTTATGTATTATGTTCATATTTACTTTTTTAGCTGTATATTTTTTTTTTGTCCAACGGGTTACTTTTCTAACCGTATAGTTAATTTTTTAGTTGACGGATAGCAAAAATCCAGACTAGGTATTGAATGTACAACATATATATATATATATATATATATATATATATATATATATATATATATATATATATATATATATATATCAAAAAGCATCAAGTCATAATGCACCTTTTTCGATGTTCGGTAGCCAATACGACTCATATTTTGCATATCGACTCTTCTTTCAAATGGAATGCTTCACGTGGTTGACTCAACTACCCTACTGAAGGAAAAGACATAAAGGCATTAAATCAAATAAAGTCGTTGTCACTCATCATCCTCGTTCATCTAGAATCTTTAATTTAGGATGGAATTCTATACTACTTTAAAGAAAATGTGATATAATAGAAAGTTTTTTTAGAATTTACTATATACTCTCTCGGCTTACATGAGCGGCAAGGAAAGAATCATTTCTTTAATAAAGATGCAACTGCTCCTAAATAATAGCGCTCAATGCTCCCACCTCATCATAAGAAAAAAAATAGTTAGTGACGGTTCAACTCAGTGTATTTCTTGTGACGATTATAATTTCTAAATGTCAGGACTAGGCAACTTTTCCATTTCCTAGAAACAAGGTTTTCTTAAGTGCTTATTTAATGTGCCTAGAAAAAGGTGAACTCATATTTGACCAACCAAATACGCAATGCAAAGGACAACATTAAAGAATATACAAAAAAAGAAGATTCAAGTCTGTGACAGAAATGATAAAATTATATCCGAGTATCCGACCTACTGAAAAACAAGTAAATAAAATCAATTGCATTTTTTATTAGAATTGTATTTTCTAAGAGGAAGCCTAGTGTATTGTGAGTACGAAAATAGATTTATAGATATTTTCATGCACTGACCCTGTGGGATCCACGTTTCAAATATGCAACTAACCAGTGACAGATCTTCTATAAGATTGCAGAGCTACCCCCTAAGATTTTTAAAAATTAATGAATATAGTTGGGTTGAAAGTTGTTCATTATATTGACTCAAGGTCAATGTTAACTCAAAGTCTATATTCACTAAACTTATATTTTGATTATGACTAATTATTTGACTTATTTGTATCAAATATTTCTACTTGAGTAATTTTAGATTAGGTATAGACATACTCTAAATGTCCAAATTTGTTCATTCTATCTTGGAAAAAAGACAAGTCAAAATCAATACAAATGCACTTTTGTAGAATATAATATAAATCCATTAGAATCATGTTGTAAAACACTTGTAATGATTATATGATTTGTAATTAAGTTTATAAAAATCAGGAGCATATTGAATATTTATGTACTTTAATGAAATTTTTCAAAAGTGGTTATAGATTGTTTGGTCAGCTGAGTTTCCTTCCTAAAAACTCGACCGATGTCTAGCATTGATATTGGAAAATGTCTAGGTTCAACTGAGTTTACCCCAGGTCAAACTCGGCCAAATCTTTATACTGACAAGATAAAGTTAAGTGATCGACTGAGTTTCATCCAGGATAAACTCGACCGATGCTTCAAATTTATTTTGTCAAAAAGTACAATCGGTCAATTTTTCTAAAAGTAAACTTGACTGATTGAATTGTACGAAATGTGCTGAAAATTAGTTTTTAGCCATTAGAGTGTTGCAGAACTCAAAAAAATATCCATTGCAAAATCCCAAATGGTTAATATTCGTCCTTAAGTATTTCTACTAGCTACTAGGCATCCCCAACTATAAATAGGACTCCTTGGGATTTGTCCCATGGTTAGCCAAGTACTATGATGGTCGTTTTATTATAGTTGAGGGCCTCCTTCCACTCTAAAGCTTAATCATTTGCTTCATTCATTAGTGTAAGTAGGAGATCTATAAGAGAGATAGTCCTACATATATATCTTATGAGACTCCCACTTCCTCCACCTCCCATTCTCTCTTTCTTTAAAAAAATATGAAGGTTCTCTCTCTTGGCTAAGATAGGTGAAGAAGAAGGGAAAAAAGTCCCTTACTGAAAGCTTCTTCTTGGCAAAGGTCAAGTCAAAGGTGGAAGATCGAAGAAGAGTGGATAATTCCATCAAGGCAGAAGACTTGTTGTATGAATGGGTAAGTCCTTGTGATGGTAAAAAACTTGGTGTAAAAGTGGATATGTCTTTGGTGAGGTTGAAGACACTTGGTCTAGGAAAGGTAAGTCCTTTGGTAGGTTGTTGGCTCCCTTCTCCTTAAAGGTAAGGTTGGGTATCCTTGGCCCAAAAATGGAAGGTCATATATTGTATGTCTTATAATGGAATATCAGTATGCAATGGTTACAAAATCCTAGAGCTTGACCTCTCTAGGTAGTGCACTGACTCACTCCTAATTCAGAGATCGGAACCACTGTACATAGCTTGTTTTCTTGAGACTCTCTATATGTTTAGTTGAACTCAAAGTTCATATTTTTCAAATTAACTAAGAAATATCTTGAAGGTTTAATGAATTTTGTTTAAGTGCATTTAGCTCTATTCAAACCCCTCAAGAGCCCATCCAAGATCCAATAATTGATATCAAAGTGGGTCTTCTCCAAGCATACTTCCACAAGTAGGAGAAGATGGGAGATTATGAAGGTGGGATATACCTCATCATATTTCCAATCTTTGATGGGAGAAATGACATCTATTTGAAATGAATGCTATCTACATCAAAGGATCAAGTCTTTAGCTATGGAGAATGGTGGAACTTCTATACAAGCTACCAGATACAAAGATAGAAGAATGGTATGAAGCTACTTTGAAGAAAGAAACCTTGAATGCAAAATCCATCAACATTTGCTATGCTTCCATGTCCCAAACCAAGTTCAATCAGATTTTCTCTTGTGAGAGAGCCTATCAGATATGGAGAAATCTATGTGTTACTTATCATGGGACAAATCAAGTGAAGGAAAGCAAAATCTACATGCTCAAAGGCCTCTTTGGAAACTTCAATATTGAGAAGGAGGAGAGAGTAGACGAGATGTACTCAAGGCTCAACACCATTGTAAATGGTCTCTCCGTCCTAGTTCATCCTATGTCTAGAAGAGAGATCAACTCCAAGATCCTTAGCACTTTCCCTAAGAGGTGAATATCCAAAGTGAATTCCATTGAAGAAGAAAAGTCTCTTGGTGATATTCCTATTAAGGAGCTCATAGAAAATGTACAAGACCGTGAAGTCACAATTGAGAAGTGAGAGGAAGAAGAAAGAGAAGAAGAGAATGAGCTCAAGACAATGAAGAAGGATAAAATCAAAGCTCAAATTGAGGCTATTGTTGGTCAAGCATCTCCATTCTCTCAAATTGAAGAAGATTCATTGTACTCCAAGGGTAGACTCTACAAAGGAAAGTCCTTCTTCACTCAGTGCTTCAAATGTGGAAAAAAGGGTCACTTCAAGGAAGATTGTTCACAAGGAAAAAATAACCATCATCACTAGACAACAGAAGACAAGTACAAGAAGAAAGAGAAATGGAAAAAAAGCTCAAGTGATTCCTCCCAATATCAAGTGACTCCTCCAACTCAAGCTCAAGTGAAGAATATAGTGGAGGATCTATCTCAAGCTGAAGTGAAGATGGAGAATGTCATTTTGCTCTCATGGCATCAACAACTGAAGACTCAAATGAGGTAAATTTAAACTCTTTAGATAAAGAAACTTTAATTGCTATTATTCATGTTACTCATGCCTCTCTTAAGTCTTCTAAAAAGAAAAACAAGAAGTTTCTATAATTATTGATAATTTGCACGTAGAAAAAGTTGACCTTAAACATGATAATATTTTATTGCTAGATGAAAAAAATTCCTATATTAGTCAACTAGATTCTATCAAACTTGAAAAAAGTTATTTACTAGATATGATTATATTTCTAGAAGCTCAACCTCCAATTCTTAGTTGTAACGAAGAGCATAATAACATCGTGAACTCTTTGTAAATTCTGTCATGCTTGATATTGATGTTCTTAAAACTAAAAATGAAGACAAATATCTTATTTTGCAAGGATTAGAATCTAAAACAGTGTATATCTTTTTAAGATTGTTTTTCTTAAAAAAGAAAATGCTTCCTTTATAAAATCAATGTGGTTGAATCTTATTCTAATTCTAATAGTAGAAGAAATAAGTTGATGCTCTTCCTGTTGAAGAAGATACTTGTATGACTAATGGTATTTGCATAGAAAACAATCTTGTGTAGGCTAGAGCTTCTACTATTACTTCTCTTGTGCACGATAATCATAGTTTGAGATCTTCTATACAAAGATTCTTATATGATAAAAAAATTTAATCAAATCCTAGATCATGCTACCAGACAAATGGGTAGAGATGGCTTTCGAATTTGATATTGTCCAAAGGAACAACAAAGATAAAATACCTTCTATTTCATGAAGAATCCTCTAGTTCAAAGGCAACGAGATCAAGCAATATTTGCAATGAAATTGATCATTATTCTATTGATTTCCTTTTTGGGAAAGCACCCAAGAGAAATAGGACTTGGGTTGCTAAGATAAACCCTCTGGACCCAAATATATGATTGCGGACCATTTCATCTTTATTCTTCTAGATCTAGTGCAATTGTATTGACATGAGCTATTGATTTGGGAATTGACTTCTCTATCCACATAAAATAATAAAGGTTAGATGTACATGGGATGGAAATAACTGGAGAATAAGTGGTACCTATAGAGGTAATTTTATTTTTTCCCATTCTAATCATAGTGTGTTTTTGCCAAATTAGTATGTAATATGAATCTAGTTTTTAAATCAAAAGTGGCATATTATGATTCTCATCACTTCCTTTCTCAAAAACTATTTCTGATGCTTTCATATTACATTACTAGCTTGCTTACACATGTTTGGATATGGTTTATATTTTTATCATACCTCTAAATATGTTCTTTTATATAGTTACTTTTTGATAGAAGTTGTTGTCGACCATGTTTACCCTGTATGAAACTTAGTAGACAAGCACTAGTGGGTATTTCCAATAGTTGTCATCGGTCTAGAAGTTCAACCCAGGAATTTGACCTACAACAGTATGCACAAAATGCACCAATGGCATTTTGCATGAGAATTTCTCTCTCAACTAGACTTTCTCAACCAAAAGACTTATTATATGGGACTCCCCTTGGTACCTTCAGATATGCATATTGTTTTACTTTAATTTTCCTATCTTGCATACAACTGTATCTCTTTAATTGTTCTAAATTGGTATATTCATATCTTGCAATTATCTATTTTGAGTCGTATGTAGTTTTTGATGATTATCAATTTTGATCTCTTGGTTGTATCTTAAATTACTTTCTAAGTGCTCAAACTTGCTACATATATCTTGTTTGATACAAACTTGAAGTTCTTAGTGATAATCATTGTGTTTGGTAACTAATGCATATTTGTTAGTGAGTAATATCCCTTCATGCCTCTAAAACTTCATACCTCTTTGTTTGGATATTTTTCTACATCTACTCATAGCTTGTTCTTTAAATTGTTCTTCTCTTGCTATGATCGACATCCTACTATTAGTCGTAACTTATGATATCATCTACTAGTAGTTCATATACATGTAGTTCTAGCCTTGTTCATCCTTTGATCAAGTGGTATTCAACTATATGATTTTCTTGTATCTTTTTTTTCACACTCAAGCTTACTCCTTGACTAGCATATTACTATCTTGAGTTACTATCATGCAAAGTTTTACATTGATATATGCTAGAATTACATATAGGGTTGTTCAAATGCATGTCTTAATTTACTTTATATTCTATGCTTAAACAAGCCCCTAGTTTTGCTCTTTTGCTCTCTCTTTTAATAGTTGGTATCTCCTTTTACTAACAAGTTGTGTTTTACACCCCCAACTTTTTGAAATGACAAGGGGAGGGGGAAGGCATGTCTTGTGTAAGGGGATATGTAAAGGGAAGAAGATATATATGTAGAACATATATGAGTAGAAGACATAGTTTCTATAAATGTTATGAAAGCTTACCATGTAGGAGAAATAACATCAATTTAGGGGGATTATGTTAACTCCATGAGCATGTATATGGGATGACCTTATAAAGAGAGATTCTAAATCTCTACATCTCTACATCTAAATCAGAATGTGGCCCAAGATGGAGCTGAATGGAAACAAAGGATCCATGTAGCTGACCCCAACATAGTTGGGATTGAGGCTTACATAATGATGATGATGATAACTCCAAGAGAATGAATTGAGGGGGAGCATATGAATTCAATTCTATTGAAATCCCTAGGTTTCTACAAAGGGATGATTTTTACTTAAAAACTTTCAATACATTTATGGTTGGTCATATTCAAAAGGGGGAGAATGTTGACTCAAATTACAAATTGACTAAATCCTTGTTTTGATGATGACTAAGAATTCCATTTATTTTTTTCGAATTCTTCTACTTTGGTGATTTCAAATTAGGTACATACACACTCCAAATGCCTAAACTTGCACATCCTATCTTGGAGAAAAGACATGTCAAATTCAATCCAAGTGAAGTTTTATGGAATATAATGTAAATACATTAGAATCATGTTGTAAATCATTTGTAATGATTGTGTGACTTGTAATCAAGCTTAAAAAAATTAATAGTACTAAATCAAATATTTAAGCACTAAATGGCATTTTCCAAAATTGATCGTATGAGTTTCCTTCCTAAAAACCCGACTGATGCCTAGGATTGATCTTGGTAAATGTCCAAGATCGGTTGTGTTTACCCCATGCAAAACTCAACCAAATCCTTGCACTGGCACAATATATTCAAGTGATCAGACAAGTTTAATCTAGGATAAACTCGACCGATGCTTAAAATGTGCTTTTAGAATAGTATAATTGGTCAACTTTCCTAAAAGTAAACTCAACCGATCCTACTATACGGAATGTGTAGAAAATGTGTTTCTACCCATTGGAGTGTTACAAAACTTGAGAAAATATATGTTGTAACACCCCAAACGGCTAGTATTCATCCTTAAATGTTTCTATTATCTAGTAGGCATCCCCGACTATAAATAGGACCCCTTGGGCTTCAGCCCATGGTTAGCCAAGTACTATGAAGGTCCCTATATTATAGTTGAGAGACTCCTTCCACTCTTAAGCTTAATCACTTGTTACATCCTTTAGAGTGAGTATGAGATTTGTAAGAGATATATTCCTTCATGTATATCTTATAAGGATCTCACTTACTCCACCTCCCAACCTCTCTTTCTACCATTAAGATGAAGGTTCTCTCTCTTGGCTAAGACCATTGAAGAAGAAGTAGAAGAAGGGAAGAAGTTCCTTGATGAAAGCTTCTCCTTAGAGAAGGTGAAGTCAAAGGCAGAAGATCCAAGAAGAGTGGATAATTACTTCAATGTGGAAGACTTGTTGCAAGAGTGGGTAAGTCCTTGGTGAAGGCAGAGACTCGGTGTAAAAGTGGGCAAGTCCTTGGTGCAGTTGAGTACTCTTGGTCTAGGATAGTTAAGTCCTTTGGTAGGTTGTTGGATCCTTTCTCCTTAAAGGAAAGGTTGGGTATCCTTGACTCAGAAAAGGAAGGTCATATATTGTATGTCTTATAATGTAATATAAGTATGCAATGGTTGTAAAATTCTAAAGCTTGACCTCTATAGGTAGTGGATTGACTTTCTCTTAGTTTGGAGATTGGAACCACTCTACATAGCTTATATTCTTGTTCTTGTTAAATCTCTACCATTTTTTCCAATTGCACTTGAAGTTCATATATGACATATTAATGTAGAAATATCCTGAAGGTCTAAAGAATTTTGTTATGTGCTTTTAGCTATATTCACCTCCTATAGAGCCCATCCAAGATCCAACAAATTAATCTTATTTATTGTGTTTGATTGTTTCTAATTTGATATGCCCTCTCCCAAGAGTTTTCCATTGACAATTCATTTATATTTTCCAAGTTAAGCAATTCTATAAAAATCCCTATCTTTTAACTCCTTTTTGACATTTAGTCACTAAATTAATAGATTTGTAGATTTCTTTTTAGTTTGAGTTTCTTTTACAATTACAAAGAGGATTTCTTGTGCTATTGTATATTACATTTTATATTCCATTTTGATTTTTAAAAATAAATCAATATGGTTTGGTTGAAAGTTTTTAACTAATCTATCTTATTGTGTTGACAGTTTCTTATTTTATAATCCCCCAAGGATTTTCTATTGATGTTCTTTTATTCTTTTGAATTTTAATAATACAAGGAAATATCTATCTTTTGGACTCCTCCCTAACAAAAACTCGTTGCGTTAATGTCAATTTTGGGTTGCTTTTACAATTGCAATGAAGATTTTTTGTGCTATTGCCTATTACAATTCCTATTTTGTTTTGATTTTTTAGTGTAATTTTTCTCCTTCTCCTCAGATCTTTTGATAATTATCATTATGCAAAATAGTAAATATAAATAAAGGAAACAATCAAAATTTAAAAATCCATCTGTAAACTTTCAAAATTAGACGTGTTAAACTCCACATTTCGTTAAATAAGCATCAACATGACCTGTTAGATATCGGTAGGCATGGATATCTTTGGACGAAGTTCTACATCATTGCTTAACTGCCACATTCAATATTGTTAAGGCAACAAACACAACCTTTGAAAATGGGTTGCCTCTACCTTTTTTGAACATACATAGGTGTGCACAACAACACATGTCAAAGAGAAATGAAGTTGATTCTTAGGCCCAATTCTTGGCTGAGTTTCTTCTTTATCCGTCATCCACATATTATGGAGTGACAAAATATCCCTTAAGACATATTGACATTAGTTTCATTATTTATCATAAGTACAGTTTTGTATAAGTTACTTATTTTCTTCTATAATTGTTGAAAATTTGTTTATATTCACTTTGCATCGCAGTAGCATAGCTTACTAATACAAACTACATGATTCATTTTGTACTTAATACATTGTCTGGATTAAGAATAAAAAATTCACACTCAATGATTAAACTTATTAAGATAAAATTACACAAAAAAATGGAAGATGAATTTTTCATTGATAATCTCATTGTCCATATTGAAAGAAAGATTGGAGAGTCATTTGATATTGATTCTATTATTGAGGACTTGAATTTACACACTTTTCGTTAACACTTTACCATTTTTTCATTGCATCACGTTAGTCATATATCAAGATCATACGTGAATATTTCTAACAAGTGGTACTAGATCATATGGCGCAGATACACCATATGAAATGGGAAATGATAATGATTTGACAATGGCAAAATTGACAAGCATAAATTACAATCTAGAAAAGTCAATATGGATGATAATGTACATTGCAAACACTTGTACGATCTGAAAGGGGAAAATGCCATGGAATATACATGACAAATAATGGACCAAATTAAACTGGAACATTGTTGAAATAGTGAAAAGCAGCTCAATATTTCTGTATTCCACTATGCCTAGGAGACCAATGCCAAAGATCTATGGAAAAAACTCAAGAAGTTGTATGAGTGGAAGATTGTGATACATAATATTTCTTGATCAAGGACCTGAAGTAAGGAAGGTACTAGCATCGTTGAGCACAAGAATGAAATTCAGAGCCTTGTAAGTCATCTCAAACAAATGAGGATACTTTATATTGATGAACTCTAGGCACTACTTCTTTTTATATCATCACCAGATAGTTAGGAGATGCTCATAGTGTCAAACAAAACTTGTACACAAGAAGAAAAGTCTACACTTGATCAGGTGATGAACAATCTACTAAGTGAAGACTAAAATATGGTCCTCAAGAAAACTAAGTTTATAGTAAGACTTCTAATTTCATATGATCGTGCATCCAAAATGGAATCAATTGCGAGTAGTCAGACTTCAATTTATAAAGTGATTCTTAGGCACTCATTATGATAATAAGGGTCCTTGTCAAGGGTGACAAAGTTTTAAGTAACTGAGATCTTAGCTTAGCTAAGTCAAAGAAAAAGAAGAAATAAGGTGTTCCTTATGGAACATTGTACCAACCAAAGAATGAGGCAACAAAAAATGTAAAATTAAGTTAAGAAGATAAATGAAGCATAGATATTTTAGTCTTGTGTCAATATATAGATAGCATTTATATTGGTTTTTCTCCATTCAAGAATTCTCACCAATATGTGATACCCACACACATTACATATGATTACCATAGATTACAAGATATCACCATAACTGTATATTCCCTTTTCTCTCGAGATGAAGTTTGATATAAATCATTGACATGTTTTTCTATCTCCAGATGGAAAACAAACATTTGAAAATACAAACATGTGATCATTAGATCTAGTATTTCAACACTTTCGTGCAATCATAGTACTCCAAAGATCAAGATCTAAATTAGTACTACTCTTTTGAGGCATTAGCAGTCAAACATCACAAGAACTATGGCTAATAATGAAAGTAAGATATTTAAGAACATGGTTATGGAGATTAAAATTGCTAAGAGATTTGTACATTTAAGGGAATTTAAGTATTTACATATTGGGAGAGCCTTAGTATCTACTCACAACCTAATCCTATAGTGTATCCACTCATGTTCATGAGAGACAATACATATTTACAAATGAGTGAGTCCATAACGAGATGGATGAATGAAGTGAATTGAATAGAGTGGAGCAAATAAGGATGAAATATAACAATAAATATCCATAAGGGAGTATTGGTGGTCGATGGAGATAACCTTCTTCTTATTGGCGGTAGTGGCAATGGAGATGATGGCTCTAGAAGTCCTTATCCTCTCAAAGACGTTCAATGAAGGCTTGGGAAGCAGTAAAAATTGATGGAGAAGCTTAGAGTCTTGTCCTTCCTCTTTGGATGGTCGATGGTGAGAATAAAATTGTGTCACTTAGTTGTAATGGAAAAGGTTCCTTTCATGGGGAATATACATTCTTATTTATAGTGTTTTCATGTACTTGAGGCATCTGAGTGTATGGTCCCTTTCCTACACCCCAGGTATCAAATCACGTGCCTTGGGGCATGCACTTTATGAATTACAATTGCAAGAAGCTTTGAAGAGGCTTCCCTAGGCAATGGAGATTGTAGTGCCTTCATTGGAGGATTATTGTCAGCTTCATCATCAAAGTTCTTTTGGCCATGCATCCAAATTGGATCTAGACTGACTATCAGGCACAGGGTGTGCATCGAGCTATCACTACTCTTTGATTTTTGGTTGCTTTTCAAGTCAATAATGGTCTTCCCAACTATAGTAGCTCGTTGGGGGTCAAGCCTCAAGGGGGTGGCTAGGAATCATCACCCAAGATGGAAAGCATATTGATCGTCAGTTGAACATTGATTTTCCCAACCATAAAAAAATGTTAATCTTCTCGAGTACTAGATGATTGACTAGATCTCTATCGGGGGATGAAGGTGGTTTTCTAGTAGTGCATAACTGATGGCTAGTCTGAGTCTCACTTCCTGTCGAGGCTAAGTCAATATGTAATGACCCCATCCCCCTATTATCCCCAAATAAGGTGGATCAAGAGGGAAATGGCCATTATCATAATACATGATCGTTGTTTTAGTAATATCCAAAAATATTTAATAGATTTCACTAAATAGGAAAGAGTTTGAACAATATAAAGGATAGACTCAACACTAGGGAGTTACATCAAAAGAGAAAAATGACTATTTGTAACTAGTAGAAGCAACTGATCTATATCCTCCAGAATTGCATTATATCTTTTATTTTGGTTCCTTCTTCTATGGATGACCATGTTTCATCATACTTGCAAAATAACATTGGATTGAACTAAAACACTATGAAATGAAAAAACAGTCAGTATGAAAAGTTATACGGGTATGTAGGGGAAATAAAATATCCACATCTGGGTGTAATAACATATTCAACCATAGCAACAAATATGATTATGAAATTGGTCTGATAGTCATAGGAAATAAGTGCAACTTGATATTAAGCAAGCAATGACTGTGAAATTAGTACATAACACCCAAGTATTACTAATTTCTCCAAAATCTAGCATTAAGACTGAGTTGGATTCCAAGTTAGGATTTTGATGTCAACTTAGTGTTTTATTAGGGTTTTGGTTTTCCAAACCCTAATTATCACTTTTCATACATTTTTGACTTGCAACCCTAATTTGGATGTCATATGTGTTATTATTCTCAAATCAACCAAAAAAGTCCTTCTTATCTAAAAATAGTCTATTTCATTTATTAAGATCATTTAAACATATAATGATTATCAAAACCTACAAATTTGGGTTTTTATACATTAAACACATTAAAGTTAGCAACTTTAGGAACTTTTATAATTCAAAGAGAAACTACATTTAGTGAAAACCTTGTATTTTTCTAATAAACTTTCATATTTTATTATCATCATCAGGCATTCCTATGATTTTCTATGGTTTAAATTTTTATAGAAAATGGAATGCCTCGTTAGTGACCAATCTATTTACTTACCTTTTTTTCTTTGGATCATGGATCTGCTAATGCACCCCTTTATTGAAACTTCGAATCCCCTTACCGCATCCTCATCTCCTACATAGACGCCCCATGCACATGCTTTATTTCTATGGAAGAATAGTGTGCTACTGCACTAGCCATCTATGGTGACTCCCCTCTTCCTTCCTGGTCCACCAAATCCTCTGAGAAGGATACTTGTTGCATCAACTACACATACAAGCACCTTGACAACAATCAAGGTATGGATGGGTGCTCTAGAAATGGAAGTCCATCTCCACGCCGTCGCATCCCCCTTTTCCTCTTCATATGTTGATCCACAACCTCCGTGTTTTGTCTCGAAGACACCGTGGGTGTCATCCATCATGAATAATATCTAACTACTTGACTAGCGGTCGGTAACCACGAGATCAATAGTTGTGGCTCATCATGAAGAATGTATTGGTTGTTTTTGTGGAACTAAGAAGAGAATATGGGGTAATAGTCTAGATCCCAAACAGTAAAAGTACATAAGGTAATTGAGGTTCCCTTCTCCATTTTGTTCTCGCTTGGGGTACCATTGGACCCCCTTAAATAGGAAAGCAAAGAAGAGGTTGCGACTTGCAACCCATGGGTAGGTTGAGAAGGATATGAGATCTGAGTATATCCATCATTGAGGGAAAGAGAAGAGAAAGAAATAACTTACCTTTTAATAAAACCCCAATTTCATAAATTAATCATATCTCTCAATAACTCCAATCCTGATGATTTTTTAGGGAAAAAATTTATTTCACATAATCCTTTTCTTAACAAAATACTAGATACACAGTAAAAAAATATTAGTTCTAAAGAAGAATTTTTAGCATATTTTAGATAATCATATATTTAATTTCCCAGGTCACAAATCATCTTGGAAAGTTCTGATTTTTTTCCATAATCTCATATTTGAATTATCTTCCACCTAAAATTATATAGCATGGCACGAAATACCCCATTTTAATCCTTTTAATCCCAAAATGGAACTTTCTACCACTTATATCTATGTGTTGGCCAGATTGGAGACAAAAATAATTAACTTGAAAGGGTTTTTCTTAATCTCCAAGTCTTCCTTTTATAAAGTACATTACAGAAATTTCATTAATTCTTTTTCTCTTTTTACCTTTTCCACATATGTTATTTTAGTTACTACTCTTAATTAAAACATTTTGGAAACAAAACCAACCCATTAATGGACATCCATACCACTTTTCTAGAATTTCCAAATAATTCTAAAAAGTACATTATTAATTATCCATTATCTTTTACATATCATCTAGTATTGGATTTTCTTTCTTCCTTTTTTCCCATATTCATTATATATATATATATATATATATATATATATATATATGAAAAATAGTAAGAACCACGAAAATCTTAGAAAAGGAGAATTTACAAAATAAAACCACACTTTTGTAACACAGCACACCAAGATTACAATATATCCTTGCTGTTCAAATAGTTGCAATTCAATTATGTATATACATGTGAAAAACAATGTTATAACATCCTTTACCTCTTATAGGAATTTCACCATCAAAATTCACTAATCATATTGAAAGGTTCAGGATGAGACTTTTACATGTCTACCTTTAGATCCCATGAGAGTTCACCCTAACTATGCTTCTTCCAATGAACCATCTCAAATTTCGAAACCATTTTATTCTTATTTTCATTCGATATCTTAATATTGTGTTGCCATTATTCTTTTGTTGTTCATCAATTTCAATATTATTTGCATAGGATTTGATTTACCAAATTTGAGGATCTAATATTCACCCCTCCTTGAAGGGATTTTGTCTCCCAAAATTCAAGCAAAAATAATTCAAGGTGAAAGATAACTTCCATATTTCAAAATTACAGGTTAAAAATCTTTGTCTACATCATTCATAACCATTTTTATTTATCTATAAAATTCTCACCTTACTAAGTTTTATATTCAATTTCAAATTTAGGGCAATGCACAACCGTATTCATTGTCTGTTTTTATCTCTTAGTGATTACTTTGTGATTTTCAATTCCTCTTTGTAGTTACATTCCAATTTCACTTGATAACTACCTATTCACCAAGGTTTTCAATCTATCATTTAGTATTCAAGGTTGAGGTAACTCCTTCAAGCCTAGGTTATGTCATAAGATTTCAACTTAGGTATTCATTCTCATATATCCTTTTTCTTATCATAACATGTGTCTATCCGATCTCTCACACTCAGAAGAAGATGAAATGGATATTTGGATGTTGTCCAAATACACAGCTCATCCCATTACAAGGGAAGAGATGGTGTATCCCACATTATCTTTTAAATTTCTAAATTTTGTTTGAGTCACTCTCAACAATGACTCCATAGCATGAATGCCCTTTATGTTCACAACTCTCTTCGTATTACATGCTCTCACATGGAATGTGATTCCTTTTTTAATATTTTTATTCAACATCATCTTCTAACTTCTTGTGTTCTATTCATCTATATCTCATGTGTCATTATACTCAGTCATACCTTTAATATCTCTAGGGTATATGTACATTTGGAATGATCCCCCCTGACCCCAAGATCCTTGTGCACATAAAATATGATCATTTCCCATCCTCATAAGTCTTATATAGCTTTAATCATCCTACAAGATCTTAGGTTTGACTTGTGTCACTACCCCTCCCAAGGGTTTTACTGAGATGTCATGACTTTATTTTATTTCATTGATGTTCTCGATGTTTCTCTGATAATATCCAAGCACATTATATACTTTAAGATTCTTTCACCCCAATTTCATTCATCTCTTAGGGCACTCATAGTTTTGTTTATATCCTTTCATTGGGTCCATGGTAACCTTCCCATATGGGCCTAGTCCCATTATATCAGTCACTTCTCTAGTCACATTTCCTCATGTCCCTTACAGATGGTCATACATGGGTCCAAAAAATCATACTCAATATACGTGCTTTTGTGATTTATGAACTTAATCGATCAAGTTTTAAGTCACATTGGGTGTTACCTCAATTCTTAAACTGATTTGTGAATTCACCCTTTTAGGGGAGGTCCTATCCCAGGACAAGATGAAACTAGCATTTATTAGAATCCAATAGAAACAATCCTGTACTAAGTTTTATACTATCATAATGCAACTTTTCCTTTACGCATATTTTCCCTTATATCATTTATGCACTTTATACTTAAAAGTAATATCATTATATCTAATTATCTACCACTCAAGGGTTGTATCACTATTGGTAGCTTACTACCATGAATTCAAGTATTTATATATAATAGAAGTGATGTATTACATCTCATGTGTCTGGAACTACAGGAAAAACCATTTCACTTAATATCATATCCTTAGTATGTTATCCAATCCACACTATATGGTAGGTCAAAAGAGGTAAATCATACTTTTGAAGAAGACAAATTTATTTACCACATAGCCCCCAGGTCAACTGTAACTGTATATAACATATCACGAGCTGTTACAACCCCAATTTTTGGGTTCATGTGGAGAGAAATGTAATAGCTGATATATAAGATATTGGAACAAATAATGATACAATTTGTTTTGAATAAATGGATTTCGTTTACAATAGCCTTGATGATTGTGTTGTGGGCTTTGTTGGCTTTTCGGCCCAAATAACAAGAAAAATCAATTAGAAAATGAATAATTGAATATTTGAGAAAAGAAAAATGTGGAAACCTATAGAAGGCAAATCCAAATAGGGATTTCGTGCCTCATGGGTCCCTTGGGTTCCAATGAGTCCAAAGTTGCAAAAAGAAAGCAATAAGAAAAGAAAAGATTAATTAAGTATTTCTTTATTAAGAAAGAAATTGAAAACAATGGTAAAATATGGAAAACAAGTGAAAAGAGGTGTAAGTGAGTGATCCTTTGTGGATTTTCGTATCCCAAGGATTTCTAATGATAAAATGAATACAAATGAGAAAAATAAAAGAGAAATAAAGAGAAATCCTCAAAAAGAGGTATTTTAATAAAAAAAATAAGCAAAATAATGAAAAATAATGAAGAATAATGCATTTTGATGCATCTACAAGGATAATGAGTATCCAATAAAAAGGATTTCGAGATTATAGAGTTTCTTGGGATCCAAGGAGTCCCAAAGAGTAATTTATATTAAAAGAGAACAGAAATCTGTGGCCAATGATTAAAAAGGGAAAGTACAAAGAAAATGAAAGAGGAATTTTGAATTCCTAATATCCATGTAATAGAGAATAACCATGGATAAAGAAGAGAGAGAATATTACTTCTCTTTGAAGGAATTGACTTCCTACTTGGAAAAGGACTCCTTGATTTGTGTATTGCCAACCTATGATTTCGTTTCCCACCCCTATATAAGGGGTAGAGCCTTGGTTCGAAGGGAAGATAGAACCCCACATTCTTCTACTTTCTTCTTCTTCCTCATTTTTATCCTTAAACCCTAACTGAGAAGAGCGGCAAAATCAGGGAGCAACGAGGAGCTATGAAGGGTTTGAGATGGAAGCATGTTGCCCCCACAAAGCTGGGAGAAGCTTGGCCGGCGTTTCTATACCCTAATCTACATGCAACAATGCCCACACGGTTGCAAGACTTGTTGTGGGTCGCAGTCGCGGCCAGCACAAACGACTCCCTTGGACGCAGGCTGAGAGCACCCTGAGGTGCGCGGAGGGGCTGCGGTGGCAGGGGACCTATCCTCAATGGCTGTCAAGGTCCAGGAGAGGAGGAGAAGCCACACACCACAACTAGGGCAGCAGCAAGCCATCGGAGCAAGGTTGAAGATGACCACTTGGTCAATTGGACAAGTCTGCCCCTCCACGGGCTAAAGCACTAACCACTTATGCAAGGGTAGGATCGTCTTTTCGTTATATTTCAAAATCCACAATGATGCATGGACTGAGATGATGTGGCAACTCCAGGTTGCCCAAGTAAGTGAAATCTTGCTAAATTTGTAATTAAATATTGGTAACTTTGATTAGGACAAGTAATGTATTAATTTTGATCAGGAGAATGAGAGGAATCCAATAAAAATGATATAAAAGTTCGATTTCATTCCTAATTGCAAATGTACAATAAATTGATGAAAAGTATATTAAAGTTAGGTTTAAAACCCTATTTGTGATTAAAGGTTGAATCTAGTATGCTTAATGGGTTAATTGAAGTATTAATAACCTATTGAATTATAATGTTAGATATTAACCTGATCTAGATGTGAAATTGCATAATTTAGGTTTTTTACCCCATATGGGAATGATTAAGCATTTAGAAATCCTAAATTAGTGTAAAAGAGGATAAGACCATATATATTTTGAAAGATGTGAAAATACGTTGTAAAATGATGGTTCTAAGTTATTTGAATACGAAAGTCCTTAATTTTGGATAAATACCATATATGTAGTAATTAGGGTTTTCTCATGAATAAAAGGTGGATTTAATAATATATAGAGTTCATTTGTGAAATAGGCCATAATGAACTATGAATTGATGATAAATGAGTATAATGATCTTGCCATGGATTAAAAGGATAGAAATGGTAGTTTTAACATAAAAGAGGCATAATGGGCTTAACTAATGTTTAAGTGTGCCTTTAATCCGAAATTAGGGTTTGTAAGTAATTGAATAGAAATAGGGTTTAAAATAGTAATTGAAGTGAAACCCTAAATGCAAAATGAAACCCTAAAATGGATATGAAAACCTTAGGAAGTGATTTCAAGTTCAATAGAAAGAATCTTGATAAAGTGTGTAGTAAATAGAGTACATGTGTTTTTTAGGATTCTTGATTGTGTGGTTGAACTACTTTCCTGGATGGCTTTCTTGGTTGAATTGATATTAGATCGAGATATATACTGAACAAGTATGTGGTTATGCTTATGAGTCACGGAAATTTCCGAACGTGTTTATCGATTGCTTGGAAATAACTGTTGGATGTCTATTTATTTCATGCAACTATAAAGTGACTATGATTATCACCATAAGTATACATATAACTGGCTAGATCTGGGTCCACCTCTGTTGCTTTGAAAAGGCTAAAAAGTGGTAATCCTAGAGCAAGGTCTAGGTTACCGTGAGTTAGAAACTGGGCTACCCACGTGTAGTGCCATGAGACTCTTTAGCACACCATGAGTTAAGGAGTGGTCAACCTATGGGTAGTGCCATGTGACTCAATCCTAGACACTGGTTCACCTGATAGGTGGATCATGAGGGGTTTCATGGGGATCTACCATAAGGAAGGTAGTATCCAGGTCCACTGCAGGGACAACACAGAGGATAGGGTACTCATGGATTGCGGAGTTATATTTAAACTATAATCTTGGTTGTTAAACGATTAATTGAATAAATATGTTGTTAACATATTTGCATGATTATTGTTTCCCCCACATACCAGCTTTGGTTGACCGATGTGTTGTTTGTCGGCGATTTAGGTACAAAATCCCAAAAAGGACAAATAGTAAAGTGGCACATTGTCAATTTACAAATTAAAGAACAAGGCGGTTTTAGTTATATTAGTTCATCTGTGGATAGAGATTTAGAATTTCCAACTTTCAAAGGTATGCAAAATTTTATAATCGCTTTTCAGTATAGATTGTTGAAATTTAATAATTGTTCTTGGTTACTTGTCGAACCTTTGATCCGGAAATTATGGATGCGGCTTTGACCTCTCAGTCTCTCTTAATTGGGGGTTACCGGTAGGTGGGGTCGTAACATTTGGTATCAGAGTATAGTTTCCTCATATAACCATTAATAATTATTAAACTTTACAAACTCCATAGAACCCATGGGAGTTATTTGAGGATTATCCGAAAGACGGAGGTGTCTAGAAAAGGATCATGATCAGGGGCTGGCAATATTTTCCTCCGCACCGCTAGTCGGAATACGAGGACTCCTGGATCTCTGTGACTGCCTGGACAAAGTCTTAGGGTATGATTCAAAATAAGATACCTTTAGGACTCTCTCATCTTGTTCATCCCTTCTCAACCCTAATTCTATTAAGATTCTGAGGTTTAGGGTTTTCCTCTCTTTTCCTCACCCTCTGGAGGTATGGGTAAGGTTGATAAGGTTTAAGGAATCCTCCACCAAATTAATAAAAAGCATGTAAATAAGATGTCATGGACATAATCTTAATAGATTAAGCGTAAAGGAATAAATACATGCTTAGGTCATATGACATAAGTTGTCATGCCCTCAGGAGAGACCTGAGGCTAGACCTGCTTGTCAGGAGGATAAATAAAGAGAGTTAGTCTTGGAGATAGAAATCTCCATTACAAGTAGAGACCTGGCACATCCTCTGAGGATGATGTTAAACCTAACCCTAAGTGAAGGATAGAGAGAGAGACAACATGATGAGTTAGATGTCATGGTAGACATGCCTTGGATGACGTATGAACCATGAGAGGTTGGATGACCGAGTACCTTTGGCGACCCAACCCTGGGAAGGGTTGAGCAATGGAGAGTGAAGGATAGCTCCTTCATTGATGAGGTTAGAGGAGAACCTATGGAAACCCCATGACCTTATATGAGCATGGAATATTAGGCACCCAGAGTACATCAGTAGTACGAGCAGAAGGTTAACACCCTAGCCAAGGAAGTAGGACAGATAGCTTATGAGAGCTATGGATGACCTTGAGCAAACATAGAGGTATCCTTGTGAGCTTGATCCCTCATGGAGAGAGGGCCCCTAATAGTAAGGTTGGATGTGGAGTTAGCTCTAGAAAGAGAGTAGGAACCAAGCAAGAAGGTTGGAAGCCTAAACCCTGAGATATGAGGAACAGTGGGGAGTCGAGGATGATGCGACCTAAGTGGATGATAGTGGTTTCCTCATGCATGATCCCTGGAGGCTGATGATATCTTTGTTGCCTTTAGAGGAACCAAACCATAGAGAGAGGATGATGCTTCTAGTACATATGTGCCTGCGATATAGGTGTTTGCCTTTTGAGATAGGAAGCGGTTCCTTAGACCTGGAGAGGTTTAGTAACATGTTGTGAAGCCTTGTACCTTGGTAGTTATCCTTGAGGAGGACTCAACTCGGAAGTGTTGCTCGAGTACAAGGATGATAGGAAGTGCATGTCATGCCTTTTTGCATGCCTGATTCATGGTTAAGAGATAGAGCATGCAGTTGGACACCTAAAAGGAACCTAGCATTCCTAAGCCTAAGAGGGGAAGTGGTGTACCTAATGCTCATGACGAGAATTAAGTTGCTATAGTTTCGAGCATGGTACTCCTCATGTATAGAGGAAAAAGGGAAACTCATTAAGTCGAAGGCATGATGAACCCCTTACAACTAAGTTGATGACATGGGAAGGTATAATCTTGACCCAATGTTGAGGATGAGAATAAGTGTCACCTAGCATGGTTTAGCAGGTGGTCCACTTGTGCCTTAATGGCTTGCTAGGGTCAAGCATTCTCATATGGATGTAAACCCTAGACATAAGGACGTTTGTGACCTTTCTTATCAAGGTGAAGTTTCCTCCCATCCTGGGAGAGGGACCCTTTGGTAGGGTGTATACCAATTTTGTGGGTTTTGAGGAAACCTAAAGAGGTCTCATAGGATCTTGAGAAGCTAAGTGAAAAGTACATGGTATGAGAATGATCATGTAGACCCATAGATAACCATCTCTAAGTGCATGTGGATGTGTAACCATGGAGGTAACTGGTATGGGGCCTAACCAAGGTAGGCAGGTCACCATGACCCCTATGAAAGAATGAAAGTCAGCCCTTGAAAGCAGAAAGAGAGATGATGGAGGATTGGGTAAGGTTCTAAGTTGGACATGTACTATAATAGAATCCTAAGTCTATCCTAGGGTGAGGTGGGGATAAGACAGATGGAAGTAGGAGTTGCCTAATTCCCTAGTTGCACATGACCAAAGGGTCGGGAGGTAATAACTATTATTGTCTGAGGGCCATGGGTTAGGAGATTAATCACCTTCATGAACTCATGGGACCCAAAGGGCAGATGAGTACGACACTCTCTGGATGCATAAGGGAAGAGGGATGGCCCCTAAAGTGCCGGCACCCTATAGACCTAGAGGAGATGACCAAGGGATGTGTGTAAAACCTCATTAGGTTTAAGGCTAGTTTTCCATGGAAGTAACCTTGATATCGAGATAATTGTGATGTAGAGACATAGGTGGCACGTCTCAACTTGGATTTAAAGGTGTACTAGCAAGGTGGGATGTACCATCTCTACTCTTGGAATAGGAAGAACTATGTATTTGGACTGCATCCAAATGCTTATTTCCTCTTATTATGGGAGTGAGAGATAGAACAACATGCATGCCATACACCAAGGATAAAGATGATCTAGGTTGGAACGTTGCAGCGAGATATGGGGACAGAGAAGATAACATACCCTGGTAAAGTGAATGATACATGGATGGTTCGCAAATGCTAACAGGAATGAGGTAGTCACCTTATGAGGATGTTTTTATCATGAGATATGTGTCATATAAGGTTGAGTTTGATCACCAATAATATGAGCTCAAAGTGTTCTCAATGAAGATAGACTTAGAGTTCGAGTTTGAGATGATAAGTGAAATACATGGAATTGTATGTATTCAATGTTACCTAATACTTAAGAAGGTGAAGTAGTAACGGATGCCCTGGTTGAGATATATATGCCTAGTTTGGCTAGAAGAGGTTGTTAGACTAACCCTAAGTTTGGAAAAGAAGATATGTTTGGCTAACACTCTGATGTAACAAGATCAGTTAATGGTTGTTTGGATAGCCAGTCTAGTCCTTAATGCAATGAAAGGATGGTGGTAGAACCTCAGATGCACTTCTTTGGAAAAGAAGGTGATGAAACCCCGACTAGAATGGTTTAGGGTATTTGAGGTATTGATCTTGAGGAATAATGACATACAGCAGATCAGGATTTTAATATCACCATACACCGTACTACGAAGATAATAATTGACTGTAGTACTTTAGATGCCTAAGTGTTGCTTGTGGTATATGGCCATGCAAGCTGAGGGAGAAGGATGAACACCCGTTACCCTGTGCATTGATATAAAGGATAAAGAGTCCCCAAAATAGAAAGGGAGTTCATCACTATGGATGTTGTAAGTCTCCCCTGGACCAAGGAAGGTCGAGATGTAATATGGGTTATGGTAGATCGCCTTACCTAGATGACATGAGAAAGAAAGAGTTCTGTCAAGGGACAGATCTGGTTGAACTACATATGAAAGATATGGTTCAACTACACCATGATGCCAGTTCAAAGGTTCTTTAGTTTGACCTAAAGGTTCCCTTCCAAAAGGTGGGAGTAGGTACATGAAGAACTCGATGTTAGTACAGTTTATCACCCCTAACCAATGGTTAGTATGATCCAGACTAAAGGGTCTGATGAGAGCATATGTGCTCGTTCAGGGTGATAGCTAGAGACAGTTCTTATCCTATGAAAGATGTGATGATGACCATTATAGCCAGTATCGAGATTTAAAGAAGCTTTGTAAGGGAGGCTGTGTCGATCACCGCTTCAATAAGGTGATGTTAGTGAAAGGACCACGTGATGGTTAGAAAAGGACCACAGTGTGTGTAGATGAAGTTGCTTTGATCCTGCAATGGCTAAAAGGAGCCTAGAGATGATAAGTGTCGTGGGCAGATGCAAAGTAGACTAACATGCAGTTCACTGTGGGAAATATGTGTCATGAAAATCCGACCCCTCTGAGCTATAGTTAAGAAAGATGAGTCCCCGATACATGGGTCCATTGAGATGGATTGGTGGAGAAGGTTAACCTTACCATTAAGGATAAAGAAATGTGTGATGAGTTCCAGGTGTCCAATTTAGAGCACTATGTGAGGTACCCCAACCATGTGCTAAGCAATGAACCTAGTGAGCCCCAAGGGAGGTTGAAATGGCCTGAGTCACCTGTGCAGTTTATAGACGCCGGGAGGAAAGAACTCAGAGAAAAGAAAATGTGATGCTAAAGGTTCTTTGGAAGTGCCATGGATAAGGTAAAGCCACATAGGGGCCAATGATGGATAAGGAAAAGTCTTATCCTGAATTGTTTATTTGCTTGATAGAATTGTGAGGAAAAAATTCCTATAAGAGGGGAAGGATGTTACGACCCCAAATTTTTGGGTTCATTTGGAGAGAAATGTAATTTCTCATATTAAAGATAATGGAACAAATAATGATACAATTTGTTTTGAATAAATGGATTTCGTTTACAATAGCCATGATGATTGTGTTGTGGGCTTTATTGGCTATTGGGCCCAAATAACAAGAAAATTCAATTAGAAAATGAATAATTGAATATTTGAGAAAAGAAAAATGTGGAAACCTCCAGAAGGCAAATCCAAATAGGGATTTCGTGCCTCTTGGGTTCCGTGGGTTCGAAGGAGTCCAAAGTTGCAAAAAGAAATCACTAATAAAAGAAAAGATTAATTAATTATTTCTTAATTAAGAAAGAAATTGAAACAATGGTAAAATGTGGAAAACAAGTGAAAAGAGGTGTAATTGAGTGATCCTTTGTGGATTTTCATATCCCAAGGATTTCTAATGATAAAATGAATACCAATGAGGAAAATAAAAGAGAAATAAAGAGAAATCCTCAAAAAGAGCTATTTTAATAAAAAATAAGCAAAATAATGAGAAATAATGAAGAATAATGCATTTAGATGCATCTAGAAGGATAATGAGTATCCAATAAAAAGGATTTCAATATTATAGAGTTTCTTGGGATCCAAGGAGTCCCAATGAAGAAAGAGGAAAGAGAAAATATCAATAAAGTCAAATAAGAAGATAATATGATGCATAATGAATACTTTTGGGGTATTGTTAAAAAGGGAGTAATTTCTATTAAAAGAGAATAGAAATCCGTGGCCAATGATTAAAAAGGGCAAGCACAAAGAAAATGAAAGAGGAATTTTGAATTCCTAATATCGATATAATAGAGAATAACCAAGGATAAAGAAGAGAGAGAATATTTCTCTTTGAAGGAATTCACTTCCTACTTGGAAAAGGAATCCTTGATTAGTGTATAGCCAACCTATGGCTTCATTTCCCACCCCTAGATAAGGGGTAGAGCCTTGGTTCGAAGGGAAGAGAGAACCCCACATTCTTCTACTTTCTTCTTCTTCCTCGTTTTTGTCCTTAAACCCTAACCGAGAAGAGTGGCATGATCAAGGAGCAATGAGGAGCTATGAAGGGTTTGAGATGGAAGCATGTTGCCCCACAAAGCTGGGAGAAGCTTGGCTGACGTCGCTATATCCTAACATGCACGTAGTAGTGGCCGCACAGTTGCAAGACTTGTTGTGGGTCATGGTCACAGCCAGCACAAACGACTCCCTTAGACACAGGATGAGAGAACCCTAAGGTGCACAGAGGGGCTGTGGTGGCAGGGGACCTGTCCCCAATGGCTGTCGAGGTCCAGGAGAGGAGGAGAAGCCACACACCGCAGCTTGGGCAGCAACAAGCCGACAGAGCAAGGTTGAAGATGACCCCTTGGTCGATTGGATGAGTTTGCCCCTCCACGGGCTAAAGCACTAACCACTTATGTAGGGGTAGGATCGTCTTTTCGTTATATTTCCAAATCCACAACATTGCATGGACTGAGATGACGTGGCAACTCCCAATTGGCCCAAGTAAGTGAAATCTTGCTAAATTCGTAATTAAATATTGGTAACTCTGATTAGGACAAGTAATATATGAATTTTGATCAGGAGAACGAGAGGAACCCAATAAAAATGATATTAAAGTTGGATTGCGTTACTAATTGCAAATGTACAATAAGTTGATGAAAAGTACATGAAAATTAGGTTAAAACCCCTATTTGTGATTAAAGGTTGAATCTAGTATGCTTAATGGGTTAATTGAAGTATTAATAACTTGTTGAATGATAATGTTAGATTCCAACCTGATCTAGATGTGAGAATGATTAAGCATTTTGAAACCCAAAATTAGGGTAAATGAGCATAAGACCATATATATTTCAAAAGATGTGAAAATACGTTGTTAAATGATGGTTCTATGTTATTTGAATACGAAAGTCCATAATTCTAAATAAATAACCTATATGTAGTAATTAGGGTTTTCTCATGAATAAAAGGTGTATTTAATGATATATGATGTTCATTTGTGAATTAGGCCATAATGAACTATGAATTGATGATAAATGAGTATAATGATCTTGCCATGGATTAAAAGGATAAAAATGGTAGTTTTAACATAAAAGAGGCATAATGGGCTTAACTAATGCTTAAGTGTGCCTTTAATATAAAATTAGGGTTTGTAAGTAATTGAATAGAAATAGGGTTTAAAATAGTCAATGAAGTGAAACCCTAAATGCAAAATGAAACCCTAAAATGGATATGGAAACCTTAGGAAGCGATTTCAAGTTGAATAGAAAGAATCTTGATAAAGTGTGTAGTAACTAGAGTACATGTGTTTTTCAGGTTTCTTCATTGTGTGGTTGAACTACTTGCTTGGATGGCTTTCTTGGTTGAATTGATATTAGCTGGAGATATCTACTGAATAGGTATGTGGTTACGCTTATGAATAATCGCTTTAGTTTCACGGCAATTTCCGAACGTGTTTATCAGTTGCTTGGAAATAACTATTGGATGTCTATTTATTTCATGCAGCTATAAAGTGACTATGATTATCACCATAAATATACATATAACTGGCCAGATCTGGGTCCACCTCTGTTGCTTTGAAAAGGCTAAAATAGGGGTAATCCTAGAGCAAGGTCTAGGTTATCGTGAGTTAGAAATTGGGCTACCCACGTGTAGTGCCATGAGACTCTTTAGCACACCATGAGTTAAGGAGTGGTCTACCTATGGGTAGTGACATGTGACTCAACCCTAGAAACTGGTTCACCTGATAGGTGGATCATGAAGGGTTTAATGGGGATCTACCATAAGGAAGGCAGTATCCAGGTCCACTGCAAGGACAGCTCAGAGGATAGGGTACTCATGGATCGCAGAGTTATATTTAAACTGTAATCTTGGTTTTTAAATGATTAATTGAATGAATACGTTGTTAACATATTTTCATGATTATTGTTCCCCAACATACCAGCTTTGGCTGACCGATGTTTTGTTTATCGGTGATTTAGGTACAAAATTCCAAAAAGGACAAACAGTAAAGTGGAACATTGTGAATTCACAAATTAATGAACAAGGAGGTTTTGGTTAGATTAGTTCATCTGTGGATAGAGATTTAGAATTTCCAACTTTCAAAGGTATGCAAAATTTTATTACAACTTTTCAATATAGATTGTTGAAATTTAATAATTGTTCTTAGTTTCTTATCGAACCTTTGATCCGGAAATTATGGGTGCGGCTTTGACCTCTCGGTCTCCCTTAATTGGGGGTTAGCGATAGGTGGGGTCGTAACATGAGCATTATACCATTTTCATTTTCTCATATTAAATGTTTAACCTCAGGTTAGATAACCACTTCTCATTATCATATTTCATTCATATGGCTAACCAATAGAAGGTAGAGAACTTATCAAAGCATTTCTAAATTTTCCATTACATTATACTCATGCAACCCCACTCGAGTTTGGATCAGTTTCATACATATATAAGATATTACGGTGGTGCTAACCCAACTTGTATGATTGTTTCATCAAACATATATCAAGGTCCAAGTGAGGTTTCCCCTCCCTAACCCATTATATGAGAGAGATGGGATGCTCAATTATATTATCTCACTCAACTCTCTAAGCATTAGATCCAATTTCCTTCTTTGGTCTAGGGTCCTTGAGTTTACCTCCTTAGCATTGGTCATCAATACTGCATGATCTAGCCATTCAAGCACGTACCAAACCAAAACATAATATGTCATTCTCTTTTTTGATACCTACATGTGAGATCCTTACTCGACTTTCTCTTTCTCATCAACAACTACTATAGTACTAAACAAGGAAGAACCAAACTGAGTCTGAGGCTTCACAACATATTACCATTCTTCATTTCTCTGGGATCTTGGGACTCTCTCTACCTCACCAAGATGGTAGGTACTCTTACATATATGTAAACCTTTGTCTCTGTCTAAAGGGTTTGTTTTTTCCAAGGATATCTAAGGTATAACAAGCCTCTAAGGATCATACATATAGCAAGTCATATCATCTACTAGTGGGGTATTCTATTTTAGTACATATCATACATATATTTATTGTATTTCCTCATGTCTTGGAGTCTAGGTTACTAACCTTCTCCTTATAGATCTCACTCTCCTAGGAGTTAACCCTATAATTGATCCTTAACACCAGGGTTCTCCCTTTATAGAAGAGTTCATGGATCCTTTTGGTTCACATCCTAACATTACTTAATTTAGAAGTAGAACACATACTTTCATTCTCTAATCCTATGTCAAACTATCAAATCCCACTAAGGTCATCATGGACCATATTATCTCAATATGTAGAACTAAACCCACATCGTACATTTATCAATAACATATTCCCACAAGGCTTTAGGTATCTGGTCTAGCACTAATTTCTCTTTTATCCTGATGCCCTCACTTTTACTTACACATACGGTTGTTCCTGTTATGGTGCCTATGTTGGTATATGTATGCCCATAGATCCATCCCAAGATATTTCATGGAATTGGATATTAATTAATCAATTAATGTGATTATTTGGTTAATTAATGAATTCCAGAATATTCTAATTAATCCACGAGTGTTTTAATTAACGCAACGTTTCTATTTACCGATAAGTTTAGAAAACCCTAGTTCCCTTCGTATCCTATTTAAAGCAGGATTGACGGCCGATATCTATGTAAGATATTGAGACATGCTTTTAGTTTATGCTCATGCACGTAAACCCTAGCTGTCACCGTCCTTAGGAGAGATAGGAGAGAAAGGAGAGCAACGGGCCGCTAGCACGCCGCCACATACTCCTTCTCGCTGGCTTGGGAAGTGCGACGTGGAGTTTCGTCCATCCACGTGGATGAAGTAGAAATGTAGATGCCTTGACGCCTGCATTCGGAGGACGTCGACGACCACCTGTACGCACTACGAGTGGCGGACATCACTGCCGCAAAGGAGCACCACCGGATCAATCTGCGACAGCGAACAGGAGAGAAGTTCCGTCCGTTTAGACAAGCGACGTTGCACCATCGTGCAGCAGGACATCGCCAGACTTGCTCCACGGTAAGGCATATCCCGTAAACACTCCTTGCAAATATGTTGTTTTCGACGAGATCCTATTTCAGGTTGCGTGGATTTTATTGCTTCCGTCGCACATGTTTTCTCCAAAAAACCAACGGTGGTATCAGAGCAGCGTCGATCTACGACATATTTGGATTCGTTTCGATATGATCGAATCGTTGTATACTGTTTTATGTTGCATACGATGCGAATTAAACATGCTAATGGGCAAATATAAACCTAATTCCACATATGTCACAGGCTTCTGTTTTTGACGTTTTGGACGAGATCCCCGCACAGGGGCGCTGCCCCTGTATACCCCACATAGTCTGCGTGAGAGTCAAAAATTATTTAATGGGGAATGTCCTGCATTAAAAGTACTGCAATTTTAATATGTATATACGTATATGTAGATATACCTATGATAGAATACACATCGCCTTTGAAATCTATTTTATGTGGTGAATGCATACACGGTTATGGCCTAGTATCCCCTTTTGTGAATGTTGTGAATGAATGTGGATGTCGATTTTGTGGATATGTTTGTTTGTGAATTCTATGGATGTATAATGGTTACATATGGATCCTTTGTATAAAGTATTTGACTTGCATGCCGAGCCTCATCTCTTATTTAAAAGTGTAATTAATTCTTTCCTTTTATATTTGTACTCATATGATGTAATAGAGATAGGATTAGTTTTAGTTTTGTAAACTTGATGTAAGGAGGTCACTTGAAGATCCAACTCCAAGGAGTGTCCATGGAGAAGCACCATGAAGATCTAATTACAAGAAGCAACCTGAAGATCCAACTCCAAGGAGCGTCCATGGAGAAGCAACAAGAAGATCCAATTCCAAGAAGCAACTTTAAGTTCCAACCTCATTAAGCATCCATGAAGTTGTTCATTGTAATGTTGATCATTACATGCTTACAGGTTGATTCATAGGTGTTGCACGAGATGCATAAGACCATAGGTGGACCGTAATCCTTTGTTGCTCCAAAGTATTACAATAGTATGGCCATAACTGATGTATTTGTGTTTATGATTGCATGTCTATCGTTTGTGGTTGTGGATATAGTAGTATATGACACATACTATAAGTATGTGGTGTTTGGATATGTATATGTATTAATAAAACCCCTCAATTAATAACATTAAGTTTTAGTTTCCTTCCATAAAGCAACACACATGAAAAGCTTGATCGACTATGTGCGGGCATGCCTCCGTGTGGCACACTGTCTATCTCATAAAAGTGTGATGGTGGGTGTGTGGGTCTACCTCCGCAGGTTGCACACTCATCGTGTTGGCTTATGGGTTGGACTTAACTAGGGAACCTTGATAGGATCAAGTACCTAGAGGCACACAGATGCATCATGGGAAGGAGTTGTGCATGATCATCTATGCAAGAGTTGCATATGATGCAATTGGAAAAAATTGCCTACCTTAGTATTTGGTCTTTGACGCCGGCGTTGGCTGGGCATTGATCCAATTATTTTGGATCTTGGCTCACTAGAAGGATGTGGGTTGCAATCTTCCGAGTTGATAGTGAGGTCAATCAATTTGAATAAAATATTGGGAGCGTAATTAATTAAAGGCCTAATTAATCTCGTTTATCAAATCTTTACAAGTCAAAATGTTTTGGACTAAATGCAAACTTTTTCTTTTGTAGCAATTAAATGGCAAACAACACTCACACTTTCTCGTTGTGATCGGTCCTTGAGAAGGACAAACTCACCGGAACCAACTTTGAAAACGGGTTTAGGACGCTGAGAATTGTTCTCACACATGAGTGTAAGCTCTATGTCCTTGAAACACCAGATCCAGCGGAACCCGCCGTAAATGCGCCCAAGGCTGAAAAGGATGTTTACAAGAAGCACCTTGATGATGTCGTGAATGTCAAGTGCCTGATGTTGTGCTCAATGAACTATGAGTTGCAAGAGCAGCAAGAGAACATGAATGTCATGGAGATGGTAACACATCTCAAGAACATGTATCAACATCAAGCAAGACAGGAGAGATATGATGTCTCAAAGGCTTTGTTCAAAAGCAAGATGAAAGAGGGAGACTCAGTTGGCACCCATATACTCACCTTGATTGGGTACGTGGAAAGCCTATCCAGGCTAGGATTTCCCCTAGGTCAAGAGTTGGCCACTGATGTGATTCTACAATCATTGCCTGAATCATATAGTCATTTTGTCATGAACTACAACATGAACAATTTTGACAAGCCGTAGTCAGAATTGTTGGGCACGTTGAGGACAACTGAAGCATAGATGAAGAAAGACAAGCTCAAGTTATTGATGGTGATCAGCAAGGAAAAGGGAAAGTCAAAAGGCAAAGGCAAGGCTAAGAAAAGTTCTAAAGTCGGGCAGAAGCCAAAGTCATCTGCGCTCAAAGCTAAAGGTGGGATCTCCAAAGAAAGCAGTTGTCACCATTGTCACCAGCCTGGACATTGGAAAAGAAATTGTCCTCTCTACCTGGAGGAACTGAGGAAGAAGAAGAAGGGGATAGAGATCTCCACTTTAGGTATATACGTTATTGAGATAAACTTAAATACTTATTCATCATGGATACTGGATACCGGATGTGGGTCTCACATATGTTCTAATATGCAGGATCTGATAAGAAGTAATCCTTTACGAAAGGGCAAGTCAAGTTGCGAGTTGCTAATGGAGCAAGAGTTGTTGCCACCACAATTAGAGTTATTAGTTTATCTTTGCCTACGGGCCTTGTAATAGAATTAGAGAATTGCTATTATGTACCTGCCATTAATAGAAATATTATTTTTGTATCTTGTATGGATAAAAGTGGATTTGAATTTCACATTAAGAATGGAATTATTTCTATTTCTAAAGATGAGATATTTTATGGAAATGCCCCTATGTCTTATGGTATGTACTTGTTAGAACTTGAGACTAGCGTATACAACATAAATACTAAAAGGTTAAAACTTGACAACTCAAACATAACATTCTTATGGGATTGTCGTCTTGGGCACATAAACGGGAAGCGCATATCTAGACTCCATAAGGATGGTTATCTAGACTCTTTTGATTTTGAATTATTAGAGACATGTGAGGCATGTTTATTAGGGAAGATGACCAAGACTCCTTTCACTGGACACAATGAGAGAGCTAGTGATCTGCTAAGGCTCATACATACTGATGTATGTGGACCTTTTAGATCAAATGCTAGAGGAAGCTATCAATACTTCATTACCTTCACTAATGACCTCAGTAGGTATGGCTATGTATATCTTATGAAACACAAGTCAGAAATCTTGAAATGTTCAAGACTTTCATGAATGAATTAGAGAAGCAGTATTAAAGAACTCAGTTCAGATCGAGGTTGTAACGGCCCCGCCTCCCGGTAACCCCCAATTAAGGGAGACCGAAAGGTCGGTGCCGTTATGAAATTCTACTAACTAACTGGAATTTGGTATAAAATTAAAACTTTACTTACCTTTGAAAACCTTGGAAATCTATCTATCCTGGTCTTGGATTACTCTATCTAATCCTCCTTGTACTTTATTTCTTTTTCCGCAATGTGTCACTTTACTATTTTTTTCTTTCAGTTGTTGTTCCTAAAACGCCGACAAACAAAACGTCGGTCAGTATATCAAAATATACTAGTATGTGGGAACAACCAAAATCTTGCAAATATGGCTAACAATTTAATAATCACAATCAAATTAATTAACAAGCCAATTTCCACTTTTCAGTATGACATTCTCCACCGCTTTTTCCCTAGCCCTGGCATACCCACCTTAGGGTGCCCTTTGCCAATGACTTAAGGCCACCTTCTCAATCCCGAGCTTGGTGCCTGGGGGTCACCACTCATGGTGCCCACTAGTCATGCAATATCATAGGCCACCTTCTCATTCCCGAGCTTGGTGCCTGGGGTCACCACTCAAGGTGTCCATTGGTCTACCCATCTGGGTCTGACCTTTGGCATCATCCATTAGGGTGGCATGCAGGTGCGAGAATCCATACTTCTATTTTTAATGTGATAATCATAGTGACTTTATGATTTGCAAGTATGAACATCCAACAGATAATTTGCATTCAATGCGATTAATCCTCTGAAAAATCCTCGGGAAACTAAGGCGGTTATTCATAATTAACCACATACCTGATCTGACGATTTGAACAGAAATATCCATGTAAGTTAGAATCCAAGCAAGCAAGCATTTTCAACAAGATCCTGAAATAATCATGTAATTCTCTTTTTATTATTCATGTCATCAAGATCCATTAAACCCAACTCGCTTCCTAGGGTTTCTAATTCACTTTTAGGTTTTCTATTGTAATTAGGGTTTCCCTTCATCTTTTACCATATTAAACCCTAATTTTATGCCATTACTCATAAACCCTAATTATCTCATCTATTCTTCAACATTAAGGTTATATTAACAACATATAACCCTATTTTCATATTACATGCACATTAATCATCAATTAAGCTTCTTTTTCATTAAAGCTACTATTTTTATCCCTTTAATCCATGACAAGACCATTATACACATTTATCATTAATTCTACCTTTATTCATTCAAAAACCCTAATTCCTATATTAAGGTTATTTATCCACAAATTAGGAACTTTTTATATTCAAAATATCTTAGAACCATCATTTAACCACATATCATCATATTTTCGAATTAAATATGATCTTATCCTCTTTTACCCTAAATTAGGGTTTCTAAGTGCTTAAACATTCATAATTGGTGAAAAACCCTAAATCATGCAATAAATCATTTAGATCAGGTTCAAGTTCACCATTAATATTTCAATAGATTACTATTACTCAATTTCATCAACTAAGCAACATGAACTTAACCAATATGCTCAATTAGGGTTTCTTAATCTAATACATAAGCACTTTTCATTAGATTAACACACTTTTCCAAATATGAACAGATTTAGGTCCTCAAACCAATTTTAATGTGTTCCTCGCATTTTTCTAAGCAACTTTCATATTTTAACTTTATTCATCCAAGCTTCCTATCAAAGGTTATGATTTTTGCAAGAAAGACATTAACTTGGGTTATTTGGTTA
This sequence comes from Alisma plantago-aquatica, assembly GCA_963693085.1. NCBI lineage: Eukaryota > Viridiplantae > Streptophyta > Magnoliopsida > Alismatales > Alismataceae > Alisma > Alisma plantago-aquatica. The sequence goes on from OY856410.1 coordinate 589,778,392, forward strand.
TCCTTTTAGGAAAAACGATGGCCATCTGATCTGTGGTCCCAAGGACCATGCGAAATCCAATGGTTCTCACCTTTCTTTGTGATAAAAATAATACAAAGACAGAAAAGCCCTCACCTTCCTTCACAACCGTTAGGGGCAACGAAGTCATTCTCCCCCTTTCTCTTCTTCTTCCTCCTCGCGCTCCTCTGCTTGCGACGCAATGTTTCCCGGCGGTCAACTCCATTGTTGACTTTGAAGTCGTGGCTTCCTCAGCAACAGGCGATGCTTCCCCCTCCTTCACCATGGGCCACTGGACTCGTCGATGGTCTTAGATCTGTTAGAGCTGGCCAGAATCGTCGGGACGGCTAGGTGGTTCATCGGCCAAGACGCCATGGCAAGGGGAGGGTAGTGCACGGCTTGGCACACGAATCAAATCAGGGGTCGGGCTGCGGACTCTGCCAGAGTCCCAAGGGCGAGTTTACCTATTAAAGGTAGGCATGTACCCCCTTATATAGATCTGGGTCAGGGGAATCGATGCCAAGCTTTTTGGGAAATATTCCCTAGTCCACCTTAGGTCGGGATACCTAGTATGATCAGGTCCGGAATCTTCTCCCCCAAATCGTTGGGAGAGTTTCCAAAACCACCCATCGTCTATATCACCTGAGAATCCAGGTCAGATCAAACTCCAATCGTTCCAAGTCCTACCTGAGGTAGAAGATAACTCAGGAGCCCTTGGATTTTAATCCCACGGCTGTTGTGTGGTGCGCCGAATCAATTATTAGAGAAAAATAAACGTGACATTAATATTTTCCTCTACACATTAGGAAAACTTCCAAAAATCGTATCTCTCAAAGCGCTTGCACGTTTGATCCCAAATTTTGAGGGAAACTTAGCAATAACTCAATCTTTCATTATGCCGAATTTGGACCCATTATTTAAAGAAATCAGATCCCTTTCTTTAGTTGCAAGTTATTACTAAGTTATGTATATTTCTCATCTATTTTCTCTTTCCTTTGCCTTTAAATCATTATTCTGAGTTCCTTGTACCTCAAGGAATCCTAAAGGCTCGAAATATTATCTTGGGAATATCCCTTATTCTTTTATTTATCTTTTATCCATTTTCTCATTATCTTACTTATTTCCTTATTCTTTTTAATGATTTCTCTTTATCTCTCTTCTATTTTCCTTGTGGAGTTTCTTTTAACATTAGGAATCCTTGGGATACGAAATTACACCAAGGATAACTCCATTATACCTCTTTTCACTTATTTTCCACCTTTCAACATTGTTTTCAATTTATTTCTTAATAAAGAAATACTTAATTGATCTCTTCTTTTCTTATTACTCTCTTTATGCAACTTTGGACTCCTTGGTACCCAAGGAACCCATGTGGCACGAAATCCACCTTTGGATTAAGTTCTTTTTCCTTCTAGAGGTTTCCACACCTTTCTTTTCTCAAAAACTCAATTATTCATTCATTAATTGGATTTCCTTATTATTGGGCCCAATAGCCAATAAAGCCCACAACACAATCATCAAGGCTATTGTAAACGAAATCCATTTATTCGAACCAAAATATATCATTATTTTTTCAAATATCTTTTATGTGAGAAATTACATTTCTCACCCAAATGAATCCAAAATTGGGGTTATAACAGAGGTGGTGATACTTAAGCCAAGAGTTTGAGGACCTTCTGAGAGACCGTGGTATTGTATCATAATGGACTCCACCTGGTACACCACAACATAATGGTGTGTCAAAAACAAGGAATCGTACATTATTAGACATGGTACGATCAATGATGAGTTCAGCCGAACTTCCAATATCGTTCTGGGGATATGCTATTGAAACTGCAGTGTTTACACTTAACCGTGTACCTTCCAAATCGGTTCAAAAGACACCATATGAGATATAGAATGGGAATCGTCCCAATTTGTCTATGTTAAAGATTTGGGGATGTGAAGCTTATTTTAGGAAACAATTTCCTGAAAAGCTTGGACCCAAATCGGAAAAATGCTATTTTGTTGGATACCCGAAGAAAACTCGGGGATACTACTTCTATACACCAACTGACAACAAAGTGTTTGTTGCTAGGACTGCTGTATTTCTTGAAAAGGAATTTATTTCCAAAGGAATTAGTGGGAGGAATGTAGAGCTCAAAGAAGTTCGAGACCAACAAGAAAGCAGAGAACCTGAGAAGGTACATAAGGAACATGAAGACTCACAAGTTGTTGTGGAATTTCAAGTTCCAAATGTAACACATGAACCTCTAGGTCTAGTAGGACACGACTTGAGCCTGAGAGATTTGGATTTCTTGTGACTCAAGACAGTGACAAATTGGGCATAGCAGATGAGCCAACATCCTATGTAGAAGCTACTAAGGGACTAGAATCTGAGAAATGGCTTGAAGCCATGAGATCTGAGATGGAATCCATGTACACCAATAAGGTATGGACCTTGGTGGATCCACCTGAAGGGGTAAAACCCATAGAGTGCAAGTGGGTCTTTAAGAAGAAGACTGACATGGATGGAAATGTTCAAACCTATAAAGGTAGATTGGTTGCGAAAGGATTCCGTCAAATTCAAGGTGTTGATTATGACGAGACCTTCTCACCAGTTTCCATGGTTAAATCCATCAGGATCATGCTTTCCATTGCAGCTTATCATGACTATGAGATTTGGCAGATGGATGTTAAAACAACATTCCTTAATGGGAATTTAGTCGAGGATGTGTACATGACACAACCTGAGTGTTTTATCGATCCAAAGGAAGCCAATAAAGTCTATAAGCTACAAAGTTCAATCTATGGATTCAAGCAAGCATCTCGGAGTTGGAATCTACGTTTTGATGAAGTAGTCAAAAAGTTTGGCTTTAGTCAAAATGAAGATGATCCTTGTGTTTACAAAAGGGTTAGTGGGAGCATAGTCGTATTTCTCATATTGTATGTGGATGACATACTATTGATGGGAAATGACATCCCTACTCTTTAGATAGTAAAAGGTTGGCTAGGGAAGACATTCTCTATGAAGGATTTAGGTGAAGCATCCAATATACTAGGGATCAAGATCTATAGAGATAGATCTAGAAGGCTTCTAGGCCTAAGCCAGAGCACATACATTGACAAGGTGCTAAAGAGGTTTAGCATGGAGGGATATAAGAGAGGTAACTTGCCCATGTCCCATGGGGTTACAATCTTTAAAGCCTAGTGTCCTAGTTCATGTGATGAATGGGCACGCATGAGTAAGATTCCATATGCATCAGCAATTGGTTCTATCATGTATGCAATGTTATGTACTCATCCTGATATGTGGTATGCTTTTAGCATGACGAGCCAGTATCAGTCAATCTAGGTGAATGTCACTAGACAGCCGTAAGGAACGTCCTAAAGTACTTGAGAAGGACTAAGGATCAATTCTTGGTATACGAGGGTGAGGAAGAGATTGTGGTAAAGGGTTACACCGATGCTAGCTTCCAAACTAACAAAGATGACTACAGATCGAAATCTGGATTTGTGTTTTTCTTGAACAACGGAGTTGTGAGCTGGAAGAGTTCCAAGTAAGAGACGGTTGTGGATTCTACAACAAAGGATGAATATATTGCCCCATCTAATGCTGCAAAGGATGTTTTTGGATTAAGAAGTTCATTTCTGAACTTGGAGTGGTTCCAAGCACTGGTGATGCAATTGAGTTGTTTTGCGACAACAATGGAGAAATTGCACAGGCTAAAGAACCAAGATCGCACCAACGTTCCAAACATAATCTACGGCGGTTCCATCTCATACGAGAGATCGTACAATGAGGAGACGTGAAGATTTGCAGAGTACCTACAGAAAGCAATGTGGCTGACCCGCTCACAAAAGCACTTTCACAGCAGAAACATGATGAACATGTTCGATCACTTGGATTGAGATTCATGTGTGATTGGGTATAAGTGCAAGTGGGAATCTGTTGGTATGTATGCCTATAGAGGCTATCATTCGATGATTGTAATGGGATACTATGTAAATGATTTGTAATACTACATTGATCATATCAATGAAAGGCAAGTTTCCAATCTATATGTTTGTGTTTTATATTGTGAGATGACCATAAAACTTATAGATGTCTATAGAATAATATAGTCAATGACATATGTCTTTGGGTTGATGACCTGAATAGTGAGATCATATTTATGCTAAGAGTATGTATTCTTATTTTGTCCCTAATCGGTTGTTATTGTGGAAATATTCATAGACATCAATAACACATAAAATTGGAGTGTATTTGGTTGATGGAAGAATCTCATTATCCATGATATGGAGATATCAAACCAAATACATAGATACTTGTTAGAGAATAGTGTATCGGATAGACCCACCTTGAGCGTGACACATGGATACCATGATTGGTAGTTAGAGTCACATCTCATAATGATGGTGGTGATTGTGGTTCTTAGACCTGAAGTCACTACACTTATCACATGTCGTTCAGTGTACTTTGACATCGTCCACCGTGGTCCTGAATAAGGATCGCCATAAAGATGGTGCTTGGGTGCACTGTGACACATGGGGATGACTGTGAGTGGTGTAGATGGAATTTGTCCTTCCTACGGGAGTTTGATATTCTGGCCACTTGATAAGCGAGACTGAGAAATGCATGGCCATGCTGATTCAAGTCAATATGCGATGTTGAGCTTACATATATCTCAGACAGTTTGCTCTAGTTCAAGGAACATGGATTGAACATTGAAAAGGATAACAATTCCATGACTCGAGTTCAATCCGGATATCAGTGACAAAAGAACTATACAATCACTATAACACCAGTCATGAATGATAGGTCAAGTTGTTCTCCAACTTCTCCAATTACTTGTGTGGCAATGAAGTCTTTCTAGATACCAATCATTGCTTGTGAAATCATAATATGATTATGGATATCACTGTCAATGTAATTTGGAGCCTACCAGGTCACACACATAGGATGTGTTGGAATAGAAGTATAATTGTGGATTTGATTGGAATTTCTCCGAATTACATTGATTATTAAAATATTTATGTAATGGATTAGAATAATATTGGAGTGACTGGATCTAAGTGCAAGTGGGATTCTGTTGGTATATGTATGCCCATAGAGCCATCCCAAGCGATTGCATGGAGTCGGATATTAATTAATCAATTCATGTGATTATTTGGTTAATTAATGAAGTCTAGAATATTCTAATTAATCCACAAGTGTTTTAATTAATGCAACGTTTCTGTTTACTGATGGGTTTCAGAAACACTACTTCCCTTTGTATCCTATTTAAAGGAGGATTGACGGCCGATATCTATATAAGATATTGAGAGACGCTTTTAGTTTACGCTCACTCACGTAAACCCTAGTCGTCATCGTCCTTAGGAGAGATAGGAAAGAAAGGAGAAAAACGCGCCGCTAGCACGCCGCCTCAGAGACATACTCCTTTCCGCCAGCTTGGGAAGTGCGACTTTGAGTTCCTTCCATCCACGTGGACGAAGTAGAGACGCAGACGCCTTGACGCCTATGTTCGGAGGACGTCGACGACCACCTGTACGCGCTACGAGCGGTAGACATCGCTGCCGTAAAGGAGCACCATCGGATCAACCTGCAACAGCGAATGGGAGAGAAGTTTTGTCCGTGTAGACAAGCAGTGTTGCACCGTCAGCAGGACATCACTGAACTTGCTCCACGATAAGGTATATCCCGTAAACACTCCTTCCAAATATGTTGTTGTCAACAAGATCCTATTTCAGGTTGTGTGGATTTTATTGCTTCCGTCGCGCATGTTTTCTCCACAAAACCCAACATCCTACTAGAAGGAGTTTAGACTTTCTAACCTCTCGATTTAGAGTGTTATCTCTCTCATGGATTTTTTCTCCTTTGTAGGGTTCACCCACCCCGGGTCAAGACACTATTTGTAAAATTTGCACAAAGGGTTATGTAACCCCTCATTGTCTATATTTCACTTGTATATTAACCCCTTCACATGTATCATGTATGCTTAGCTCTACATAATTTCATGCATGGATAAACTAAGGCATCCCAACCCTTTGGTATTCTCTATCGTCTCTATCCATTGCTTAGGGTTTATCAAGGTGGGATTATTTTTTTTCCTATTTTCCCTATTTGTATTAAGGTTTAGGTTGATATTAGGGACTACACCCTATACCTTAGGTTTTTATGATTCCCTTGACCTATAAAGGTTTTTCCCAACCTAGCCCTATCTCCATCTAGGGTTTACCTTTATAGAAGAAAACCCGGAAAACATTTTTCTTTGCTTTATCATTATTTTCACATTAATGTTCATTATTTGGCAGAGTATGGCCAAATTCCTATTATTCATAATCCTAATTCTTAGAAGGGAAGTAGTTATCAGGTCGCTAGGGTTTTTGTTGAGTGCAGCAACGATGTACAGAAGTGGTGAAATTAGATGAGAATAATATCTATAGGTATTTTAATACAAGTAAAATCCTCTAGCTTTGGCCAAGAAGGATGCACATGTCTGGGAGTCCTCATAATCCGACTAGTGTGTAGAAGAAAAATTTTCCAACCCCTGAATCATGGTCCCTCCTAGACACTATCATATTTGTAAAATACTCTAATAATTCCCTTGGGCTCTACATAACTCATAAAAAATAATAATTATTAAAGGTTAAATGATAAACCAGGCTCTGATACCAAATGTAACAACCCCCTCATGCTTCTATCCCCAACTAAGGTATACCAAGAGAGAAATGGCCATTATAATAATTCATGATCGATGGTTTAATAGTTAACCAAAAATAATTAACAATTTTAATTAAATAGAAATAGTTTGAAAAATATAAAAGATAGACTCTCCACTAAGGAGTTACATTAAAAGGGGAAAAATAATATTTGTAGCTGGAAATAGAAGCTATCTATATCCTCCAGAATTACATTAAATCTTTTCTTTTGGTTCCTTCTTCTATGGATGACCATGTTTCACCATACTTGCAGAATATCAATAGATGAACCTAAAACACTATGAAACAAAAACATAGTTAGTATATCAAGTTATACTAGTATGTGGGTGACACAAAATATTCACTTCTAGGTGTAACAACATATTCAACCACATCAACAAATATAATTACAAAATTGAACATGCATTTTATTTCTAACTTCTCAACCTAATATATGTGGTACACTCCCTCTATGGAGTACTCATTAGTGGAACCCACTCATTAGGGTTTTGTACCATAATGGACATCTCATGACCCCCATTCCTGGACTTGGTCCATTATGGCCTTCCTTTCCCGGCTAGGTCTCAAAACTACCATCCTTTCTCAGCTTATCTCTTCATGACCATCATACCCTTGCTTGTTTTTATTGGTGATCATCACATCCCAACTTGATCACTCGTCACCATAGTGACTTATCTTACATCCCACATGAATCCACCAGAGGTCGTTGAGAAAGCTATAATTATATAATCAGATAATCATAGTGGCTTTAAGGATTACACAAATTAAATAAACAAGAAATTTTTTATTTGTAATCAATCCAACAAACCTCAAAAACCATCAAATGTCATTTAAGTCAGGTTGTCATAGCGTAATCACATACCTTTCTCAGAAGCAACTCAAAGCCCACGAAATAAGTGTACCTTGAGATTAAGAAAGCAATCACTCTGAAAATAGTACATAACACACAAGTATTACTAATTTTCCCAAAACCTTCCATTAAGATTGAATTGAGTTCCAAGTTAGGGTTTTGGTTCAACTTAGTGTTTTATTAAGGTTTTGGTTTCCCAAACCCTAATTATCACTTTTAATACCTTCATGACTGAATACCCAAATTTTTATGTCATATGTATTATTATTCTCAAATTAAGCCAAAGATGTCATTTTTATCTAGAAAGACTCAACTTCATATATTAATATCATTTAAACATATTATGATTATCAAAACCTAGAAAATTAGGGTTTTTATACATTTAACACATTAAAATTAGAAACATAGGTAACTTTTAGAATTTAAAGAAAAACTAGGCCTTAAAACTACTTTTAGTGAAAACATTGTATTTTTCTAATAAACTTTCATATATTAGTTGTCATCATATGACATTCCTATGATTTTCTATGATTTTAAATATTTCCAGCCAATGGAAAGATGCCACATCAACTATCAATCTATTTACTTACCTTTTTTTTCTTTAGCCCATGGATCTACTAATGCACCCATTTATCTAAAACCCAGACCCGCTCACCCCATCCTTATCTCCTATGTAGACGTCCCCCATGTGGGCTCTATTTCCATTAAGGACTAAAGTGTCTCCGTATTAGCCATCTTTAGTTACTCCCCTCTTCCTTCCTAGTCCACCAAATCCTTTGAGAAGGATCTCATCACATCAGTAATGCATACAGACAACTCGAGGTCAATGTGGATTGTGGTTGGGTGCTTCGGAAATGGAAGTCCATCTCCACACCGCAACATCTCACTTTCCTCGTCATCTGTTGATCCACAATCTCCCTCTTCTCTCTTCGAGACTCCCTGAGCATCATCCATCATGAAGAAGATGTAACTACCTGAATAGCATCTGATAGTCAACGGATCAGTAGTCGTGACTTATCATGCCTAAGGTATTGGTCGTGTTCATGGAACTCAGAGGAGAAGAAGAGGCAACAATCTAGATTCCAAGTAGTAAAGTTCCAAAAGGTAATCAAGGTGCCCTTCTCCATGTTTTTCTCGCTTGGCGTATCATAGGAATCCTTAAATAGGAATGCAAACAAGAGGTTGGGGCTTATAACCCATGAGTAGGTTGACAAGGAAATGAGATCTCGGTATATCCAGTATTGAGGGAAAGAGAAGAGAAAGAAATAACTTTTCATTTTAAGAAAACCCCAATTTCATAAAGTAATTATATCTCTCAGTCAATAACTCCTTTCCCCATGAATTTTTTAGGGAAGGCTTTTGTTTAACATTATCCTTTTCTTAGCAAAATATCGTATCCGAAGTAAACAATTAATAATTCTAAATTTTCCTTTTTTGCAAATTTTAGATAAGCACACATTTAATGTCCTTGATCACAAATCATCTTGAAAAGTTTTGGTTTTTCTTCCAAAATCTCATGTTTGAGTTTTCTTCCTCCTAAAATTATATTAAGTAACTGTCATGGCATTAAATACCCCATTTTCCTTTTTTGTTTCACAAGGACCAATATATGAACTTTGATTACATAAAACATATCTCTCTCATCATTTATCCTTTAAATCCCAAAATTTAAAGGGAAGTTTGTAGAACTTATATCTAGGTGTGGGCAAGACTGGAGACCAAAATTCTTAACTTAGAAGGGTTTTTCTTAATCTCTAAGTCTTCCATTTATAAAGTACACTCTAGGCACCAAAAGAATTTCTTTTCTCTTTCTACCTTTTCCATATCTCTTATTTTGATTACTCTTCTTAATAAAAACAATGCGGAAACGAAACCAACCCATTAATGACCTTATATACCACTTTTCTAGAGAAGTCCACATGTTTTCAAAGTGTACATTATGAATATAACCTTCTCATATTGGATTTTCTTTCTTCTTCTTTTTTTACATATTCATTATTGGTTTGCTAAAAGCAATAAGATCTACAAAATTCATATCAGAGTTGAATTTTCAAAAGAAAGCCAAACTATTAAGACAATGCAAACAAAGTTTCAAATATATCTTTATTAATCAAATAATTGCATTCCAATTATGTAATACATGTGAAAGTCGTGTTATAACACAATAGCTATAGGAAATTACATATGTGTCTGGCCGATGGATTTCCAACAAGGCTTCCTTAGTAGTACTTAGGCCACTCAATCGATCATTGGCCAGTGACTGACAAAAATGTTGAGCCTTATCCCATTCTCCTACTAAAAGATGTAAAATTTTAAAAGAAGATGAGATATTCATATATTCATTTAAAAGTGAGATTTATTAACATAAAATCTAGAATTGTAAGAGAAATGAATAATAAATTAGGCATGTTAGAACCACAAAATCAAATATTATTAACCCTACCAAACATAGAATATAACTTGTCCTTAATAAAAAAAAAGGATCAAGGTAAGAATTGACAACAAATGGCTTTCTTATTTTTAGTCAGTTTGAGTGTTGTGATCATGTTCCTATTCTGTCTTAACATCAAGGTGTTTGACTAATTACTTAGTTTGATTGATGGGTCCCTAATTTCCTTTTCATACACTTGGAGTTTGCTTGACCTTTTTATTTTTCATTCAATTCTTCTAAGGAAGGGTTTGTCCCTTGCAATACCCATTTCGAGCCTCGTTTTGTATATGTATTGTGTTTCAATATTGTTGAGGTTAGTTTTCACTTCCAACTTCTTTGTTTTTTGGATAATAAAAAAAGTGTGTAATGTGTGGCTAAGGTTGTGGTGTAGCACGTCTTCTTGGGGTCACTCAACTAGTGTATTTTAATAACGTCAGGTGGTTTATGTGATCACTCTTGAGAGACAACGGGCTATATTTTGGCTTCTTTGTTCTACTATTAGGAATATCATGTTTGCATTCTTGAGTGTAATTATATACCAATCCAGCAAAACCCTACAACTCCTACCAAGAAGAACTCTCATAATTTTATTCTATCTCAAGATTTTATTCATTCTCACTTAGCTTAACTATGACAAGATTTTAGGGTATGTGGGGTTCCAAGCCTCTTTTATCCTTCTTGGGGTTCTATAACTAGAAGGGGTAGCTTTTTCATATTTATAAAATTTATGCACTTACAACCAATTCATAGAGGCTTGATCAATCGATCAAGAGTGTATCAGACTAGGTTGTGCTCATCCTAAGAGAGTTTTCTAGGGTTTGCAAGAATTTTGTAGTAGTGTGCAATATCTTGAAGTAAAGATGATGCAATACATGATCACTAAGTAGGCTATTACATGAATGTGTTGCATAAATCTGTCGCTTGATACAATAATATGCTACGAGTTAGCATGAAGAGACACATGTCTAATCTAAGAGTAAGGATAAAAACAAGAAAAATTGGATCAACATCTACCTGGATTATCCTTCAATTCGTCAGTTTTTTCTTATCTAAAAGTAAATAAGTAACTTTGTAGATATCACCTAAAAAGTACAAAAATAAAATAAGATTTGAGAGGAAAAACAAAACCATGTCCAAGTATGGAAACCTAGCATATTTAAAATAGAGGGAACAACATAGTGGTACCTCTCTTTCCTATTTACACCCCTTCAAACTTATTATTCACTATCCCCCAGAGTATCAAAGATTAGGTTGATTGTAAACTAGCAATGTTTACTCTTGATATTTTTATCCTTTGTTGGTCCAGTGACAGTGCAACATATGGGAAAAGTAGATTCCTCCAATAGGATGGTAGAGTTCATTTTGCAATCTTTTGACTTTTACCCCTATAGAGGCTAGTACTTATATCCATAGAAGGTAGTGGAAGCGTCAATCATTTGATTATGTTATCTATTGAGTGATTCTAACAGAATTATGACTTCTTGAAGTTTTTTCCCAAGAAGTACTTGTATTCCCTACCATGACTTCTTATAAGCTTTATGATTTCTTCCACAAAAGACTTATCTCTCTCATTAGTGACGCTCTATGTCTTTTCATATTGGTGTACTTTGTCAACCAATACTCAAGACAAAAAATTTTGTACAACACTATAGCTTTTGCTTTGATGTTTATTGCCAATAGGGTCTAGTGATTGTCATGTAGAATGAAAGGAAGATGAAAGATGGGAGAGAGATTTATGGGATTTCAATCAGCCTTTCCTTCTCTTCTGAGCTATTATTTTGTAGGTGATCCTCCTATAAAAGGTAATACACCGTGTGTACATTAGTAATACCATCTCCTAGAAGAGATTGGCATGACGACATCATGCTCACTAACATATACCTGTTAACGTTTGAAGTTCCATGGAGGTTGTCTTTTAGCATGCAAATTTCATCCTTTTGATAGACAATACCACCAATGCTATTGTCTTCTTTCAACATATACATGAGAATCTCTCAGTCATCATGTGATGCATTATCTCATGTCTACCTATCAAAGTTTGAGAATGTATATTGGACAGTCCCAAATAGTCCATCAAGTACTTTTTAATAGAAGTCTGGGAAGTCAATATCTTCTAGTTGAGATGGGAGGAATTCATCAATAGGAACTTCATATCTGAGTTCCCCTTCCTCATGTTCCTCATGTATGATACCTATTTTTTCTTATGGCGTGTATGATGGTCATTTATTCATTTAGTTTCTCATGAGGGGATGTTTCTTTATGCCCTTCCATATGCTATTCCTCCCTTTAGAGGGCTTTCTTGATCCTCTATTTTTGTTTTTTTTGTGGTTGTCATTGTTGCATCTTATATTGTGTTATAGTCTACCCTTTTTGCCACTATGGATTTCACTCTTTATCATATGTATTAACATAGTTCTTTCCTCACCTCTCTCCATGTATGTTTATCTAGGAAATGTACATCTACATGAAGTTGTGTGCTATGATGTCTATAGGCATCAGCTTATCATGAAAGAAGTGTTTTCTATAGATGACCTCCATTGTGTATAGCCCATGTAATATTGTCTTAAGATCCTTGAAATGAATCCATGTGTTGAGAACATCCATCTACCTTAAAATAATGAATGCACAATCCCCCAATCCCAGCTCCTCCTGGGGGACTTTTTTATGGATCGTGAATGCTTTCTAGTTGTTTTTATGCTTGACATGCCCCTTTGATTGTGTATTCAATCTGTATTGGGATATTTTGGATCTTTCATGCCTCCACAGTAGGTAAGACCATTATGTTGCATTTAAGCTCATATGCCAAGTAGATGTAGATCATCATGTTTCTTTTCTATAAGTCAATTACTATTAGAAGTCAATGATCCTTGGTCCTATATGGAAACATGGTTCTCTATTTATTTATTGTGTCTTGTAGCCCAAGGATTGGCTTTGACTTCTAATACTTTTGGAGGAGTCATTTAGGGAGAATTTGGTTTCCATTGAAAACAAGTTGGACTTTTTTCGTGTGTAGGAACTCTTTGAGGATTATAGTCAATAGGACCTTGAATAGTCTTGCATTTACTTGAGCCTTCTTACTAAAGATTTTGTAAAAGTGGTCTCATGTTAAACGATGCTTATTGTTCATCTACATAATGTCCTCCCCAGATAAGTTTTCATCAAGGATATATGCAAGGATGTAAATGTCTCGGTAGGTGATCCTAGATACATATGAGATATCCATGCCTTTTTAACATGAAAAATAGTGGACAAACTACATAACTTTGGATGGCTTGTCATGCCTCTGGTTCAATGAGACAAGGTATCAAAATTCTTGCAGAAGTGTCTTTGAAAAAAAGAGTTAATTCCTTCTTTGTCTTCATCAGAGTTTTGTTCTTCTATCGTGGTCGGATCTGTTGATGTGATGATTTTAGGGAAGACTTCCAAATTCATTAAGTTATCAGTAGATATTGCATATGTTGATTGAAAAGACATATAGGTATGTTAGGTTTGTCGCTCTGCAAAACATCTAGTTTGTATTTTTTGTGACTTTTTTTGTTTCCATGTGCGTTTTATTCTTGGCACTTCCTCTCCAGGTACTACAATTTATGTTGTAGGTGGTTGATCCCCATCGAACTCTTGTGAGATAACTTCCAACCGATTTACATGTCTAGTCTCCCTTTCCCATTCGAATTTGAGAATCTCATCATCGATTGGAAATAGGTTCAAATCTATGTTGATAATGAGACTAGTTTTCTAGTTCCATGATGCTTGGAGTTTGCATTCATATTTTACACAAGGTAGTAATTGTTCCACCTCCTTTGGAGGTGAATATGTCGACAACTTTGATGAGGTAGATGTCAAGGATGGGTATTCCCTATGTTGCAATATTTTTTCGCATGCCTTTCTTTTCTGCATTGCACCTCTTCCTCATATTCATCTCTCATAGGAACTTGTTCTCGTCACATGTCATCATGCTCCAACTGTGTCATCTAGTTCATCTGCCATGGAGGCCATGTTTCCCATCAATTGGTGGTCGTATTCTACAACTTTGTTCATGAATTTCAGTAAATCTATAGTGTTTGCATTGATTCTTTCTACCTGCATCATTAGTATTTGTAGGCTAGCAGACAAAGAAGAAAAATAAGAAGAAGAGGTAAAGATTTTCTCGAGCATGTCATCAAATTGACAGCCAAGGTTTTCTCCTAGATTTGTGATGTATGGTTGGTTCAATGACAACATCATAAGTTTTACCAAAATTGATTATTTGGAAGTGTGGGTGGTTTCAAGATCATCTTAAGGTGGGGGAAGGGTCTTTTCTTATTTTCATGTTTCTAACATTCAAGGCGATGGTGGTGTAGATTCCTCTCTTTGTTTAGGCTAGCTCCTTGTTGAGGTTTCCCTTGCCTTAATCACGTAAAATTGTCCTTCATGCTATTTTTATTTTTCCTTTACTGTATCTTGGCCTTCATCTGTAGCTTGGGCACATTCAACATCAGAAATGACATGGTTGTGATACATTTCATTGCCTATATATGGTTCATTACCAATGACTATCATGTCTTCTTCAACAATGGCTAGGTGCTGCTTGACACTAATGTTTTCTCTTGTGTTTGTTTCCTTGGCAACATCTTTGAAGATCCTCAATTTTGACTTCATATTATTAGTAGGGTATGTAGTTTGTTCCACCTCGGGTTTATCTTACCTTTGAGCTGTAGTGCTTACTTAGCCCTGACCAATCAAGTTGTCACATTGGAAATCATTTTCAGTATGCCCTCCATGGAGAAGTGAGATTTTCATAATCATAGTTTCTCATATCTGGAAGGGAAAGTGCATCCTTAGTTTTTGTGAATTAGTAATAATATTTCCTCCCTTTCTTTTCATTTCTAGATATTGAGAGTAGGTATGTCAACAAATATGCCCCCCTTATTTGAGTGAAAATTAACAAAACACAAGGAATACATAGGAAGTGACCTATAAGTGTTACTTTCCCTCCCATGCACAAATAGATTGACCCTTTAGGGCCTTTTTTGGCAACTAATTTGCCAATTAATAGGCAAAAAATATTTACCAGCTTCTTATCGATGATGCTCAATAAGATAAACTAATCATGTCTTTTAATATTTAGCATGTCTGACCCTGCAGAGATCATGCATGAAACTATCTTATGGATGATTCCTCATGATGCTGTATGTTTCCCTGGTGTGCGCATTTCTATCCATGTCAGTTCTCTGTTGTTTTATGTGTGCTAAACTTCATGACTTCCTTATAGTATTGGGCTCTGTTGGAGATGTCTGCTAATATATCAGACCCATAGAGAAACATGTTTAATATTTTTTAGCAATGACAAGATCTTACTAAGAACATGACATGTTCCCTACTATTTCTTTGTTATTCTCCTTTAGTTGCAGCTTCCTTAGAGATGACATGCATTCTAGGGTTAAATTTTCATAAGAATAATGGTGGTAACAAAGGGAAGAACTAGGTTGGAATCTTTGCATAGTTTCTTGACCATGTCATGCACTCCTAGATTCTTAAGGGTCTCTTCACATCCATACCTCATGGCCTTTGAAGTCATTCATTGCTTCATAGAGTCTTAATTAGTGGCATTTACATTTGTGATGTTGGTGAAGGTTTCTCATTTGTCGTCACACGATTCAAGAGGTTCCTCTATAGCCTCAGGAGGGTCACTTTGTTGTGTGGCATCCTATGGTACATATATTCATTTTTCATATTTCTTATGTTTCTTATTTGCTTCTACTTTTAATTTATCCACTTATTTTTTCTCCTCCCTACCATTTTCTTCTTACTCATTTGGCTTCATTAGGGTTCATTCATTGCCTTCCTTTAACTCTTATAATATTCCATTTTATTAAGGTATACATTTAGAAGAGATAGATGTTTCTTCTCTTTAACCATCAAGCCCTAGTGGGATTGTGGCCAATATATTGTGCAAGTAATCCCTCTCGAGTGTCAACATGAAGAATTCCCTTGTCACATTTTTCTCGGTGTCCTTGATTTACTAGAGGGTCCTCTCCAACAATCATTCTAGCTCCTCCCTAGGTACACCTTCCAATTTTTGGAAGTCGCAAACAAGAATTCTATCTTTAAAATACATTTAACTAATGAATTAGAAATAGAATCTATTGAGGCTCTCCAAAGATGAAGTTATCCTAGTCATAGGGGTGAGATAATGTCCTACAAATGAAGGGAACATAGAGTTTCTTCAGTCAAATACCTGATGAGTTCAACAAATGAAGGTTGATGATGCTTCATCAAATGGTGGATTAGTCCATGGAATAATTAGGTAAAAGACCCTGAAGAGGGATCAACTATTCTAATGAAAACTAAACATCGATGAGAATCTAGATGAGTCTCAAAAACATATGGGAATTGTTGTAGGATGATCGAAGAAGTTATCGCCTATAAGGAGTGTGACTCGGGAGGGGATCCACCCCTTACTGATTTTGAGGAATAAGCCCATCTATTTCAAACAAACTAGCAAGTATTCTGAATAGGCACATTTTTGTCATTTCTCAAAAGAATGGTATACAAGAATAGTAACGAAAATAGATGACATGATTGTATTGCATAAAAATCTCTCACTTCGTGTCTACATTAAAGTAACAACTTTAAGATCTAAGAAGAGGGATGTTCAAGCTATTTCATGTGTATCTCCCAAGAGTGAGCTCAACAAGATGAGCTTAGATCATCATGTAAATTCATGTGCTTCACCTGAGGTGCCTGAATCAAATCCCACGAAAGAGGAAAAATCGAAGTTGTTAGCATAAATGCGTTGATAAGAGCTTTTTTTTTGTTGGCGAAAAAACATGTTGCTATTAATGAGTCCAAAACTTTGGGTACAAGACAATGTGCCCCATACAACCTGGATAGAATCCAGGGAGGCCAAGGTCCAACAAGTGGACCTCTCAGACAAGAAAAGGAAAAAATGTACATGAAAGCTAGGCTATCCTATACTAACCAACCTAATAACATCACCCCTGTTAACATGAAGCCAGGGAAACAACTATCAATAACACCACCTTCAAAATGTGAACCTTAGCCTCAAGAACCAGGCATAGGCTAGAAGACTAGCTAGAAAAAAACATACCAAAGCAATCATCCAGGTCCTCCTTCCTGATCCCAGGGCTTCCAAGCTGCAAACTCCAAACCAATAGTCATCAATGGCAATGATAACAGACCCATAAACAGAGGCATGAGAACCTTCCTGTCTTCCTTATGCATTATAACCAGACCCTGAAAGAAGGGATTCAAGAAAGGCATCATATCCATGCTCATAGATCAGATCAAAGCATCTTCAGAACTTTTGAACAAGCGTATGCCTCTAAGCGAACCGACAAAAACGGTTGCAGGATGGACTGGAGATGAACTCCTATCCATCGTCTGAGGAAAACAAGCCTGCCACTCCAATCTCCTTCTTGAAGTGCTTCACAGACCTTCAAGAGATCACTGAAGTGCATCATCCAGGCCTGCAAACCAGCACTTGCGGCTACTGTTTGCACAACAGCCAAGCATCGAACACCTGTAGGGTGCTCTTTACTCCTTGTCCGTTGGTGACTTTTGTACTGAGAAAAAACCAACCAACCAACCACTTAATGGCTGGCGGTGAGGTAGGCCAACACCAACCAGATCCCAGGCTAAGAAGACTGAGGCGTCAAGCGTCCCAATCGCCAGCAGCAAAATCAGCATACAAGCAGAGTCGCCGAAGGGAAGCGGCGGCCCCGGAGAGCACTGCGGCGCCCAGCAGGCCGAGAAGTCACACAGGCTTCATGAACCGGCTCCATATCGCCCGCCTCACCCCCAGTGGTGGCCGCACCAGTGGAGTCCCTCTGCTTAGTCGGAGCAGATCAGAGGGCAACCAGGGGGCGCTGCCGGCCGAGCAAGGCGAAGAAGACCGGACGAACTCCGCGGTTAGCGCACAAGGCGAGGCGCCAGACGAGGTCAAGATTGAGGCTAAGGAAGGAAGAGGAAACGAGACCTGCGATGCCAGAGCGGTAGAGCACAAAACGCCTGATCCAGCAGGGTACAACTTCTCTCCATCCATCCCTCTTAATAGATTGGATTCGACGATGTCGAAGCAAGCACCACCGATCCAGGACCTGGCTTCAAGCTACCCATCTCATCTCCTTCTCTCCTAAACCGAGATCTGCCCCGAACGGATGTGTCCGACCTCGAGCTCTAAACCTCCTTTTCTCCAGGGCCACCCTTAGCTTCAGGAAGATAGCCACACCGTAGACAAATGGAACCAGGGGAGGAAGGCGCCGAAGCAACACTCCCTCCCCCCATCGGGAGCCGCCGGATGGTTTTCTAGGGAGAAGGCAGAGCGGGTGCCCTAGAGAGCGAAGGCAGGATCCACATAATGCATTGATAAGAGCATACCAATAGGTATAATAAATATCAGAATAAAAGGACAATAATATAATCAACAAAGATTCAAAAAAAGAATTAAAAGAAACCTGCAAACATATATCAAAGATAACATTTAAACAAGATTACTGATAAGAGATTTCTTGCCTCACTCAACATCACAACAAAATATTGCAATAATTAACAATTGCATGGTGAAAAAGAAGCATATTAGCACATTCTAAAAAGTAGGGTAGGAACCCATATATTTCATGTCAAGGACAGGAGGACTAAAACCTCAGTGCCAAATAAATATAGAGTGTTGCAAAAGGAATAAAACCTTAGTGCATTGGAAGGAGGACTAGACCTACTACATAGCAAGAGGACTAAAACCTTAGTTCCTAAAATATAAGATATTAAAGGAGGATAGAACCTCATTGCATTGGCAGGAGGACTAAAACCTTAGTTCCTTAAATAAATACGGTATCACTTCTTCTAATTATGACTAGTAAATCACAAATGCAATTAGGAAAGGCAAGATAAAATATAATGAACTCAAATAACAAATGAGATCATGAAATAGAAATAAGGTGGGGTTATAGGACCCATAAATAAGTATTAGACCAATCTTCACATTTAAGTTACATCATTAGACCATGAAAGTCAACCACATGAAAGTTAGTGTTTCATTTAATTATAGTTCAAAAATTAGGGGTTCCACATGGAATAGTATGGACAAGATACAACTTTAGAGTCAACAAGAATATCAAAAATAATAATAGGATCACAAGATACATGTCAGCACATAACAAATCACTTGAATCAACCTCTCAAAAGAGAGAGGTGTATAGGATAATATGTCCCAAAGGACTAAGAAAGAAAAAAAAAAGTAGGTCATTGCTCAATATGATTAATGAGGGATGTGACATACCTCATTTTAAGTATGGAGATGTCCAAGTTCAAACCTAGCTCCACATTAGAGTCACAAGGCTATATATATATATATATATATATATATATATATACACACACACACACACATATGTATATATATATATATATATATATATATATATATATATATATATATATATATATATATATATATATATATATATATATATATATATATATATATATATATATATATATATATATATATATATCCGGTCATACCTGAACAACCTGAACAATAAGATTCCAGAGGGAAATGCACCTAAGATAAAATATTTCGAGTCGGCTTCCATGGAAAATTCAGACTTTCTTTTTGATGCATCCATCACATAAAAATATAAACTTTGAGGCTCAATAGAAAAATACATGGCCATTAAATCATGAGCTGAGATTATAAAGAGCATACTGTGAGTAGGAAGTGGAACAAATACAATGGATTGAAAAGCATCAAACCTCTCTTGTTTGAAAAAATCAAAACACATCGAAATGGTACCTGCTGTACTTAATAATAGAAGGATTTGGCAAAAATATGTAAAATTGTCCCTCCTAAAAAGATTATTCTGGAATGCAATACTTAGGAGAGGTGCGCCAGCAGCGAGCAGAAGCAAATTTATTATATATATATATATATATATATATATATATATATATATATATATATATATATGTGTGTGTGTGTGTGTGTGTGTGTTTGTGTGTGTATGTGTATATATACATATATATATACATACATATATATGCATACATACATTCATATATATACATATATGGTTAAGTTCACACATTATTTACACAAACCCTAACAATTGTATTTTTATAATAACTAATTAGTATATCAAAACCATACCATCTACCATATTATGTTTCCTTGACCCGTAGCATATTTTATTTCATTTTTCTTCTTATAAATTTTTACATACATAACTTTAGAAGCTCTAACCAATTAGGAAAATCCATAAAATACCACATAATTATTAGATTAGAATTATCTTATAAAGCTTACACCATTTCATGAATAAAGATCTAAAGATTTTTGAACACATTTTATTTTATTTTATGACTTATTATTAATCTACATTGAGTTTAAAAAATTCTACAAATAAAAAACCTCAAAAATCCACATGACCGCTTTTCCTCTTTGAGTGGAGGGGTCCACCTGAGGTGGCATGATAAAATCTAGTTATGTGGCTCTGGTCGTGCATAAATTAAAGAACAAAATATGAGAATTCCCTTAGGTAAAATTGGATAAAAATAAATAATTCAATTCAAGGTTATCCTTATCAAACTAATAACAAGGATCTTAATGTACT
Source organism: Alisma plantago-aquatica (assembly GCA_963693085.1). Lineage (NCBI taxonomy): Eukaryota > Viridiplantae > Streptophyta > Magnoliopsida > Alismatales > Alismataceae > Alisma > Alisma plantago-aquatica. Next base: position 589,798,982 of record OY856410.1, read on the forward strand.
AATTTTAGAATAAAATCCTAAGCGTTGGTGGTACATTACAATCGTGAATTTTATTTTCTAGAACTTCTAATCTGTGAGGAATTGAAGAATAGAACCTCAAAACATCACTCACGATGCTCCCACGGTTATAGAAACCTCAAGGTCAGGTTCTGTTGTACATAGGAGATAGGAAGGGGTCATTCTTCAAGACTAGAAGGAAGGAGGCGCTCGAGCTTAAGGAAGGACACTAGAAACAAGGAGCTAAATGCCCATAGTGCAGAACCATAAGAAGGCGATAGAGATAAAAGCCAAGAAGTCGAAAGGCACACAACAAGGAGTGACACCTTGGATTCCAGAAACACACAAACAATGACTAAAAAGTGGAAAATCTTCATTACATAGAATTGCGATGAATCAGTGGGAGTGAAATCACTACAAGGATGAGAGGAGAGATTTCATATTATTTTCGGTGATAAATTATATATAGAATGTTGGTTACAGGTCCATGAAGGCGGAAAAGGCACATGGTATTAGGAGGTGGTAGATAAGGTTGCTTGGGATGACACGAAGAGATGAGCTACATTGTTGGGGTTTTGACACTGGTGTAGCAATGCTTTTATAGGGGTATTATGATCTTGAGACACAAAGAGACAACAAGGGGAAATAAGACAAAGGAAGAACAAGTCAGGCGAGAGAGGATCACATAGTTGTGTAAGGCTTTATAATCAATGAAACACTTGGAAATTAGGGTCTGGTCTCGTTAGGAGAGGGAGACAAAGATAAGAACAAATGACTATATGTAAAAGATGGATAGAAATGGGAGTAAATAGAAGTGAAAGAATCAGTTATCCATTTACATAAGTGAGTAGTCAAAATAGGAAGGTAGAAGACAAAGGTTGTGTCACATGATTAAGATAGAACTGTGGCTAAAGAACCAAAATAGGCAAGCCAGAGTGACACCAAAATAGTATGAAAATAAGAAACATTAGAATAAATATAAGGCTAATACATCTAGGAAAGTATATCATTGGTATAATCTTTTTAATTTAAATTTGATTAACTAAGATCCTCCAAGCTAAACAGAACTCAAGGAATACAATTTGGAGTTTTATATTAGTTATCAAATTCCTTTTATGAGTTATAAAACAATTAGGAATTAGGCTCATCATCTTTACATTTATTATAATATGACAATATTATCATAAACATTCATTAATTAGAGTTCTCTTAGCTCCAAATTAATTTCCATAGGGTTATTTGTATATTATTATTGATAAATTAGGTTATTTTACTCAATTCATCATTAAAAACATTAATATCAATATTAAATTGTATGATTCCATACCATTCCTATCTATTCGTATGAATGATCCAGTTATTATTCCATTTCATGAATAAAGAACATTACACCGCTCATTAGACATATTTGAATCATTTTGTATGACTTATTGAACAATAAAGAATATATGAGTTAATAAAATGGTTTACTTACATATTTGTCATCATTCCATTTCCAAGGTATATTTTTTGTTTCATAAGATATCTTAGGGTATTATGACTCCTAATGAATCTAACACATCCATGAGGTACCAAACATGGGTAGGTTAGGTTAACCAAGTACAAATTATTGTTTTGGTTTCACATATTCTTCCAATCATCATATGAGGGCATCTAGGTGATAGAATGATCATAGTTTCATGTAACCGTAGCTATGGTTTATACCTAAGTTACTCATTATATAATCCATTAATGTTCCTTAACGTATAAATGAGTTTATTAGGGTTTATGTGTATCCTTATATTTCCAATATAAGGTTAATAATATAAGCATCACATTTATGGGATTAGGTTTTCTATAGTCAAGATTCTAGGGTTCAGTATGTTAAAACACTTCACTCCTTAAAAGGATTAGTTCCTTAAAATTAAATAATCATACATTATCAAACTTACTACTCTCCACTCTTAAAGGATTATCCTAATAAGCCAAATTATACAACTCTTAAAGATGTTAGGGTTACAATTTAAGCATAGGAGTGTGCTTTATGATATACATGGGTCCTAACTCCTACTAGATAGTCATATCCACCTAGGGTTGATTTTTAGGTCCATTTGTCACTAATCTAATATCCTAAGGTTCACATGAGAATCCAAAAAGTCGTTAGGAACAACTCTTCATAACCTAAGGGAGACAAAAGGGTAGGTCCACGAAACATTTATTAACAACAACACTTTTCCTAGTTGTCACTTCATAAGAGAAACTAGGGATTAAGATCTCTGTTATAACTCATTCTAGGGTCTCTTTACCAAACTGCATACATTTCTTCATTGTGATTTAGTTCAAGAAAACAAGATAAAATCCATACAATTTTATTTCTACATATAATAGAATGATGGAAAATAATTTTCTAGTGATCAAATCTATTTGATATAATACAAAAGATGTGATCTACAGTCAAATGTGAGAACCAAGTCAAAATTTTCAATACATGATATCCTTATCAAATAATCTCTCATTCTCATGCTAAATTCCACCCTAAAGTCAAATCTTAACATTCAAATAGTTGTGTACCACTAACCTATTTTATAGGGTGTGAGCTTATGGGTCCCCTCACATTAGGGTTTACTCATCAAGATTTTTATGTGTATCTCGTATGATAATAAAAATTACTTTCATAATGTCGTAAACAATATAAGTGAAATTCTAGGGTAAGGGTCTCACTTAGAGGGTATCAATGTGGGGTTGGGATTCTAATAAGGGAGATAAAATTGTAATAAGCAAAATCTGACTGTCACAGTTCTAATACCATCTTGTAAAGAGTGGTACTTGAGAAGGGATCAACTCCTTAATCTATTTGAGGAATGAACACTTATAATATAAATATATTCAAAGTAGCCAGTTTTTAATTTCTCAAAATAATGGTATATAACAATATCAATGTAAATAGACGTCATGCCTATATTCAAATTTACAAGATTACACAAAATATCCCACTTAAGGTCTACATGAAAGTAACAACTTCAAGATCTAAGTAGAGGGATGTCCAAGATATATCAAATATATCTCCCAAGAATCATCTCCACAAGATAATTTGAGGTTATCATGTGAAGCCCACCATATCATTCACCTAAGGGTTTTGTAGAATATACCACAAATGAAGATAAAATGGAAATTTTTAGCATAAAAATGCTGGTATGAGCATATAACAGGGATTGAAAAATATTCGAAGGAAAGGGAAATACTATACTTGAAAAGGCTTCCAAAATGAAGAGGGGAAAATAACATCAAAATGGATATCAAAGAGAACATATAAAGATGATAATAAATAAGGGATTTCTAGCCTCATTCAACATCACCACAAAATATCACAATCATAGATAATTGAATTGTGAGGAATAAGCAAACTAGCATATATGAAAAGCAAGATAGAAACCCATATATTCCTAACTATGGGTAGGAGAAATGAAACCTCAATGCCAAATGAATATAGTGTTTTCCAGGAGAATTCAAACCTCAGTGCATTGGTAGGAGTAAAACCTCAATTCTTGAAAGGAGAAATGAAACCACATTTTTTCTGAAAGGGGATCCACTCCGTATTTAATTTAAAAAACTATTTAATCCAAACACACCAGCACGCATGCTGGAATAGGAATGTTTTTTTTATTATCAAAAGAATCATATACAAATTAATAGAAATAGATGTCATGACTATAGATTTTGCAACATTACACAAAAACATCTCAATTGGTTGTTACATGAAGTGAGAAATAAAAGATCTAAGAAGAGTGACTCCAAACTAATTCAATTCCATCTCTCAAGTGTTAGATACACAAGCTAAGATGAGGTTATCATGTCAACCCTACCATGTCCTTCACCTAAGGGGTTGGAAGCACACCCAACCAAATAAGACAATATGGATGTTGACAACATAGAAATGTCAGTATGAGCATATGAATAGGTAATATTAAGATAAAATGGAAATAATATACTTAACAATGCTTCCCAAACAAAGTGGGAAAAGAACATCCAAATGTATATCAAAGAGAACATTCAAAGATAATAAATAATAGGATATTTCTTGCCTCATTAAACATCACAACAAAATATCACAATCACAAAAATTTCCATGGTGTGAAATAAGAAGACTAGCATAATACTAAAAATTATGTTAGAAACCCATACACTCCATACCAACTGTAGGAGGACTAACATCTCACTGCCAAAAAATATTCAATTTTACAAGAGGACTAAAACCTTAATGCATTATGAGGACTAAACCACAATGTCAGATAGGAGGACTTAAACCCTAGTGGATAAAATATAATACTATGAAGGAGGACCAAAAACTTGACTCATTGGTAGGAGGACTAAAGTCTCAGTGACTACAACAAAAATGGTGTCACTAATTTTAGTTATGACTAGTCAATCACATATGCAAATTAGGAAAGTAAATAAAGTACAATCAAGTTCAAATAATGGATGGGATCATCCAATAAATATCACGTGGGGTCTGAGGACCCATAAACTAGTATCCAACCAATATCAACAATTAAGATATATCGTAAGACTATAGAAGTTTACCACATGAAAGTTAGGGTTTCATTTAGTTCAATTTCTCAACTTAAGGCTTCCACATGGATAGTTTGAACCAGATACAACTTCATAATCATAATAATATCGAATAGATCAAAAACATCACGACATACTATCAACATATAACAACTCACATGAGTCAACCTATCAAAAGAGATAAAAGTCTATAAGATATCATGTCCTAAAGGACCAAGAGAGAGAAAAAAAGTATTTGATTTCTCAATATGATAAATAAGGTATGTGACATACCTCATCATAAGTCTAGAGATGTCCAATGTCAAACTTCTTTCCACATTAGTGTAACAAGCCACTTATCATATATGTTATATATATTATTTATGTATGGAATCAAGGTTAAGTTCACAAAGTAATTACATAAACCCTAAAAATAATATTTGTATAATAATAAATTAATTTATCAAAACCATACCAGCTTGCAGATCATGTGTACGTCAATCCATATATTATTTTGTTTCAAACATATGTATTGTAGATACTAGAAATGGATTTTTAAAAATCTAACCAATTAGAAAAATCCTTTAAAAATCACACAATTATTACAATGGGATTAGGCTATAAAACGTTACACCATTGTAAGGAACAAAGGACACAAACACGTTCAAGGTCCAATGATGTAGAGACCCAAAGAGATAAAAAAGGTAACAAAGACAGAGGAAGAATACAAGAGGTGAGAGAGAAAGGATGATCTTCTTAGGGACTGATAATCCATAAATAATGGGAAATTAGGGATCAAAATGTTTTGGAGAGGGAGACAAATCTAACTACAAAAGAATCTCAAAGAAAGGTGAATCAAGAAGGGAGTAAATAAAAGCAGGATAATCAAATCTCTATTCACACAAGTGAGTAGACAAAATTGGATGGTAGAATGCAAAAGTTCATGTTGCATGATTAGGATTAGACAATTTCTTAAGAACATCAAATAGGTAAGCCTATGTGACAAAAAAAATGCAAATATCAAAGAAATTAGAATAAAATCTAAGTCTAATTTATTTGGGAAAATATATTATTGGCAGTTTTTTCCCGTTTAAATTTTGTTAAATAATATTCATAAATTAATATCAAACATATTACCCAAGTTAATTGGAACCCAATGAATACAATTTTGAGATTTCATTTAGTTTTGATGTTTCCTTTTATGAGTTAATATACAATCAGGGTTTAGGCTCATCATCGTAATATTTTTTATAATATAACATTATTATCATAAGCAGTCATTAATTAAAGTATTTTTTACTTTACATTGATATTCATAAAATTATCTTATATTATTATGCAGAATTAGGTTATATTACTCCATTAATCATTAAGTATATCAACATCAATATTAAATTATAGAATGGCATGTTATTGCTATCAATTATTTTTAAAAAAACCAACTATTATTTACTTCATATATTGACCACAATATACCTCTCATTAGACATATTTGAGTCGTTAGATATCTATTAGTGAACAATGAAGCATATATGACTTAATAATAGTGTTTTTGTATAAATTAGGCATCATTTAGTCAATGATGTTCATTTTATGCTTATTCAATATATTAGGTTATCTAATGACGTTAATGCATCCATGAGATACCTGACATGGATAGGTTAGGTTAGGCAACTAATAATTAGGGTTTAGGTTCCAAATTTTCTTTTCATCATCAAATGAGGGTTTATAGGTTATGACGTGATCATAGTTTTAGGTAACTTTAGCTAGGGTTTATACCCAAGTTATTCATTGTATATGGTATTAATATTCGTTAGGGTAGAAATGAGTGTATTAGGGTTTAAGTGTATCCTTGTTTGAAAAAAAACTTAATGTCTAAGCTTATAGGAATCACATACAAGGGATTAGGGTTTTTAGAATGAAAATTCTAGGTTTTGTTAACCTTTTTTTAAATTAATAAAAATAACCAATGAAGATTCTTTTTTAATTGGGAACAAACCTAGAGAATAATTTCACAATTACCATTGGGGTGGGAGCACCAACCACCTCCGATGAAAAGTTCATTTGGGAGGGGGGTTAATGAAAAACAATTGTAGATAGTACATGCTGATCAAGGCATTAGGATAGATTTTGATGAGTCATCATTGATGGGAATGTAAAAACCAATCTGGTCATGATCTTTTAAGATCTATGAAAAATATGATATGATGTGAGAAAGGTAAAAACTATGAGCGATGAAATGAACATAATTAGAGTGAGGTGTTTGGAAAATGGTAGAATAAGGTTGGGGTCCTTACTCTTGTGGTCTAACATGAACGACGAGTCCCAACACTGGTCAACTAAAGAGTTGCTAATTCCCTTGCTTTTCCACTTCATACTTAGGGGTTTGTAGTTTACATTTGTGTAAGTGCAACCATGGTCACAATTAGTTTACATACAATTGTTCTCTTTGTGATGGTCAGAGAAGTGGTCCATGATGTTCCTTTGATGAAAGGCCTTCATTTTGGAGTAAAAAAGATGGTAGGGTGCTTGTGTGGTAATTAGATCATTGAGAGTGGTGGTTAGGAATTTGATTGTCTCTCACAAAAATTAGTATTCATAAGTAATTATTTGGGGTATATTTTATACCCCACTTGATAATGTATTTGAGACCCAACTACTTAGTCGGTGTCCAAGGTTCAATGATGGTTAATAAAATTTAAAACTTGATTGGAGTCTGTAGCATTGCTGACTAATGAGATTTCACTAAGTCACCACCACCATAAACAAATTTCTTATATTTGATACCCTGATTGTTTTCCTATATTTTGTCAATTGACGATAATTGAAGTTATCTTCTACTGATGAGAGTCTTGAATATAATACTGTCAATGATGCTTTAATCTCTGATGAATGTTCTGTAAAAGTTTGACTTTAATGAATAATCTAGTCATGTTGCATCAATGGACTCTTCAAATTGTATCTCCAATGACATGACAATGCTTAACTCCATGAAAGTGATGTGTCTTGTCACCTAAAGAAGAACAAATATTCACAACCAGAATAGATCATGAGACCTTACATGGCATCCAATGGTATGTCAGGGAAAACTTTTATGGGGAGTCAAGAAATGACCCTTAATGGCATTTCTGGGTTAGGGCCCCAAGGTCGATGAAGACCTTGCTCTAGTGAATCGTCAAATATTTCCTTACATTCTTCATTGGTCTACCCTACCAATTGTGACATGAATATCAAAGTTAACAACTAATTTTATTCTTTTTGCACCAAAATAGCAACTACAACTTCATGGGAGAACAATATTGGAAAATAAAGCGAAGCCAAAAGACACAATGTTAAAACATAACTTTAAATTATGAAGACAAGAGAAACTAAAAAATTGAAGATATGGAAAAGGTCAAAAAGTCATCAGTTTCCTCCCCTGAATCATTAATTTATATTATTTATATTGGTTGTATTTATACTATCTAGGTTTATTCTGGTGTTTCCTCAAGATGTTGATCAACTCTTCTGATGAATGCCTCATCTTCATAATAATCTTCGCCCTATGTCCATAGACAAGGAATGTTCCTAATTTCTAACTAAAAAATTCCATAATGGAAGATGGATATATCTTGGTGACTTTAAAGGGGTTTGGCCATCTTGATTGTACTTTGACGACAAATAATGTAGTTAAAGAATTGAATAGGAGAATTTTGTCTCCTTCACTAACATCATTTCTCTTTAGGCATGATTCATGCCACACCTTGGCCCTTTCCTTATAGATATGAGAGTTCTTGTAGGCATAAAACCTTAGCTAATCGAGCTCCTACCGTTGTAAAAATCTATTCTTGCTAGCCATGTCTAAGTCCATGTTAAGAAATTTCATTGCCTAGAAAGCATTGCATTCTAGTTCAATGGGAAGGTGGCATGCATATCCATACTTATCTCTAGGAAGTGGTCCTTGTAGGTATCTTGCAGGTCATTTTTTGCGTCAATAAAGAATCATTTAGCTTATTGGGCCAATCCTTCCTCGTTTTTCCAAATAGTCATATCAATAATTGGCTTTATCTACTTATTTGATACTTCAACATGACCAAAGCTTTGTGGGTGTTAAGGGGCAGAGACCTTCAAACAATCTTTTTGCAAAGTGATATCGACCATCTCTAATGACAGATTTTGGGATCCCATATCTTGGAAAGATGGTCTTTTTGAAGATCCACATCACAAATTTTGAATCACAGGTGGGGTTTGCAATAAATTCTATTCACTTAGAATTGTAATCCACTGCAACTAAAATATATTGGTTGTCACGATATGAGGGGAAAGGCTAGATATAATAAATTCCCCACGTATCAAAGATCTTTATTTTGATCCAATCATATAACAACATTTCATTTCCCATTGATATATCCCCTTTCTTTAGAAGTCATTGAAAGAATATTGATTTGTGCATCTTTAGACAATGTTGAACACTATACTTAGATTACAAGACTTTAGCAAAAGTCTTGTCAGCTCCTAAATGATCAACATAAAGTGAGGCCTGACATTCATACATGACCATTGGAACTTCTTTTTCTAGAATATACCTTTGATATAGGTTGTCCAAAAATCTTTGCAACAATAGCATATCATCCTCAATAATAATTTTTGGGATTGGAAAAAGTCTTTCTCTTCTTATTATAATCAACATATGGTGGAAGTTTTTGGCAGGATATATTTTCACAAATATCAACATTCCATTTTACTACCCGGTCTATGGCTTTAGTTACAATGAGAAACTCATATAGGCAACTATCGTTAATAGACAAGGAAAGATCTTTCTCGAAGTGTATCCTTCATAATATGGCATCCACACCATTTTTAGACTCCTTCTAGTGAACTATTTCATGATAAAACTCTTATAAAAGGAGGGTCTATATCAATTATCTTGGTTTGGTCCTTTCATGGTTAGAAAGAATATTTGTCTTGTATATACACGATTACTTTGGAGTCAATTAGGTAGGAATAGAATTTATCAAAAGCATATATGATGGCAAGAATTTCCTTTTTAGTGGTCATGTAATTAATTCAAGCCTTGTCCAAGGTCTTGCTTGCATAATATATAAAATGATGTGTTTTATTTTCATTTTCTCCTCTAGATACACCCACAACATAGTCACTGGCATCACACATCAACTTGAAATGGAGATTATTGTCAACCTCTTAGATGATGGGTCTGGTAATAAGTACCATGTTAAGAGTATTGAAAGATCACAAACACTTCTCATCAAAGTCAAAGAGAAAATCTTTTACTAGTAGTTTATAAAAGGTTTTGAGATCTTCAAAAAATCCTTAACAAAATGTGTGTCATGGCCAGTGTGGACAAGGAAGCTTATCACAACCATAACATATTTGGGTGGTGGAAATTTTGATATTGTTGTGACTTTTCTTACGTCGACTTCAATATCTTTTTATAATACCTTTTTCCTCATAACAATACCACTCTATACAGTAAAATGGAACTTTTCCCAGTGAAGAACTAGGTGGCTTTCTTTGCATTCTTCCAAATGAGGGATAGATTCTTGTGAATGTATCAAAGGAATTTCCATATACTAAATAATAGTCCAATAAAACTTGCATGATATAATTTAGAATGTTATAGAAGATGAAAATCATGTACCTTTAGAAGCTTGTTGGTGCATTGCATAAACCAAAAGGCGTACTTGTGAACGTGTATGTGTCATAAAAGTAGGTAATAATTGTTTTATTGTAATTGTCTGGGTTGATAAGGACTTGGTAGAATCTTGAAAAGTGATCCAAATAATAGATTTACGAGTGATGAGCCAAAAACTCCAAGACTTCATCCAAGAAGGGTAAAGGAAAATGATCATTTATTTTTGTGGGATTTAAGTTTCCATTGTCTATACAAATCCTCTCATTAGATAATAGTTCGGGTTGATATCTCATCTTTGTTCCCTATTTTGATGGATATAAAATTACTATAACTAATGCCATATATGACACCTATGTCACAAAGCCTAAGGACTTCTCATCACTACCTCTCTAAGATTCCAATTTAATCTTATTTGTCCTTGTGCCAGAGGTTTTGCTTCTATGCCTAGATGAATTATATGTATGCAGTCTATTGGGTCTAACTCTCCTATTTAATATATGGAGTAGTCAATTTTTTTTGTTCACACATTCAAATCACACTGGAGTTTTACTTCTTTCTCATTATAAATGGCAAAGTTTATAATGACGAGATTTCTTCTTTTGGTTTCTTGAAACACATACTTAAGGACTTTCAACAACTACTTGAATTTCATGCTTTGGCCTTGGCACTTTTGTATTTGTTGGAGCTCTTTGGCCTTGGCACTTTTTTATTTTTTGGAGCTCTTTCTAGTGATTAATTGTCTCTATCTCACAATCACTTTCTTCATAATTGAGGTAATTGAGTAATTCCACAACATAGTGGTCTTCTATGTAAGTTTTTTGTCTGTTAAAAATTTCATCAATATATTGATGATTGCATGACTTTCCTAAAACTCCTCAAACTATTAATTGTAATTGTCTCTAAAATAAATAGACTCAAATAGGGAAGGTCACCCCTATTGATACATGAACTTTGAAATCAATATAATCATTACCAAATATGATTGTTATATTCCCATCGTCAATTTTTCTTAAATAACTTCATGTAAAGTTGAAGTACCTTCCAAAGGTCATGGGAGAAGTGGGGTCTTTCACTTTGTCTTTTATAATAATAATATTGCAAGGAATGAAAAATATCCTGACTCTGAGGGGAACATCTTTGACTATTTAGACTACCCTTCTGAAGGTATGCTAACCAAATGGATCTTCATACATGTTATTACCATGTATGTAATTATAAACCTATGTTCTAGTGTCATAGATATGAAGCTTATTTTAGCTCCTAGGTGAGCAAGTCCTTTTATCTGTTTATCATCTCCAACATTGAACGGGATAGTAAAGGCACCAAGGTCTTTCTTCTTTGTTGGCATCTTTGCATGTACGAAATCACTAGACACGTTTTCATGTTTAACCATGACACTTCATTTCCACATCTCATTTTTTTTATCAAATCCTTATTTGAATTTGGCATAATAGGGCATCTCTCCAATGGAATCTAGAAACTAAATATTGATGTGTACCTTTTTTGAAAAATTCAATGAACATCTCATACCTCTCCTTCAAAAGTGCCTAATTAGCTTGTATCCATATGATATTCTAGGAGTTTACAATTTCCAATTAGCAATAACTTCTTCAACATACTCAACTCTCTTTTCTTTGGTAATCTTCGTCTTATTGGTTTTCTCTTTCGACATTGTCTTCTCAAGAATATGTATGCAAGGTTTATCTATTTTAACTTCAATGGATTCTGGGTGGTCATTAGGGATGGTAGCTGTAATGACCACATTTATGCTTAATTGGTAAACTAGGGTCGACCTGAATGATTACATGCTCGATTAGATTGAACATTGTTTAGACTTGGTTAATGATAGTAGATCAATTGTGATGTTTCAAACCTAAGAAGAAACTCTAACTTTGATTTTAGTTTGAAGAATTAGGGTTTGAGAAATTTAAACCCTAATCGACAAAAATTAGGGTTTTGATAGTACATGAATATGGAATTTTATTAGGATAGCAGTGTGGTAAATGATTTTTCACATTTTCTAAAAATGTTGTATTTTATTGAATTTTGGATATGATATGGATACTCAATCATGCATATTGGAGAAAATTTTAGAATATTTGAGTGTTCTTTGAATGTGGTTCTCGGTCGAACTATACTTCGACCAAAATGCTGACAGAGTGCTTTTCAGTAATGTAGTGTGTTATTTTTATTTATATATTGGTAACTCAAAATGATTTGAAATTTTAGCTTGATATCTGAAACTGGATCACATGAAAGAATTTCATAATTTTTGGATGTGTTTAGACCTTATCAGTAGACAAATTGTAGGAATATTTTTATGACAGAAAATACAGCTAAAATATGAGAAAGTATAGTGAGGGGTTAATGTGCAATTGACCCAAATAGCTCAATTTCTCTAAATGGTCAACCTAACACACAAGGAGCTATTATAATTCATGATTCATACTAGAGAAACGAAATCCTAGAGAGAGAGGGAGAGTTAGGGTTTGAGAGGAGAAATTGATGGAGATGCTGACCTAGGGTTTTGCGGTCCAAGGAATGATGAAATCGTGTAAGTTTAGCTTCTTTGGATATAGTTTCATGCTGAATCTTCTCTCAGATGTCAAGATTCCTTCCCTCCCCTGGTTGGATTCGAAATCATATCAAATCAAGTCCCTTTCTCATGATTTCTTCATAATCCCTCATTTTTAGCGTTTCCGAGTTGAAAGGAAGAAGAATCAGATGAATTGCTAGAAATTTGATATGAGATCGTGATTTTTAGGGATGAGTTGCATTTTTAAGGTGTTTTCACACCTTAGGGTGAGTGGGAACTTCCTTTAAACACTATATTACACGAAAATTGGTTAAATCATCCATAATCTTTAATTGCTTAGTATGCGACTACAAACCCTGAATTGTCTGTTTGATCTAAGTTGTTGCAAAATGATATGAAATGGATTCTTCCTCTGTTTGTTTGAATTTTAGATGATAAATTCATATTAGAAATGTATATAATACATCCTAATGATAATTCCCTAAGTATTCACAAAGGTTATAAGAGTAAACTAAAATATAGGGAATTTTTCTATGACATAAATTGTTGTATAATTAGATAGACAAATTTTTTTATTTGGATCCCCTTGGTTATGAATGACTATTTATCTAAATGCATAGTACATATATGTCAGATACTATCTTGGATTTCATGTGACGTGAATAGTGTTTGCTTGATATCTTCGTAAAGAAGGTGAAGCCCTATATGAGTGGAAAGTTAGAAATTTGTGAATAAATATGGTGAAATCCATTTGAAGTGTTTTTCTTGGCGTCATAGACTCTATTTATGCAATGTTATTCTTGATTCATAATATCTCAATGAATGGCATGGAAAACCCTAATATACCTTAATTTGAGGATTTCATACATATGTTGATTTTATATGACTCGTTTAAAGTAATATGAATTTAGTGGATGTTTATGACATATGAAATCCTTATAATAGCCATGTGATAGGTGAATGAGGTAAATGAAACCCTAAGGATAGGGTGTTCAATGAATCAAGTATTTTGATATTAATGTTCTCAATATGAGATGTGGTGATGCACAACTCAAAATTTGGGTTGAGGTTCATGTTTTCCAAGAAAGTACAAATAATTTACAGGTGCAAATGACGATTTCTCGTATGTCAAGTAATTAACTCTTATTAGTGTAATAAGATGTTAAATTGCATGATTCCAGTGTGTATGTTCCAAGTGGACATGTAATCTGGTTATTTAAGAATTTTAGTCTGCCTGCATGTATAGTATGTTGATAACTCAGTATATTACAGTGTTTTGAATATATTGCTATGTCGAGTTTAGAATGATATACATGTTGTATTCTGATTTCAAATAAATAGACACAGTACCATAGAGATACTAGACACAAGTATAAGTAAGGGAAAAGATACAATATAGTAAGAGCTTTCCAAGAACAATATAATAATAGACTTATGGGCCCTGACACTATAGAACCCCTATGTGAGGTCTGCACCTTAGGGGTGAAACAACCTAACCCTGGAAGCGTCCAGTATATGGTGGTCAGAACGTGCTATCAGGTGGCATGAGGGGACGAAGCCCTAGTGGAAGTCTCCTTAAATTATATTTTGTAGTGTTCAACATCAACCAGAAGTCCTGGTTGCACTAGAGTATAGAAAAGCATGTCCTACATCAACCAGGAGTCCTGGTGGCACTACAGTATAAAAAAGCAATAGGTGGCTTGACTCTCTGCATGTGTGCTCAGGTTAGAGGAGGAGTCCAGTTTACGGCACAATAGGAGTATCGAGGCCAGAGAGCCAGTTTCCCTATTGCGGACCAGGAGAGTAGTCAAATTTAGCTATCCCGGGGTGTCAGCTAAGTCTTGTACGGTGAGATCATAGTTCGCTATGAGTCTTCAAATGTAGAGTACACTGCATATGATCAGGGCATGTGATAAAATATGTTCATATAGGTTTAAAAAGTTTCATATAAGTAAGAAAGGCTAAGAAAGATTCGAGTATAATTTCCCAACAATTATTCTTTGTATGTTTTTGAATTATTTGTTCTCTTTGAAATTAATCAAGCATGCTCATATATTGATTTGCTCTTGTTGATATCTAGAGTATCCTACCATATTTATGATTGTCAATGATCAATATCTTTGAATCTTACTACTGTTATAATTGATATCAGTTGCTCAAAAGTATATCTGTAATTATATTAGTGCTTTAGATTGTTTCTTTGAAGTACTCATTTACTGAGCGAGTAGGCTCAGCCCTCTACTCACATTTATTAGGGATATTACATGGACTTGAAGAAGGTCATTGCATCAGAGTAGATCTGCCACAAGAGTTAAGTATGAGTATAGTTAAGTTCAGTCGGTCCTTATCACTCTAGGTCCTTGTGTAGATGTGAGAGAGTTGTAAGGGATGTTTGTATCTTTGTTTCCTTAATAAGAGAGAATGCATTTGATTATCATTTCGTATGTACATGGAAGTGTGAGAAACAGAATGAATGTATGGATGTGTATCATTAATGTTGAGATCATATTAGAGTAATTAAGATTAATTCTCATGTATAGTTTGTTTATGTGATTCAATGCAAGGAAACAAAAAGTTTGAAAAAGAAGAAAAAGTTAAGCGTGATCTTTGTATTACGTTAAATCCTCAATTTATGCGCTAATCTCATGATTAGTGGAAATTGTGAGATCGGGATGTAACAACTTGGTATCAGAGCTTAGGATGAGTTGTCAGGGACCATTAAGTTAGTATGTTAGAGTCATAAGTGTGGCAGATAGGAGATGTTATGGTATTAGCTCTGGGGATTTGAGTATTTGGATATCCTGGCCTGGTATCTGAGTACTTGGATCAACCAGTATCAAGCTACTCTGTCTATTCTTTCATGTATACACTGGCCAGGTATATAGTGGAAGGATGGTCTAGAGAGGAACCCTGGAAATAGTAGGGTTTAGAAACAAGATAAGTAATATGAATTAAGAGCATAAATATAAAATGAGATAGAAATTTCATTTCATATTATTGTTTTATTGGAGATGAACAGAAAAGCTCTTATATGTTTGAATTCAAATATTCAATATTTTAAAATATAAATTGGTCTTTAAGATTTGTTGTAGACTATGAAGTTGTAGCATTTATTGTTTATATTCTTTGTATCAAGTAGACAAGAAGTTGTTATTGAATGAGTTTACCCTAAGTGGATATTCTTTCCACATGTTTGAGATTAATAGGATTTAGTTAATCATGAGTAACTCTTAGCTTCAAGTCTGTAGGTTCGGCCTGGTCCGACTGGCAGGATGCGTTACTGGGATCTAATGTCTCCTATTAACAATATAATAAGAATAGACTTTGGATATATTAGACTGACATCATAGTGAGAATGTTCATACACTAATATGTCGGAACATATGGGAAAGATTATAATAGCTAAGAATCAGTTGGAACTGATATCTGAAATCCAACTTTGGGGTATCATATGAGAAACCCTTAATTGGGAATAAAGGGACATGACATAAGGTTTAGATTAAGTTTAATTATTAGTATTATATGAACTCTAAATATGAAATATGGAATAGAAATGAGAAAAGTAAGTAAGGGGCCTCGATAGTAAGAATCAATCATGAGGAATGGATCATATAACTAAGTACTATGCTTTTCTATACTCCAAGGCAATTGGAAAATAGAAGAAAAGAGTTAAGTATACAATAAGTACATAGAAGTGAAGAGTTTTCAGAAGAGTTAAAGTGAAGAGAACTAGATGAGCATGTATCATAAAACAAGGATAAGAAATTTAGTTGAAACAAGAGAAATGTTGGAAATAATGAGCTTGATTAAGGAATGAGGGTTATGATATAATTGAGAGCATGTAATGTATACCTTTATTAATAAGTTTAATACATTCATTGTTACTACCTTTGGATTCTATGTCTGTATAGAATAACAAACTAATTTCTAAAAGAAGAACAAAAGTCTAGATAAATAAATGAATAAGTCATACAAAGGTAGACTATATTCAAAAAGGAAAAACTTGATTGAAAGAGAAACTAAGTTTGACCCATGCATGAGTCGTTTGATTTAAAATGAAGGATATGTAATGTATTAAACATGAGGTGATACTAGTAGAGAGATTATTGATTTAGAATTTCAACTTCACATTAGTAGAAGGATAAAAGGAAATATATGCAACATGGTATACATGTTCATACACATAAAAGAAGCAACATGATAATAAGAGAAAACTAGAAGTTAAAGATGACATGTGGAATAGTAGTATATGGTCAGGGGATTATGGAAAGTAAAGAAGGGTTTGAGACATAATGGAGTAATATAGATTATAAAAGAAAGAGGTTGTGATATTCAATAAAGTGCTAATTAGTCAAGTATCCTTGTTGATAATTAATTAAACCTACATATGAGAAATGTATTATTGAATGTTTGAAGATAAGAATTCTAAGTCTCAAAATCATCTTCTCTTTCATATCTTCCTTAATGAGAGCAATGTGGGAATGAAGTGATAAGAAAATGAATCATATATGATGCATAAGCACTGTGGTAGAGACATCTAGTGAATGTAATAATGACACACAATATGATGATGAAACCCTAGTAGGGTAATTGAGAATGTAATCTATCTGAATGGCCAAGTAAGAGAAAGGAAATTCAATCGATAAGATAAAGAAGACTTTAGTAAAATTTGTGAGATCCAAAGTTTTAATTTCAAATTAAGGGAGCAAAGTAACATCACAATAACGTCATGCTACTGATTATGACCAAACCCTAGAATTTTTAGAGTTGTAGTAGTTCAAGGGATGTCACTAGTGATTTGACTTTGAATACTAGCATCTCTATAAAACAAGATCATGGTATTTGCACTATGAGAAGTAAACTAGCACCAATAGTAATCCTAGCTAATATGAAAGGTTGATGAACAATATGAAAATGATTCAGAGCAAAGGGTAAGAAATAAATTTGAAATTTAACAAGTGTATTTTGAATAAAAGGAGAAATACAACATGAGTAAAGTGTGATATGATATAAATTCTTGTAGTGATGTCAAGAATGATGAACAATCTATTTGTACCTTGTATGTTTCAATTTTAAGAATGTTTAATCTACATGATTAAAATGAGAAGGATAAGTAGAAAAAATTAAGTAGTATTTTTTTTTGGATAAGGTAAAATATTACTAAAACAACAAAAGGAGTATAGGAGTACAAGCCACTCCGTATACTATACAAGGTCAAACCAGACCCCACATCCGACTGACCTCAGGATCCACCCTACTCAGGAACCCCGGGTTCGCTTTGCAAAGCCAAGCCAAATTATTTACAAACACATCAAAACACTGGACTCTGTCCCTAACCCCTTTCCCATGTGTTCTGCGATTCCTCTCTTCCCATATATGATAGATAATGCCCGTCCAAATAAGCCCAGCAAACTGTCTCATGTGGATGTCTAACCTGGTTAGATGCAGAATCCAGGTCATACAACTATGGATATTCGAAGGCGGACAACCCCCACCTTTCAATTTTAAGGCACATCTAGTCCAAAGGTACTTGCTATAAGCACATTCAAAGAATAAATGCTCATGAGACTCCTCAACCATATTACAAAAAGGGCACAGAATGGCACTAACAAAGTACCATCTACTGACTCTATCTACCGTAGGCAGTCTCCCCAGAATAGCTCTATAAGTGCAAAAGCTCCATTTGGGATAATGAATCTTGCTCCACAGAAGTTGGTCCCAAGGGACTTGAGGTTGATTCCTGTTAATCCTCCAAGGGATGCCACACGCAATCAACGTCCACTCCCCATTCACCCACATATAATCCAGTTTGCAATAACTCCACGCTTCCACCATCCTCCGCCAAATAATGGAACAAGAATCCGAGGCCAAAACAATGGTGTCAAGAGAAGAACCATACCTACCCCGCATCCAAGAACTCCAAACTGAATCCGGCTTCATCAGGAAAGAATGGACTCTCCTCATCGTAGCTTCAATCTGAATATCTTTAGTATCCTTTAACCCCAACCGGCCTCCAGCACGAGTCTGCGCCACCTCAGCCCAGGCCACCGCGTGTTGTCCACCACCCCAAAGAAACCCAGCCATCAAAGACCTGCACTTGTCCAGGATGAAATCAGGTAGCTCCGTGAGCCTACACCAGTATCTCACCTTGCTCGCGAGGACGACCTTGATGAGGACCGCTCGGCCAGCCAAAGACACCTTAAGACCACTCCAACTCTCCATCTTCATCCGAAGATCATCCATGCACCTCTGGAAATCCTTCCCTCTCCCCACTCCACCTGAAAGAGGCAGACCCAAATACTTCGTAGGAAAACAACCTAGCTCCAAATGAATCGCCTCCTTGAGCCTCCCCCTCCTGGAATCACACGATTTGGATAGGAAAACCTATGATTTAATATCGCTAATATGTAAGTTCGTAATATCATAGAAGCTTTGAAGAATGGAATTGACGCCTCTGAAAACTTTGGCATGAGCAGCCACAAAGAACATAAGATCATCAGCAAAAATCATGTGACTCAGCACCTTTGTACCCTTCACCTTGAAAGGTCTAACAGACCCTTCTTCTTCCGCTTTAAGCGTAAGGAACGAGAGATTCTACATGACTATAGTGAACAACAAAGGCGATAGCGGGTCCCCCTCTCTCAGCCCGTTGGAAGCAGAAAACATGCCTTTTGGGATACCATTAACCAGGACTGAGAAAGACGTAGTTTGAATGCACTGCTGAAGGACACCTATAAAGCGTCTAGCAAACCCCAATGCCTCCATGGATCTCCACAACCCCTCCCAGGACACATTGTCATACGCTTTAGAGATATCCAGCTTAATACAGGCCTGCTTCGCTCTATTCTTCACCTTGAATTCCCTCAGAAATTCAGTCGCTAAGAGAACATTGTCCGCAATAGACCGACCACTCACAAAACCCCCTGATGAGGAGATATTATATTTGGCAACACCTTTTTCAATCTGCGGGCAATCAACTTAGAGATAATTTTATAAGTCACCGTACAGCAAGCTATGGGATGAAAATCCCTCATAGTAGCGGCCCCCTGTTTCTTAGGAATGAGTCTAATAAAAGCGTGATTCACTTGTCTCACCATACGCCCTCCCACAAGGAACCATCTCACCGAATTACATATGTCACTGCCGACAATATGCCAGCAGCTCTGAAAAAATTTAGCATTAAATCCATCTGGACCCAGGCTCTTAGATGCACCAATGGAAAAGCCGACTCCTTAATCTCATCATCAGACGCCAACTTCATAAGTTCATAATTCATCTCTTTATTCACCCTCACATCAAGGTTTGAACACCTCAAAGAATGATTATTGTCACTGTTGTACAGCTGCTCGAAAAACCCAACAGCCATCTCCTCTACTTTCTTCTCCTCATCCATAAGCTCACCCTTCTCATTGATCAAGTTATGAATATAATCTCTCATATTGTTACGTTTAACCACAGCATGATAAATTTTCGAATTACTGTCTCCGTCCCTCAACCATTTGAGCCTACTTCTCTGCCAATCTGAGATCTCATGAGCCTTCTCAAGTTGGACTAATCTTTTACTCACTTTCTCCTCCTCCTCCATACACTGCTGGTTCATAGGATTGCATCTCAGACCATTAGCCTTAATGTCAAACTCCGCTCTGGCTGTCTTGATAAGATTAGGCAGATCCACTAAATCTTTGGACCACACTTTCAGTCCAGCTTTGGCCCTTTTGAGTTTCTTCGTAACCAAAAACAGAGGGTTACCTTCCACCCTCCCCTCCCAAGCCTGCTTGATTATACCCTCAAAGGAAGGCCAAGATAACCAGTGATTAAGAAACCTAAACGGACGATTACGTTGAATCTGTGTCGATAGCTGGATTTCCATCCAAGAGTGATCACTATTTGGATGGCCACCCAACTTGAGCGCAGCCTCAGGGAAGATATCAACCCATTTCTCGTTCACCAAGCCACGATCTAAATTACTGGAAATTCTTCTCACCGGAACTCTTTTATTGTGCCAAGTAACCAAGCCTCCCTTCATGTTAAGCTCAAAAAGACCCGCAACATCAACAGCCTCGTTGAAACTCCTCAAAATGGACTCAGGAATAGGTAACCCACCCCACTTTTCTCTAGCCTTCCTCACCTGATTAAAATCCCCCACCACCAACTGAGGGATATCATGTTGAGTAGAATCAACCAAAGTGTTTCAGAGTCTCCTCCTGTCCATCTCCACATTAGAGCCATAGATTGCAGACAAGACACAATGAAACCCACCAGAGTTAATACAACTCATATTAATCAGTTGGCCACTTTTGAATATCATCTGTGAATCCCACACAACCGGATTCCAGCCCACAACGATCCTCCCACCTTCAATGCTACTTAAATTCGAGCAGCACTGCCAACCACCAGGAAACAAACCCTGCACACGATCAGCCACCTCCCGACGAATCCTAGTTTCTAAACACACCACCATCGAAGCAGAACTCCCCTGGATGATGTGCCTGAGGGTAGCTTGCTTCCCAGGACGAGAAGCCCCCCTCACATTCCAGATAAGGATGGTCATCGGGCATCCCTTTCAACTCCCCCTTTCACAGGGAAGTATCCACGGCCTCCTGCTCTTCCTCTACCTCTTCCACTACCTTGCCCTCCACCTTCAGGCACCCTACTGCCCCTCTTGTTGATTATGCTGGAGCTTCTAACCACCACATCTTCCAACTCCAGGTCTTCAAGCACCTGGAACGGATTACCAGTATCACCAAGAACCTCGCCCTCCTCCAACGCAACAGCTACCAAGTCCTCTTCCACCACTGGAGGCCCCTCACCAACCACCGGACCAACCACAGCAACTGGCTCCCCGCCAGCCTCACCGTCCACCTCCGACACCTGGGTGTCCCCTGGGATAACCACAACCTCCACATCCACCCCAGTCTCCTGATCTGACCTGGTCAGAACCTCCGCCCCCTGCACAACCGGAACACCACCAGAAGCCGTCACCACCTCTTGACCCTGATCCCGCATCCGCAAAATAGAGCTCCAGCCCCTTCTGGTCTGCCTGGGCGGCGGTTTGCTGCTTCCCCTGACCACCGGAGGGTCATAAAAATCCTGCCTGGCTCCCGGGCAGCCCTGAGGAAAATGCCCAAACACCTTGCAGCCCGGACAGTGATCCGGGAGAGCATCATACACAATCCTAATCTCCAGCTCACTGCCGTTAGGCATTTCAAGCATAACCACCGGAGGAGGATCTTTGCCCGCCGAAATCTCCACGCACAGATGCGGAGCTCCAGCGAATTTCCCCTCTAGCCAGAAGTCCACTACACGTGGAATGCCAATACCATAGCCGATGATAGTCAGAGCACGCCTCGTCCAGTGACGCCCAAGATCCGGGAGGGTAACCCAAACCGGGGCAGTGGTGAGAGCCGCCCGTCTGACATCCGCCTCCGGCGTCCATTTCCTAGTAAGGACGAGTTTATTATCAAAAAACCAAGGCCCCCGTTCCAGCGCCACTTTCATGTCCTCTAAAGTAGCGAAATGAGCCAGCAGAAGACCATCCTTCAGCTGGGACAGTTGCAACTCCCCTCTCGGCCTCCACACTCTCAGCATCCATCCGTAAACCTACTGGAGCTGATGGTTCCTCCCCAAAACCTGAACAATGACCGAGAATTTATGGAACTCGTCGAGCTCCACCGCCGCCGACACGAGAACCTTCATCCACGGTCTAGTGTCTTCATCCCGGAAGAAAGGGGCTTTCGGGTCCTCCGGAGCAGCCACCGGCCGACAATTCCTTGGCACCTCTATCAATTTTGAGACAGTGTCCACCCAAGCACGCCCATTTGTGACATCCACCCGGGGATCAGACCAGGGCAGCCTCCCCTTATCCACCACAGGCAACTTAGACCCAGAACCCTCAGACCCAGAAGCCACTGCAGACGCAGAAGCTGCCGCATCCACAGTAGCCCCAGCAACAACCCTCAACCCTCCAACGCCAGCCGTGCCACCACCCCCGACACCTGACGGGCAGACGCCCGCCATACCAGAACCTAGAGATGGAACGGAGCAGACATAGAGAGAGAAAGCCCGCTAACCTGAAGAATGTCACTAAAATTAAGTAGTATTGAATGAGGAGAGAGATAAGAGAAAACAATGTCATATGTGAATTTGTTTTTAGAAGTATAATTTGTTGAAGGTATATTAAGGGATGTAAATTGATTCTATGTATGATTTCAGTGTACATGTGCAAGCAATATGTTAATTAAAGGTGTATGATAGTTGTGGTCATTCATACCAGTAATCCATCATAGTATTGTACATTTTTGGTATGGTGATATGGGTTGAATAATGATGGAACAAATGGAGGGTTACCCTAAATAAGGTAGTCTTACATATTCACTCATATGAATAGATGGGATGATAACCATATTGTATTGATATGTAACCCTAATGAGGTATAGCTTTTATACCTAGATTTAATATAACTAAGTGATGGTAATTGGGTATGAATATTCCTTGAATGACTAATACAATCATGGAGTACTCTGTTACTATTGTTGAAACCCTAGTATGGTATAACTCGTTGGTTACACCTTGAATTATGTGTGGGTTCATACTTGAGAATAATATGGAATGTGATGGTAATGCTTCACCTTATGAATCCATGATACAATGGGGATGCCATGAGTAGTATTGTATAATTGATGTTGAATCTGGTCTTCGAACTCATGACTGTTTTTCTATTTGAGTAGCACAATACTAATATTCAAAACAACATGGTGAACTCTCTTTTGTGACTCAGAGGTAATATAAAAAAATAGTACATATTGAGTCGTATGAATTGAGATGGTTGGATCAGATTATCAATGATGAGGTAACACCTCAAGAGTATGAAAATATTGAAATGGTTGCTTCTCTATATACTCTATGATTGATTGTGGCATAGAGAATTTGTTTGTTATCATTGAGAACTGTTTTAACATGTTGTGATTAGAAAATAAATAAAGGACTTAACGTTGCAAACTACATTCAAGTATAAAATACAAGCATGTAATGACATGTAAGCTTTTAGAAGCTTAAAATAAACTTTTAATATGCTTTGTTTTTGTATTTATGTTTCGGGGACGAAACATTTTAAGGGGGTGAGAACTGTATTGACCACATTTGTGCTTAATTGGTAAACTAGGGTTTACTTGAATGATTACATGATCGATTAGATTGAACATCGTTTAGACATGATTAATGATAGTAGATCAATTGTGATGTTTCAAACCTAAGAAGAAACTCTAACTAAGATTTTAGTTTGAATAATAAGGGTTTGAGAAATGTAAACCCTAATCGGCAAAAATTAGGATTTTGATAGTACATGAATATGGAATTTGATCAGGATAGCGGTGTGGTAAATGATTTTTCATATTTTCAACAAATTTTGTATTAAATTGAATTATGGATATGATATGTATAACTCAATCATGCATATTGGAGAAAATTTTCAGAATATTTGAGTGTTCTTTGAATGTGGTTCTCGGTCAAACTATACTTCAACCAAAATGCTGACAGAGTACTTTTTAGCAGTGGAGTGTTTTATTTTTAGTTATTTATTGGTAAATACAAATTATCTAAACTTTTAACTAGAGATCTAAAACTCAAACATAAACAAAATGAAAAAATTTCATAATTCTTGGATGCGTTTAGGCCTTATGAATATACGAATTACAGTAATATTTTTATTATAGAAAAGTCAGCTGAAATAAGAGAAAGTATAGTGAGGGGTCAGTGTGCAATTGACCCAAACAACTCAATTGCTCTATATGGTCAACCTAACTCACAAGGAGATCTCATAATTCATTATTCAAACAATAGAAACAAAATCCTAGAGAGAGAGGGAGAGTTAGGGTTTGAGAGGAGAAATTGATGGAGATGCTGACGTAGGGTTTTGCGGTCTGAGGAATGCTGAAATCATGTAAATTTAGCTTCTTTGGATATAGGTTCATGGTGAATCTTCTCTCAGATGTCAAGATTCCGACCCTCCCCTGGTTGGATTCGAAATCATATCAAATCAAGTCATTTTCTCACTCTTTCTTCATAATCCCTCATTTTTAGAGTTTCCAATTTGAAAGGAAGAAGAATCAGGTGAATTGCTAGTGATTTGATATGAGATCAAGATTTTCGGGGATGAGTTGTGTTTTTAAGGTGTTTTCACACCTTAGGGTGAGTGCTAACTCCCTTTAAACAGAGTATTGCATGAAAATTGATTAAATCATCCATAATCTTTAATTGCTTAGTATGCGACTACAAACCCTAAATTGTTTGTTTCATCTAAGTTGTTGTAAAATGATATGAAATGGATTCTTCCTCTGTTTGTTTGAATTTAGATGATGAATTCATATTAGAAATTTAAAAATACATCCTAATGAGAATTCCCTAAGTATTCACCAAGGTTATAAGAGTAAATTGAAATATAGGGAATTTGGCAATGACTGAAATTGTTGTATAATTAAATAGAGAAATTTGTTTATCTGTATCCCCCTTGGTTATGAATGATTGTTTATCTGAATGCGTAGTATATATATGTCAGATACTATCTAGTATTTCATGTGATGTGAATAGTTTTTTCTTGATATCTTTGTAAAGAGGGTGAATCCCAATATGAGTGGAAAGTTGGAAATTTGTGAATAAATATGGGGAAATCCATTTGAAGTGTTTTTTCTTGGCATCATAGACTCTCTTTTTGCAATGTTATTCTTGATTCATAATATCTCAATGAATGGCATGGAAAACCCATATTTAGCTCAATTCAAGGATTTCATACATATGTTGATAGTATATGACTTTTTTAAAGCAATATGTATTTAGTGGATGTTTATGACATATTAAATTAAAAGTTTACTGCTGTTATAATTGATTTCAGTTTCTCAGAGGTATATCTGTAATTATATCAGTGCTTTAGACTATTTCTTTATAGTACTCATTCACCGAGTGAGTAGGCTCACCCCTCTACTCACAATTTTTAGGGATATCACATGGACTTACATCAGAGTAAATCTTCCACAAGAGTTAAGTCTGAGTATAGTTAAGTTCAGTCGAACCTTGTGTAGATGTGAGAGAGTTGAAAATGATGTTTGTATCTTTGTTTCCTTCATAAGAGAGAATGCATTTGATTATCATGTCATATGTAAATGGAAATGTGAGAAACAGAATGAATGTATGGATGTGTATCATTAATGTTGAGATCATTTTAGAGTAATCAAGATTAATTCTCATGTACAGTTTGTTTATGTGATTCAATGTGAGAAAACAAAAAGTTTGAAAAAGAAGAAAAATTTAAGGGTGATCTTTGTATTACGTTAAATCCTCAATTTATGCCCTAATCTCATGATTAGTGGAAATTGTGAGTTGAGTGTCTAATAGTAGTGTTATATTGTTGAGAATCAAGAGTCACAATCTCAAAAATTGTCCTTGATTTGTCCCTGATCATACAGTTTCCATCTTAACAGTTTCATGTCATATAGGATACCATTTTGTAGTGGAAAAATTCTTCCTGATGGGTTCTTGATAAGGTCAGACAAGTTTGTGCACTATTGGTCAATCATATTTTATGATTTTGTAGATCAAATTTCTTCCTAGTAACACATACCAATCGAGATTGCATCATGCTCAACTTTTTTTTATTATTGATTAGAACATGGTTCAGTTTATCATTAATGTTTTAGGACACCCAACTAGTTGTAGGGCGGTGACAGATTGAAATGTTGAGTCTTAGATGGTATCCTATAAAGATATGTAGTACTATAAAATAATGAGATATTCCTAAATTCAATATAAATATAAATTTATTAGCATAGAATCTAGAATTTTATGAGAAATTAAGGATAATATAGGCATATTAAATTTACAAAATTTGATGTTATCAACTTCATAAACAGAAAGACAACTAATAGAGAGAGATCATGACAGATGTCAAGTCCATGCTGAGTCCTAGGACCATGAGAAGATCAACGGTAGATCTAAGTTAACGAGTGTAGGTATGGAAGATTGGGTCATTACAAAAAGGATTGTAAGGTATGAAAATGAAAAATATGGGTTCAAAGACAATAACAAAGACAATGACAAGAACACTACAACAACAATTTTAGATGACACAAACAATGATGGTGGTTTGACAGTCCAAGAGTAGTTCCTACATGCTGATGAGGATGATTCTGAGTCGATAGTAAAGATTCCAACCTCTTATTATCTATCACCCAATAAGAATTTCTTCACACAATACTAGTGTACACACCTTCATAAGGTGAAGATGGCAAATAACATCATGTTATAACCTCAATTTTGCTTGTATAAATTGAAATGTATTTTTTCAAATAAAAGGGATTTGAATGAAAAATTGTATGATTTGTTTTCAAAGAATGGATTTTTATAAAATTTACCTTGGATGCATGATTTCTTGGTTTGTATTGTTTTAATAGATTCAATAATTACAAAAGGGAAAAGAGATAAAAGAAATCCCATAATAAGTAAAAAGGAAAATAAATAAAGGGATAATTGAGTGCATGTGAGATTTGTGTAGAATTCTTTAGAAAGTGGTATGGGTGACCACTATTGTTTAAGTTTCAGTTCCACTTGGTTTCTAATAAGAAAAGAAATAAAAATAAGTAAAATATGAGAGAAAAGAAAGAGAAAATATGAATTTTAATTTCATAATATATGCCTTTTGAGTGGATGACTTGCATATGAAGAAAAAACTCCTTTTTTTTAATTTATGTTCCAAACATTACACACAAGTAATTTGTGTTACTAAAGAGTTTTCCTTAAATTTGGGAGTAAGAAGATTATTGAATTAGGATATATGAATTTTATAAAAATTCATGTAGTTTGGGATATAACTTGGAAAAATATTAAATGTCATGTTATTTTGATTTCTATTGAATTTATATATGTGATGCACATAATGAGAACATATGGATCTGAAATTCAATGGCACGCGTGCATCGCCTACCTTGAATCGGATTGGTAAAGGATCAGAAGGAGTGAGATTTTCAATCTCAGATTCCTCGCAATCTAATGCATGTGCGAGTAAGGAAATCATATGAATGGCTTGGTGAGAGGATTCTGATAAGCCTATCCTAGGTTTTTTTAGTTTGGAGGATTCTAGAAGAAATCCCCAAATCTCCCAAAAACTCAGTTGGTAGCAAGGGTCAAGAATCCTAAATCCCGTCTCCTCCTCCTTTAAAAAGGCATCCATCTAACTCACCTCGAACCCCAAAACATTGACGACAATCTCATGCACCCTAGCCAATCAAATTGTGTCTATTTGACGAGTCTTCCACAATAGCACTGCTGCGATCCTGTAGTTGAAGACGAGGAAGAAAGAGAGGAGCCGGAGCCCTTGGGTCGGGGGTCAACCGTTGACCCGCAGAGAGGATCATCAATCGTGGACATTTCTACATTTTTGAGAAATGTGAGTGAACAAGATTGACGCGAACCACATGATCCCCCCGGTCAATGAAGACAAAGGATCTGACGACTCACGATTTATCAAAAAAGAAAAGTTATTCCTCCTCTCTAAATAGAAAATCCAAAAATAGTTAGAACTTGCTTAATTCCTTAAAAATCGATCCTATAGATGAAAAAAATAGATAGTGCTTTTTGATGAGAAAATTGTGTAGAATCCATTAAAAGTGAATTCAAGGCCTAAATATGCTTCTAACTCAAAAAGTATGTGAAGGTGTTACCTTTAATGGTTTTAATTAATTTAAAACCCTATGTTTTGAATACTAAAGGATCTAAAGATGTTCCCTAACTTTTATGAGCAAAGTTTGGCCTTTTGATGTAAAAAGGGTAGATTTGAGCTATTTGGATGATGTTTGCTCATATGTTTCTTAATTAGGATTCCATGATTATAAAAGGGCATTAATGGACCTAAAACCCCTAATTTTGATCATTGTGAGGTTTAATGGTTTTAATTGTGGAAATCAATCACGAAGATGAGAAAAAGATGTTTTTTAACAAATTTGTGGATAAACACCCCTAATTTGGATAATTTGAGAAATTAGAGTTTTTATGAGTAGAAAAGTGCATTTAAGGTTTGTTGACCTAAAAAGGGTAAAACTAGAAAATGAAAGTTTGGAATCCAAGACACCCTAACGAAATCCTAATAAGGCTTAGAAACCTTAGAATGGAATCCCAAGTCAATAAGAGATGGTTGGATGCAATTATAACAATTAGGTGTTATATATGTTTTTTAGGATCAAGTTGCTTGATCTATTGCTTGGCTTGGTTTACTGAACTTCTTGATTGGATTATATATCTTACTTGGTTTTGAGATTTCCAAATCAGATATGTTGTTACACTTATGGATAATCGCTCTAGTTTCACAATGATTTCTAATGTTTTAGCGGTTTCTTGAAATTATTTTCTTCGATGAACTTTATTTCATGCAACTATAAAGCGACTATGACTATCACCTTATACAATTTATAACTTGCTCGAACCCACATACCACCTCTGTGAATTATGAAAAAGATTAGTAAAGTTATGATGATGACTAAAGGACCAACCCCAGGTTGGGAAGGTCAGACCAAGCCCTAATTTGGCAAGGCCATAAGTGGTCAAGCCCTGTTGGGAAGATTTGATGACACCTAGCTCCAGATTGAGAGGTGGCCAATGAGGTACCTACTCTAGATTGAGAGGTAGCCTAATGCCCACTGTAGCGACAAAGCCTTAAGAGATGTTGTACCAGAGGTTGGGTAAAAATTGTTGAGAAGTTATGAAGAAAATGTAAATTTTGGTTTATAACAATTTTTTTTGTGGTTATGTTGTTACAATTATATTCAAATTTTGGTTTTCCCCATATACGAATATAATTCTTTATACTGGCCCACATTTTGTTTGTCGACGTTTTAGGGTTATATGCAGTTATGTCTACAAGCTTAATGGAAAGCGGATGTTTAGTAAAAAGTGACATTGAAAAATAACAAAGCTAAATAATCTTCATATGATTTTAGTTAGCTAATTCTTCCATTCGAAAAGTTATGAAAACCTATTTTTTAAAGGTATGATAAAAGATTTTTTTTATCCTTCTTTAAGCGTAGTTGTGATATAATTCATTAGTTATTCTTGATTATATGAAAAACCATATGATCCTGTTTAGGATAACGGCTCTAGATTCTTGTCCATCTTTAATTGGAGGTTGCCGAGGGGTGGGGTCATTACATTTGGTATCAGAGCTTGTTTTTCCATATGATCTCTAATAATTATTAAATTTTACAAATTATTTAGAGCCCAAGGGAGTTAATAGAGAATTTTCCAAATATGGAGGTGTCTAGAAAAAGACCATGATCCAGGGGATGGCAAGAGTTTCCTCTACCCCACTAGTCGGTTTATGAGGACTCTGGAATCTGTGTGACTATCTGGCCAAAATCTGAGGATTTGACTTGAAATGAGATACCTCTTGGTTTTCTCATCTACTTTCATCCCTTCTTTACCCCCTTTCATTGGAAAAACATTAAGTGCTTAAGGTTGTCTCTGTCTCTCTCTGCCTCCTCCTAAATTTTTGGGTTAAGAGAGTTAAGGATTAAGGGATCCTACACCAAAAAAAACATGTAAGCAAGATGTCATCGGCATAAGTTTTAATGATAAAAACTTTAACTGAGTTTAATTACATGCTTATGTGTAATAGCATGGCCTGTGTCAAGACTGTTTCTATCCTTGTTGACACCCCTCAAGAGAACACTGGGAATAGACTCTCTCGCATGAAGAGAATGTCTCTATTGAAAAGAAGGAGAGATATGGAGGAAGAAGCCTCTAGGAAAAGGAAGAGATAGAATGAATCCTTTAAGGATGATGTGGACCCAAAACTGGTTCCCTTTGACAACCTAAATAAAGAGAATGACTAGAAGAAGGAGATGATGGTGGAAGACGATCCTAAGGTCGACCCAACAGCTACATCTGGACAAGTTGTAGTAGTCCATACTCCCGATGCCCTCTGTATGGAACAACAAAAGAAGATGATTGAGGCCATTAGTGCCTTAGACCTAAAGGACATAGTTAGAGGTGAAGATGGTGAGCCACTACCAATTCGTCCATGACTTGGATCCACCATTTTGTACTTTGTGTAGTTGAACATGGAGAAGTTTTGGGGAGAAGACAAGATTGAGGTGGTTGACAAAGTTGATGCCTGGATGCTAGCAGTTGAGAATAGTTTCCACATTCTAGAAGTGCAGCCAAACAAGAAGGTTCCATTTGCAGCTCACCTCCTAGAAGGAGCAACTAAGATCTAGTGGCAGAACCACCTCATGGGTTGAGACTTGAATGAAGAATTGATGGCCTAGACTGACTTCAGGACCATCTTCTCTACCAGATTTACACCCGTCTCTTCAAAGAAAGAGAAAGAGAGGGATTTCACCTTCCTAGTTCAAGGAAACCTCTCTGTGGCAAACTATGCCCATAAATTTCGCCTTCTAGAGAGGTTTGGTTACATATTGATTGAGGAAAATAGGTGGACCACTTTGTGGAGCATCTCCATCTTGCCATCAGGCCTCATGTGATGGCAAGTAAGCCTACCAACTTCACAGAGGCCTACAACACCTCCCTAGACATGGAGAACACAATGATGTCTACACCGCACCCACCTAGGAGGTACATGGCTTACAGTGAAGGTACTTCTGGCCTGAGGAATGATCATAAGAAAGTACAAGGATGCAACCATGCCAAAGGAAGACATGGAGGCAAAGGAAAGCCACGCATTGAGAACTGCCACTCGAGGTGCTACAACTGTGGAAGATCACACCCAGGCAAGTGCCTCTTCGAGAAGATGTGTTTTCATTTCTAGCAAGAGGGACACTTCCAAGCCAACTATCCTTTACCTGACCCAAGAGGTCTGGGCCTTGTAGCAACCTAGCCTGTAGCAGCCCATCTAGTAGCCACAACCCCATCTACTGGAGAGCGAAGTCAAGCTCGAGGTTTCACCATGGACAATGAAAAGGCTCAAGCTAATGCTAATTGGTTTATAGAGGGTAATAACCCTTAGAGTTTTCTTTTCTATTTAAGCTAAGCATGTAGTAGTCATACATTATATGAAAAACATTGTAGGTATGCTTGAGATCATGGGACACGGTGTAAAAATTCTTTTTGACTCTAGTTCTACTTATACATTCATTTCAAGAAATATTGCACCTATCCTTTGTTTGGATATCAAGGATTTAGGATATGTTTTGGATATGACAACCTTGAGTGGTTGAATCTTTACGTCTCTCTAAAAAACCCAAGTTATACCTGTTAAGAATCGAGATAATGAGCTTCCTAAAAATTTTGTCCTCGATATGAATGACTTTGATGTAATCATTGGTATGGATTGGTTCTATGCATATAGGTAAAAGATCGATTGTAGGGAAAAGAAGATAAGAATAGAGAGACCAAGTCATCCACCGTTCACTGTTAGAGGTAGGAAGTAATCTACCAGCAGCTTGTATGTGTTAGCCATGAAGGTAGAGCGGATGATAACCAATGGATGTCAGGCTTTTGTAGTAGTATTTACCATGTTGGACCCTAAGGTGCACCCCCTAGAGGAAATAGAGGTAGTCAGGGACTACACAGATGTGTTCCCAGATGATTTTCTTGGGATTCCTCTTGAGAGAGAGGTAGACTTTTTGATAGAGATAGCTCCCAGGACGAAACCTATTTCTAGGGCACCTTACAAGATGGCTCTTGCTGAGTTGTGTGAGCTAAAAAAGCAACTGTAGGAATTCCTAGACAAAGGTTTTATCTGATCTAGCACATCAACATGGGGATCACCAATCCTCTTTGTGAATACAAAGGATGGATCACTCAAAATGTGCATAGACTACCAAATGATCAACCAGGATACCATTAAGAACATGTATCATTTACCCTGTAAAGAGGACATGTTTGACCAACTTAATTCTATTCAAATATTTTCAAAGATTGACCTAAGGTCTGGGTATGAGTAGTTGTGAGTCAAAAGCAAGGACATCCCAAAAACCACTTTCTAAACCCCTTATGGTCACTATGACTTTTTGGTTATGCCTTTTGGGTTGTTTAATGCCCCGAGTGTGTTTATGAACCTCATGAATAGTGTGTTCCAACCTTACCTTGAATTGTTTGTCATAGTGTTCATAGATAACATCTTGGTTTACTCTAATGACTTGGAACAACACCGGGACCACCTGGGTAAAGTCCTTGATATTGATATTTCTCAAACACTACTTTGACACTCACCAAGATCACCCAAAAGGATGAGAAGTTTGTGTGGTAAGACTTGAGTGAAGCTCTCTTCCAAGAGCTAAAAGAAAAGTTGAGCACAGATCCAGTGTTAACTCTACCATCAAGCACTGAGGGTTTTATGATCTTCACCGACATATCGAAGATGGGGCTTGAATGTGTGCTAGAGAAAAACATACATGTTGTTGCTTATGCCTCCATATAGTTCAAACCCAATGAAGTGAATTACCCGACACATGATTTAGAGTTGGTTGTGATATACATGCCTTGAAGATTGAAGAGACTATCTATATGGATCCACTTTTGAAATCCTCACCGACCACAAGAGCTTGAAGTACTTCTTGACATAGAAGGACCTAAACCTGAGATAAAGACAATGGATGTAGTATATGAAAAAACTATGATTTCACCATCGCCTATCACCATGGGAAAGCTAATGTGGTAGAAAATGCTCTTAGTCAGAAATATCTCAGATGTGTAGCTATCTTATCTAGCCAGTGAAGAGAACTGGAAGAGTTTTCTAGGTGGACTCCACAGTCATTAGAAGACTGAATCCATGTGGCTAACATCTGGATAAAACCAGACCTATTGACTGAGTTGGTAGCTAACTAATTAACCAGCCCAAAGCTTGACAAGATTAAAGGTTTGTTAGAGAAACTATAGAGCCATCTCTTAGTGGGAGTAGATGGTGGAATCTGCTACAAGAGTCATATTTGGGTGCCTGAAGATTCTTCCTTAAAGAATCATATCTTGCATGAATCTCATCACTCTAAGTACATAGTACACTGTGGCACTACCAAGATGTTTAAAGACTTGTAGTGGTACTTCTAGTGGCCTGGAATGAAGAGAGACACCACAAAATGTGTGGCAAGTTATCTTACGTGCCATATGGTGAAGGTTGAACACCAGCGACCTGGTGGATTGCTACAGTCAATTGAAATTCCTAAGTGGAAATGGGAGCAGATGACCATGGAATTTGTGGTGGGTCTCCCCAAGACCAAGAGAGGTCATGATGCAATATGGGTTGTGATAGATCACCTTACCTATTCGGTGCATTTCCTTGCCTTAAAGACCACTACCAAAGTGACAGATCTAGTTGAACTTTATATCAAAGAAATAGTATGACTGCAGGGTGTTCCAAGTTTGATTATTTCTGATTGTGATCCAAAGTTCACTTCCATGTTGTGGAAATAAGTGCAAGAAGAACTCAATTCGAGACTAAAGTTTTGCACAACTTATCAACCCCAGACTGATGGACAGTCCAAAAGGATGATCAAGACTTCAAAGAAACTATTTACAGCATGTGTGCTCGATTGGGGTGGATAATGGGAGTAGTACCTAGCTCTAGCTGAGTTTGCTTACAATAAAAGCTACCAATCCAGTATTGAGATGCCTCCATATGAAGCTCTCTATGGGAGTTCGTGTCGGTCACTGCTCAATTGGGATGATGCCAGTGAAAGGTCCTTGTTGAGGTATGAGGAACTACAATTCTATGATGATAAAATCACTTTGATCAACCAAAGGTTGAATAGAACCTAGGATCGACATAAGTCATATGTGATGTAAAGCAGACTGTCTTGCAATTCACTATGGGTGAACACGTGTTTCTAAAAATCTGACCCCTCCGAGCTATAGCTAAGAATAGAGGAAGTTGAGTCCCCGATACATGGGTCTTTTTGAGATTTTGGAATGGATTGGTGAAGTTCCTTATCATTTGGCCTTACCCCCTCAGTATAGTATGATGCATGATGTGTTCCATGTATGAAATCTTAAGCGCTATGTGAAGGACCCAAGCCATATCTCGAGCATTAAACCTATTGAACTCCAAGGGAGGTTGACTTGCCCTGAGTCACCTGTGAGGGTACTCTATACTAAGGTGAAAGAGATTTGGAGTAAAAAGATAGAGATGGTAAACATTCTCTAGAAGCACCATGGAGAGGATGAAGCCACAAGGGAGCTAAAGACGGACATGGAAAAGGATTACCCCACATTGTTTGTTTGATTGGTTGAATTTTGGGGGCAAAATTCGTATAAGAGGGGAATGATGTTATAACCTCAAGTTTGCTTGTATGAATTGAAATTCAATTTGTCAAATAAAAGGGATTTGAATGGAAAATTATATGATTCATTTTCAAAGAATGGATTCTTTTACAAAATATCCCTTGTTTGCATGATTTCATGGTTTAATTGTTTTGATAAATTCAATAATGACAAAAGGGAAAAAGGATAAAAGAAATCCCATAATAAGTAGAAAGGAAAAGAAATAAAGGGTTAATTGTGTGCATATGTGAGATTGTGTAGAATTCTCTAGAAAGTGTTATTGATAACCACTATGTTGGTATGTATGCCCTGAGGGCCAATCATGGGATGATTGGTGGGATACATTAAGATTGATTTGATAAACATCAAAGGCAAGCTTCCAATTTGTTCTGGTTCAGTCATATGAGATATTGATAGAACAAATTGAATATATAGAGAATGACAGTACTCAATGACGTATGCTTTCAGGTTGAGGACCTGAATGATGAGATCATACAGATGCTAAGAGATTTTACATTCTTGTTATGTCCCTAGTCGGATGTCATTGTGGAAGGTAGATAGACAACAATGACACACAAGACTAGATTGTGGTGTTCGTTGATGACATAATCTCATTAGTCATGATATAGAGATATCAAACCAAACACATAGGTACTTGTTAGAGAACAAGTGTGCCAGACAGACCCACCATGAGTTTGACACATGGAACCATGACATGGTAGTCACAGTCAGTACTCAAAGTGATGGTGGTGACTGTGATTCTTTGACCTGAAATCACTACGCTCATCACATGTCATTGGGCACACTTTGACATCATCAAACACAGTCTCGAAACATGGGTTGTTATAAAGATGATGATTGGGTGGCTTTAACACATGGGGCTTTTGAGGGGTGAGTGATAGATATGGGATTTGTCCCTCCTGAGGGAGTTTGATATCCAAGGCCACTTGATGAGTAGGATTGAGATAGGCATGAGCACGCATGTGTGAATCAGTATGTGACATTGATGTCATACATATCTCGTTCAATCTACTCTGAGATCAAGAAAGTGAATGAATGTTGACAGGATGACTACTCCATGCCTCGAGTTCATTCGGGATATAAATGACAAAGGAATTATACATTTGTTGTAACACCATTCATGGATTGTAGGATTGAAATTTGTTCTCCAACTTTCTACTTTCACTTGGGTAGCACTGATGTGTGACTAGGCACCGCTCTTTGCTTGTGAAGTCATAAGTGTTATGGGCTTTCACTGCCAACGTGAAATGGACCTACAGGGTCACACACATAGGATTTAACCTGGAAGAGGAGCTTTTTCCACAAACAATGTTTAGATTGATTACTAAAGGAGTTTAGTAGTTCAATTAAACACTCAATCAATTTATGGCTCAATCTCATAATGTTCAAGGTGTTGGACACATTGATTGGAGTACCAGATTGATTGAAATCACAATTGACTGATTCTGCACAACCTGTACTCCCAACCGATCGGTTCATGTGATGATCCGGTCGGTTGAGGTTGCTGAATCGGTCGGCTCAAGTGTTGAGCCGATCGGCTCAAGTCCAGGGTGAACTGATTGCTTCAAGTGTTGAAATGATCGATTCAACTGGCGCAACCGAGCAACATGGGAAAATAGGATTGGTAAGAATTTTCCTTTCTTTTCAATTGCCCAATTTGATTGGGAAATAGGATTGGTATTCGATACCAATTGAGAACAAAAGAAGGAAAGTCAATTGGGAACCGACCAAGACCACCAACCGACCGGTTCAGTTGTGAACCGACCGGTTGAGGTGTCCCAACCGACTGGTTCACTAGTGAACCGATCAGTTTAGGTCCCCAACTGACCGTTTCACTTGTGAAACGATCGGTTCAGGTTGCGAGTTGGTTGCTTTTGTGGAAAATCTCGAACCCTTCTACTCCTGCTTTTAGTCCCGCATTGCCCGGGATAGAGAACCCTGTCCCATGACTCTCCTATATATAGGGGTATTGGGGGATTCTCAAAGAATAACTCTGTGCAACCAGTTGCTCTGGAAAGTTGTCATTCTCTCTGGTTTTGGTAATCGAGAGAGAGCCCGAGCAAGTGCTACCCACAAAGGGAGGCACATCAAGGGAAGGACAACTGTAGTTGCAACTACAGGCAGGAGAGTGTGTTGGGGACTAGTACGTCAACAAGAGGGTGCGACTCCTTCCAACTCCTTATGGGACAAGGAGTGTGGAGTTCCAGGTGGTCTGTGTGGACTACTTCAGAGGAGGGAGGTCACTACCGCTCAGGAGGACAACTGTCATCCGACAGTCCAGTGAGAGGAGGAGTTGTTAGTTCTGGTGCGATAAGGAGCTGCACAGACACCGTCCAAGACCGGAGTTGAAGACCGTGCAAAGAACTAGGTATTGTCACCGAGCAAGCCTCGGGACAAGGTATGATTCCACAAACCATCCTTTCCTATTATATAGATGTTGACGCGTTTCCTTGTTTCGGGTTTTGGGTAGAAAATTTTTTGTTTCCGCTGCCTTCTCTGCCTCCCCTAAAACCCAACAGTGGTATCAGAACCACGTCAACTGCTCTATATTTTAGGAATATCGATATGATCGATTTTGGTTTGTCACCTTTATTTATTGCATACCATGCAAATAAAATTGCCTTTATGCATGTCCAATCCTAAATCCACAAATCCCAATTACATATATAATATGTATTATTAATGCACTTGATACGCTTCGCCCTTAAACAAGTTTTGTGGTGGATGTATAGCGTGGTTATGGCCAATAAACCCTATTTGTGTATAGTTGTATGTGGTTGCTTGCACCTTGATCTGCGCACCAATCTTCCTTCTCCTATTCCTGATGTAACTCACAATAATTTGAGATTCTTTCCTACCTTTGCTCCCCCCGAATGTAACTCGGGGTTTCTCCTTTTAATAATGTAAAATAGGATAGAATTTTATTTCCTATTATGTCAAAGAACGGCAGACATCGAGACGATCGGTTGACATTCCAGATGATCGGTTCAAGGAGTGAACCGATCGGTTGATGACCGGTTCGAGGAGCGAGACGAGCGAGTGGCGGCCATGATGAGATGCACGACGACCAGGCAAACCAATCGGTTGGAGGAGCCAACCAATCGGCTGGTGGCACCCAGACGACCGGGCCAGAACGAGAAAGTCAATCATGTGATGAGTTGATCTACTCCAAAGACAAAGGACAGAGTTCATCTTGTACAGGTTGCATGTGATGTAGACCTAGATGACCGTGATTCCTCTTGGCTCGAGGAATCACATTAGGATGGCCATAATCATCACTTTTATCATTTCACATTTTTTCTGTGGGATATAGCATGTATATGATACGTACTATGTATTGTGGTGATTGGATATGTATATGTATATAAAAACCAAATCCCTCATTAAAATATTAAGTATGATATGCCTTCCATTAGAGGCACACATGAAAAACTCAATTGACCAAGAGTAGGTTATGCCAAAGCGTGGTGCGCCGTCTATCTTGTGGAAGTGTGAAGGGTAGACATGTAGGTTCTGCCAAAGCAGGGTGCATGTTTACCGTGTCGGCTTTTGGGTTAGACTTAACTGGTGATTCTTAGAGCGTCTAAGCCCAGAGGCAAGGAATGTTCATGGCAAGGTGTTGTGCATGTTCATTAATCAAGAGTTGCATATGATGCAATTGGCAAGAGTTGCCTACCTGAGAGATCTAAGTTGTGGGTGACAGCCCAAGCTGGTCCATGACTTAGAGGATTTTAGGATCTTGCCCACTAGAAGGTTGTACGCTACAATCTTCCGAATTGATGGTGAGGGCTATCAATTTGAAGTAAAATAGTGGGAGAGATAATTAATTAAAGGCCTAATTATATCGTCAAATTTTAAAATCAATCAAATAAGTCAAAAATGAGTTTTGGACTAAAATTGCATATTTTCCTTTTTGTAGTTCAAATGGAGAAAAACAACAATCACTTTTCTTTGCGATCGGTCCTTGACAAGGACAAGCTAAATGGGACAAACTTCCACGACTGGTATCAGACATTGAGAATTTTTCTCACTCAAGAGCGAAAGCTCTATGTCCTGGATACTCCAATTCCAGAGGAACTCGCTCCTAATGCACCAAAGGCAGAAAGAGATGCTTACAAGAAGCATTTTGATGATGCCATTGATGCAAAGTGCTTGATGTTATGTTCCATGAACCATGAGTTGTAGAGACAGCATGAGAACATGGGTGTCATTGAGATGATACATCATCTCAGGAACATGTATGAAGATCAGGCACGACACGAGAGATACAATGTTTCTAGGGCGTTGTTCAAGTGCGTCATGAAAGAAGGAGATCTAGTTGGTCCTCAGACACTCAAGATGATTGGGTATGTGGAGAACCTACAGAGACTGGGATTTCCACTGAGCCAAGAGTTGGCTACTGATGTGATACTGCAATCGTTTCCAGAATCTTACAGTCAGTTTGTGATGAACTACAACATGAATAACTTTGATAGGCCACTATCAGAGTTGTTGGGCATGTTGAGGACAGCCAAGATACAGATGAAGAAGGACAAACCTAAGTCTGTGATGGTGATCATGAGCAATAAAGGCAAGTCCAAGTCCAAGGGCAAGGGCAAAGCTAAGAAAGGTTCTGATGCTAGCCAAGAGCCCAAGACGTCTTCAGCTCTCAAGGCCAAGGGAGGCGTGACCAAGAAAGGAAATTGCCACCATTATCAAAAGCCAGGACATTGGAAAAGGAATTGTCCTCTCTATCTGGAAGAACAAAAGAAGAAGGAGGCGACTGATGTCTCCACTTGAAGTTGTCATGAAAGTAAACTTGTAACACTTTTTGAGGTATATGATACCAAGATGTAAAGTGTAAAGCACTCATAATTGGGGCAAGTGTTGCCGCCATAGATAGGAGTACTTTAGTTTATTTTTCAGCCGACAAGGCATGTAATACAGTTATGAACTACTATTTCATATTTGCCAATAGATAGAAACACTTTATTTTGCATATTGTATGACAATGATGGCAATTAATAAAGTTGAGTTTTCAATCTTAAAGATATGATCTTTGTGGCAATGCCTTGTTTGTTTTGTGGTATTTGATATGCATGAGATAAAATGATACCTAAAAGTTATAGATAACTCAGACAATAAAATTAGCATCAATCATGAGAAATTCGTTTCTAGTTTCCATGTGATGGATAAATCTAGGTTCTTTTGGTTAGAGAACCAGTAAGAGACATGAATATCTTGGATATGATCAATCAATCTTCACTAAAGGTAGTGAGAGAATGGTTATCCTATTAGGTATAATACATGTGATGTATTTACATACCTATTGGAACAAATGCTAATACTTCAAATGGTGTTTAGAGAAATACCAATGTGAATATCTTGAAGTGTTCAAGATTATCATAAATGAAGTGCAAATTTGGTAAAGTGTTAATTCTTGATGAGATCAATGAATGAAATACTTGGACCAAATGTTTGAGATCCTTATGAGTAATTATGATAGTGTATCATAGTGAACTCATGATTAAGGCATGGTGATGTCTAAATAAAGAAGGAATCATACTCTAAGGAGTTAGAGAATGATTGTCAAATAGATGAGTTCTTCGTAATAAAAGAATACCCCACACTAATAAAGGACATTAAGAATCACAAGGAGTTGTAAGTTCTTATATCCTTGACAGATACACCTCGTTTATCTACATGATGAGTTGTTCATGTGATGAGTCAACTATCTAGATGAATATGAGGAATCGAATTTTGAGTTATGGTTACATCCTAAATGACATCCATGTGAACCATAAGGTATGACCTTGATGGTAGCACTCATTGGAATAAAATCCATAAGTGCAAATAATTCTTAAGCGTTAAGACACATGGATAACATTTTGAGAAGGATGATGCTTGTTGATTGCAGCTTATTGACTAAGACATTTAGCATATGGATACTAAAGCCACATTCCTATGAGGAATAAAACAAGGATGTGAATGTGACACAACCTATAAGGTTTATGAATCCACTAATGCAAATGAAGTGTATAAGTTACAATGGACTAATCAATGTGATTGATTGAGTACAAGCAACTCAAAATTGGATCTTTACTCTGATTATATAGTCAAAGGGTTTCTGTTATTTAGTGGGAGCGTGTTCACATTCCACATGTTGATGTGAAATGGAAATGTTCTAGATTTAAAATCCAAAAGTGGTAATTATCTTTAAGGAAGATAGAGATGTTTCCTATGTGATAGGAATAGAGATCTATAGAGATAGTTCTCGAAAAACCTCTTGACATGAAAAGGAGAAATCATACATTGGCAATCTGTACTGAAGAGTTAACTATGCACAGATTCAGTGGGAGAAAACTTTTCCATGTTACATGGAATTAGTATCCCAAGGCCAAGTGTCCAATTCTTATGAAGAATGGGAACAATAAGAATATATATGGATCTATCATGTCTGTAATCATCCCATTATCTTGCATATATCGACATGGCAAGAACAATATGCATTCATCATTTTGTATGTATGACATTACAATATGATATGCTCATCTTGACAACTCGTATATGGGACATGACGAGTGGATGTCTGTCTACTTCCAGTAAGGGTTACTGGAATACCATGAGAACTTAATAAGTACTTGGGAAGTACTAGTTCTATGGAGATAAGGAAGAGTTCAATGTAAAGAGTTACATTGATGCGAACTTCTAAAAGCACAAAAAATTAATCGAAAAATATATATAGGATATATAAAAGTGAAAGTTTGTTGATAATTGGAAGTTTTCCAATAAAACCATTTAAAAGGGAAATGCCGAGTATCTATGCATAAGAGAACAGTAGTAGATACTATATGGATCTGGAAGTTCATGAGATAAACTTATATTTCGTTCATTGATGACAAGTATGGAATCCTTGATCATGCAATGTGGCTAAAGGTTAGCAAAGGAATACTAGATCGCAAATTACAGCAACTCCATCTCATACGTATGACGTACAATGAAGAGATGAGAGATATGCAATTTATACTGACTTTGGCAAGGTGTTGCCATTACTCACTATGTTGTCACTAGAGCACAGTAACAAGTGGGACATGTTTGAAGATCACTATGAATATGATTCAAGGGTCATTGGCTCGCAGTGCAAGTGGGAGTCTGTTGGTATGTATGCCCTGAGAGCCAATCATGGGATGATTGGTGGGATACATTAAGATTGATTTGATAAACATCAAAGGCAAGCTTCCAATTCTTTCTAGTTCAGTCATATGAGATAGTGATAGAACAGATTGAATGTCTAGAAAATGGCAGTTGTCAATGATGTATGCTTTCAGGTTGAGGACCTGAACGATGAGATCATACAGATGCTAAGAGTTTGTACATTCTTGTTCTGTCCCTAGTCAGATGTCATTGTGGAAGGTAGATAGACAGCAATGACACACAC
This sequence comes from Alisma plantago-aquatica, assembly GCA_963693085.1. NCBI lineage: Eukaryota > Viridiplantae > Streptophyta > Magnoliopsida > Alismatales > Alismataceae > Alisma > Alisma plantago-aquatica. The sequence continues at coordinate 589,841,366 of OY856410.1, forward strand.
GACTAGATTGTGGTGTTGTTTGATGATAGAATCTCATTATTCATGATATAGAGATATCAAACCAAACACATAGGTACGTGTTAGAGAACAAGTGTACCAGACAAACCCACCGTGAGTTTGACACATGGAACCATGACATGGTAGTCACAGTCAGTACTCACAGTGATTGTGGTGAGTGTGATTCTTTGACCTGAAATCACTACACTCAACACATGTTGTTGGGCACACTTTGACATCATCAAATGCAGTCCCGAAACATGGGTTGTTATAAAGGTGATGATTGGGTGGCTTTGACACACGGTGCTTTTGATGGGTGAGTGATAGATATGGGATTTGTCCCTCCTGAGGGAGATTGATATCCAAGGCCACTTGATGAGTAGGATTGAGATAGGCGTGCGTACGCATGTGTGAATCAGTATGTGATATTGATGTCATACATATCTCGTTCAATCTACTCTGATATCAAAAAAGTTAATGAACGTTGACATGATGACTGTTCCATGCCTCGAGTTCATTCGGGATATCAGTGACAAAGGAATTATAAATTCGTTGTAACACCATTCACGGATTATAGGATTGAATGTTGTTGTCCAACTTTCTACTTTCACTTGGGTAGCACTGAAGTGTGACTAGGCACCTCTCTTTGCTTGTGAAGTCATAAGTGTTATGGACTTTCACTGCCAACGTGAAATGGACCTGTAGCGTCACAAACATAGGATTTAACCTGGAAGAGGAGTTTTGTCCACAAGCAATGTTTAGATTGATTCCTAAAGGATTTTAGTGGTTCAATTAAACACTCAATCAATTGATGGCTCAATCTCATAATGTTCAAGGTGTTGGATACATTGATTGGAGTATCAGATTGATTGAAATCGCAATTGACTGATTCTATACAACCTGTACTCCCAACCGATCGGTTCATGTGATGAACCGGTCAGCTGAGGTTGCTAAACTGGTCGACTCAAGTGTTGATCCGATCGGCTCAAGTGCAGGGTGAACTGATTGCTTTCAAGTGTTGAAACGATCGATTCAACTGGTGCAATCGAGCAACTTGGGAAAATAGGATTGGTAAGAATTTTCCTTTCTTTTCAATTGCCCAATTTGATTGGGAAATAGGATTGGTATTCGATACCAATTGGGAACAAAAGAAGGAAAGTCAATTGGGAACCGACCAGGACCACCAACCGACCGGTTCACTTGTGAACCGACCAGTTGAGGTGTCCCAACCGACCGGTTCACTAGTGAACCGATCAGTTCAGGTCCCCAACTGACCGTTTCACTTGTGAAATGATCGGTTCAGGTTGCGAGTTTATTGCTTTTGTGGAAAATCTCAAACCCTTCTACTCCTGCTTTTAGTCCCGCATTGCCCAGGATAGAGAACCCTGTCCCATGACTCTCCTATATATAGGGGTATTGGGGGCTTCTTAAAGAACAACTCAGTGCAACCAGTTGCTCTGGAAAGTTGTCATTCTCTCTAGTTTTGATAACCGAGAGAGAGCCCGAGCAAGTGCTACCCGCAAAGGGAGGCGCAGCAAGGGAAAGACAACTGCAGTTGCAACTGGAGGCAGGAGAGTGTGTTGGTGACTAGTATGTCAACAGGAGGGTGTGACTCCTTCCAACTCCTTGTGGGACAAGGACTGTGGAGTTCCAGGTGGTCCGTGTGGACTACTTCATAGGCGGGAGGTCACTGTCGCTCAGGAGGACAATTGTCATCTGATAGTCCAGTGAGAGGAGGAGTCGTCAGTCTTAGTGCGACCGGAAGCTGCACAGACACCATCCATGACCGGAGTTGAAGACCGCACAAAGCGCGAGGTATTGTCGCCGAGCAAGCCTCGGGACAAGGTATGATTCCACAAACCATCCTTTCCTATTATATAGACGTTGACGTGTTTCCTTGTTCCGGGTTTTGGGGAGAAAATTGTTTGTTTGCACTGCCTTCTCTGCCTCTCCTAAAACCCAACACCATATTGCTTATGTTTTGGTTCCACTTGGTTTCTAGCAAGTAAAGAAATCAAAATAAAGAAAATAGAAGACAAAAGAAATAGAAAAGATGAATTTTAATTACATAATATGTGCCTTTTGAGTGAATGACTTGCATACTGATAAAAGACTCTTTTATCATTTCCAAACTTTGCACACAAGTACTTCAAGTCATAATGAGTTTACCTTAAAATTTGGGATTAAAATATAAATGGATTAGGAGATATGAATTTTACACAAAATCATATAGTTTGGGATATAAATTGGAAAGGTATCAAATGTGACATCATTTCAATTTATATTGAATATATATATATATGTCACACTAACAACGAAAACTATTGGATATGAAATCCAATGACACACATGCATCGCCTGCTTTGAATTGGATTGAGAAAGCATCATAAGGTGTGAGATTTTCAATCGCATATTCCTTGCAATTTAATGTGTGTGCATGTAAGGAAATCGTATAAATGGCTTCGGGAGAGGATTTCGAGCAAGCTGTCCTAGGTTTTAGATAGTTTGGAGGATTCTAGAAGAAACACCAAAACCTCTCAAAAATGCAGTTTGCAGCAAGGGTCAAGAACCCTAAATCCCATCTCCACCTCCTATAAAAAGGCATCCATATAACTCGCCTCAAACCCCAGAACACCGAAGACACTCTCATGCACCCCAACTCCCTCCCAATTGCTAGATTGATTTCTCTCCTACGATGCTTCTGCCACGACATCGTTGCTTTCTTGTATTCAAAGATGACAAAGAAGGAGAGGAGTGGGAGCCCTTGGATTGGGGGTCAACCACTGAACCGTAGAGAAGATCAACGATTGAGGGCCTTTCTGTATTTTTGATAAACTTGAGTGGACCCAATTGACGTGAACCAAACAATCCCTGCCCTGTCAATGAAGACCAAGGATCTGAAGGCTCGTGATTTACCAAAAAATAAAAGGTATTCCTCCTCTCTAGATAGAGAATCCAAAATTCAACTAGAACATGCATAATTTCTTAAAAATCAATCCTTTGGCCAGAAAATGAAAGTATATAGTGTTTTTCGATGAGAAAACTGTGTAGAAACCATTAAAAGTGAATTTAAGGCCTAAATCTACTTGTAACTTTAAAAGTATTTAAAGGTTCTACCATTAATGGTTTTAATTAATTTAAAACCCTAAGTTTTGAAGATTAATAGATCCAAAGATGTTTCTTGACTTTTATGAGCAAAGTTTTTCCTTTTGATGTAAAAAGGATAGATTAGATATATTTGGATGATGCTTTCTGATAAGTTGCTTAATTAGGGTTCCATGATTATAAAAGTGAATTAATGGACTTAAAATCCCTAATTTTGATAATTCTTGGTTTTAATGGTTTTCATTGTGGAAATCAATGAAGAAGATATGAAAATGATGTTCTTGAACGAATTTGTGGATAAAGACCCTTAATTTGGATAATTTTAGTAATTAGGATTTTTATGAGTAGAAAAGTGCTTTTCGGGTTTGTTAACCTAAAAAGGATAAAAATGGAAAATGGAAGTTTGGAAACCAAGAAACCCTAAGGAAACCCTAATAAGGCTTAGAAACCTTAGAATGGAATCCCAAGTCCCTAAAAGATGTTTGGGTGCAACTATAACAATTAGGTATTATATCCACCTGTCAAGGTCAATTTGACTGATCTATTGCTTGGCTTGGTTGATTAGACTTTTTTATTTGATTAGCTATCTTACATGGTTTTGAGACTTCAAAATCAAGTATTCAGTTATGCTTATGGCTAATCTCTCTAGTTTCACAATGATTTCTGAGGTTTTATCGGTTTCTTGAAATGAACTGCTTGGATGAACTTTATTTCTTACAACTATAACATGACTATGACTATCACCTTATAAAGTTTATAACTTGCTTAAACCCTCATACCACCTATGTGAATTATGAAAAGACGAGTAATGTCATGATGATGACTAAAGGACCAAGCCCCAAGTTGGGAAGGTCATAAGTGGTCAAGCCCCAGGTTGGGAAGACCTGATGGCACCTAGATCCAGATTGAGAGGTTGCCAATGAGGTACCTAACTCCAGATTGAGAGTTAGTCTAATTCCCATTGTAGGGACAAAACCCTAAGAGAGGGTATACCAGAGGTTGGTTTAAAATGGTTTAGAGGTTATGAAGTAAATGTAAATTTTGATTAGCATGACATAATTGTTGTGGTTATGTTGTTACAATTATATCCAAACTTTTGGTTTCCCCCACATACAAGTAAAATTCATTACACTGATCGACGTTTTATTTGTTGTCATTTTAGGGTTATATGTAGTTATGTCTAATGCTTAATGGAAAGTGGATGTTCAATAAAAAGTGACATTAAACAAGAGAAACGATAAATAATGTTCAGAGCATTATAGTTTTCTAGTTCCTTCCTTGGGTAAAGTTCTAAAAACCTATTTTAGAAACATATGAGAAAAGTAAAAAAAATTATCCTGCTTTAAGCTTACTTGTGGTAAAATTTATTAAGCATTTTTTATTATTTGCAAAACCATACGATCCTTAATTGGGGGTTGTCGAGGGGTGGGGTCATTACACATATTATCTAAATTTTGAGGATTGAATGCTTTTGTACTCAAATATGCATTGGTTTCACAGCCAGACTCATGGATCTTTGTCATGTACCCAATTTGTGACTGATTTTGATGTTTCTTTCTTTCTTTTATAGATGAGGACATCATGTAAACTTTGGCAGAGGCATGTTGATGAGTATATTTATACCAATCTTTACATATTGTTTTACTCACTTTGTAGGGGTTGTCGTGTTTCTATTTCCTAGTTTTAGCTTTATATTCACTTAAATTCAATTATCTTCTCTTTTCTGAACTTTAATGCACTGTATATATATTTTATGAAGAACTAGTCAAAAATATATGACAATGATGAGATGGACAATCAAACCATCATGATCCCATGCCTTTAGGGAATGAGGGTCCTTGAAGCTTTTCATTGTTCACCATGCAACCACCTAGTCAACCGATCAACTTCTCCATTCACCTAATTCAAGCCACTCTCTACCCAGAGTCCTCTATATTCTTTCATTTTGAAGATCACTCCCATCATCTATCCCACTCCAAATAAATCCATGTTGGTCTTCCAGAGAACTACATGGGAGGTCGAAATTGTGTAACCCACCTGACTCTCCTATTGGACCAAGGACATGCCTTGCAAATAGCTGTGACCTCAAGTATTCAGCATTAGGGTTTTGATAGTGAGAAATGTATCTATAAAAGGGAGTCCTTATCATCCATTTTAAAGGTTCTCACATTTGATTAGAATCCATATTGCATAACGCAAACCCTAGCGAGGAGGCGGCAGCCATGCTCTAGGGTCATGGTCCCTGTCTATTGTTCTTTCTATCTTTCCATTGTTGTCTCTTGCCATGAGCGAGTAGACATATATGTTGAGGCATGGGGACTAGCCCCAAAAATCCATATTTTATCTAGCTTGGATCTGAACTCAAAAATTTTATTGCTAAATAAAGTATCATTCTTCTTAATTTCTTTCCATGCAAATTGACGTCATGGTTTTCTTATAAGTTGCAATCATGGATATGCAGATTATTTTGAGCGTGATTAGAAAACCATATTGATCTTATTATCCCCCCTAAGGTGTCAACAAGGGATAGTGAGGTGATTGGGCTATGATCAACTAATGTGTTGATGATGGTTGGTTGTAAGTGAGGGAGTCCAGTTGGAATAAACTGGGAACTTGGGTGTTGAGGAGGGTCGGTTCCAAGGGAGTTTAGGCCAATGATGACATGTATCCCATGATAGAGCAACATCTATGCCTCTATTTAGTAATTGTTATTGCAGAGTTTTATCTGTTTAGGATAATAGTGCAGACTTGGGTAGAGAAACCCCATGCCCGGGTACTCCTTATTATCATTCATTTACTGCTTAATCTTTGTTGCTACTGGAAACAATTTAGTTTAGTCAATCAAGGTTCTGGTGATAAATAATACTCTTTTGACTTTATATAACTGGTTAAAAAGGTTGTCCTTTGGGTCCAATCCTAAAGTATACTGCAAAAGTCTTCCACTCATGTTGAGTGGGGATTAGTGCATTGCTTTTAATTAAATGTAGGAGTATTCTTTTAGGGTTTTTCTTGGTGTGACATTTCGAGCCCCATAAAAAATTGGCATAGTTGTTGGGGACAACAACAGTTAAATATTTTAAAAATGTAAGTATAATTAGGATTTTTCTTTTATATACTTGATATTATTGAAAATCTTATGAACTCAACACATCAAGTCACGATCAATCTGCCTCTTTTTTCAGTACTCCTAGCATACATGAAGATCCAAAAGTCTTGTCTCAAGATTACTTTTTTATTCTAAAATTGAAAGAACCCTCAAAAAACATCACAAGGAGAAAGCCATGGCAGACACAATATTTGCATAAGAAGATATCCAAGCATGAATTGAAGCAGATATTGTGGCCCAGCAGGAATTACTCACACCAGAAGCTAGGGAGAAGGAAGAAGTTGAATTCAAGGCCAATATAGAAGTCACTCAAGTCGTAGAATGCACCAAAGAATTACAAGATTTTTCTATCCTAAAAGGAACTGACTTGACTATCTAGTCCAACCTCTAGGCGAACCAGTCGAGATCAGGGCCCAATGGGTCACCCTACTGCAAAACTCTACCTTTACATGGGGGATTGGAGATAAATACTGAGAAAATCTCTAAAAATTTATCGACTTTTGCTCCATGATGAAGCTATTTGGCTAGATTGATGGAACCATGCAAATGCAATTCATTAAATGTTCCTTTACAAAAAAATCTAGGTTGTGGTACAACACCCTTTAAGGGGACCTGGTCATAACATGGGAGGCCTTGGAGAACAAGTTTCTAGAGAAATTCTACACACCCTCGATGATATATTCGATCAAAGGACAACTCATGAGGTTCGATCAAGTTCTCAAAGAATCCTTATATTAAGCATGGGAACTATTCAATGAACTCTTATGCAAGTGCCCACATCATGGTATCACCGAGAGTCAAATCATCAAAATTTTCTATCAAGGGGCTGACGACAAGACAAAGATGTTCCTCAACTCTTCCTCTAACAGAAACTTTATGTGACAGAGCGTCAACGGTGAGCTGAAGATAATCCACCTTGTGACAAAAAATCATACTCACTAGACCAGACCCTCGAGGAAGGGTGTTCATAAAGTAGCCATAATAGAGAACTCAACTCTATCTCTGGAGCACTAAAAGTTCTCTCTCTCTAGTAAGATAATATCAAAACACCCTTCTGTGTGTACAAGAGGAAAAACTAGATGCCTCAAGTGCAAATCATTGCACCTTCTTGTGAGATATGCCATGTAATGGATCACAACGTTATTCATTGTCAACAACTATATGTTGCATTTCAAGAGCACCAGGCTGATCAATAGTATATAGTCACCCAAGTTGAGGACTTGAAATCGATCCACAATATCCCAGAGCACAAGTATTATAATCCAAACAAAGCTCCTAGTCATCCTTGTTTCCCATATGGGAACCCCTCCACATCTGAGAGTCCAATTCAGACCTTGATGCCACCCACTTAGGCTAGAGCACCACAACCTACACTAGCCCACACAACTAGGGATATTTAAGATTTAATTTTCCTAGCAAGAACTACCAGTAGCAGCAGCGGTATCAGAATCCAAATCAAGCCCCACCACTACAAATAGAGGTAACATTGGTACGAGACTCAATGAAGACACTTCATGAGATTATGGTGTCATACAAGACTCATATAGCCAATTCCGTAATCGAAAAAAGGCACTGGATTCTCATATTGCTCGTTTAGCAGCTAGTCAATAACCCCCAATGGGAGCAATAGATGGTCAATCCAAAAATAATCCCAAGCAATTGAAGTAGCCAGAGTAGTTAAAAATCATAATGACTAGGTCAAGAAATGTATCTTCCACACCTATGACCTCCAATCCTCCCAACAAAGATGAAACCACCCCAGTCAAGATCCCAAGTTTCCAGAATAACCATTAGCAATTGATTCCATACAAGTCTAGGCAGTAGCCCCCCTATGGCATAGACACAACCAAGCATGGAAAAAAATTCAGTCGAAGCAACACCAACTGTCAACTCTACACCGCTGAAGGCACCTGAAGCACCTGTGTACAAGCCACGTGTACCATACCCATGACTCCTCAAGTAGACCAAGTTGGATGATCGATTTATTAAATTCAAAGACACCTTGAAAAAACTTCACATCGACATCCCATTCCTCGAATCTGCTTTCTAAAATGCCAACTTGGAGCAAACATCTCAAGAACCTCCTATCCAATGAGTATATGATTGAGGAGCACAAAACTGTGAATCTTACACATACATAATCCAACATAGATCAAAATCAGTTCCCTGTAAGTAAAAAGATATTGGCTCATTTGGGATAGACTGCTTCTTTGTAGATGACACATGTCGTAAGGGACTTTCTGACTTAGGTGCAAGCATATCCATCACATCATACACTTTGGAATTTACTTCCCTCCTACACACATCAATGACCATTCAGTTGGCTGATGAATCCATTACAAAACCCTAGGGAATAATCGAAGACATCCCAGTGAAGCTAGGATATGACATCTATGTCCTGTGTGATTTTGTGGGTATGCATATCAAAGAGGACAATAGTTTCATTCTCATTTTGGGGAGACCATTATTAGCCATTGTGAGATCTTTAGTGGACATTGAAGTCAGAAAACTAATCTTGTAACTGGGAAAGAAGACAATTGAATACATGGTCCTCGGAGATCTAAAGAAGGTGCATATTTTGATTGAGGCTTTCAAGACAGAAGGTAATCCATAAAGAAAACAAACAAACCCCTAGGTAACTAACTAGGGTAATAAATATTTGCCCATGAGAAAGGTATGTATATCATCTAACCATGATCTAGGTCATTTAGTTTCAAAGGACAAGGGTGCGGAAACCCTACTCGTGTGTTTGTCGTGAGTAAAAATATCATCAATTGGGTCTGTGACGTTAAATCAGGACACTTGATGTGTGGGCTCTGATCTCCAAACCACGATATAAACACGATTCAAACTTAGCGGAAGCGATTCGATTAACAATGGAAGACAAAAATCACGGGAAATTAAAACTTTTCGAAACACGAGCTTGAATCCATAAAAGCTTCTTTCATAACAAGAGATAAACTGTTTACATCTCATGATAATTACTTCTTGAGTAATTATATACATTAAGATAAAAAATCTCAAGAACTCATAACAAAAGACTCCAAGACCTAAGAGTACAGAGGACACATAGGACTGACTCTAACTACACCACATGGCAGGCTAAATCTCCACCTCAGATTTACTACTACTCCTGGTGCTGCTGCTGCTGGGACTGGTCACCTGTAGAACGGTTCCTCCGTCTCCGACGTCCACCTAAAAAGTTGAAGTCTACGGGGTGAGACAATTTTACATAATTGTCCCAGCGAGAGTTATAACTCTCCGCCAGAAGCTTTATTATAACATCAAAGAATATCTTAAGCAGTAAAGCTTTCAAAGTATTCAATAGCAGTTGCAGCTATAAACAAGCGCTCAACATTTATGAGACATAAAGAACATAAGCACTATTACAGTGTATCATCAATCAACTAACTCGTAGTTATCTCTAACAGGTATACTACGCGGTTGATTATGTTTTACAAACAATATTATGCCCTGTGGAAATGAGGCATACCACTCATACTCCAACTGATCGCTAAGAAGTCACATCAGTATCATACATAGATCATTAAGAGAGCCGGATTCTCATGACCTTCACCTTCCTCAGTCAGTAAGAGGATCAATTGTAGGACATCTTGTGTCTCTACTATTATAGCTCACCAGGGTAAACTGGTCCTTCGCTATTTTAGAGTCACAGTGGCGTTCTGTACTCTCTTTGTCATCAGGAGATTTCATGTTTATCTCCACTGATACGGATATCTATGTTTTCTTCATCATCAGGAGGTTTCATGTTTACCTACTACTGATACGGTATGGGATTGTAGTGAAGGATTGACGGATTACATATCTACATCAAATTCCTACACTAGGATGTAAGGTTCTACACATCCATATACCCCACATACTCAATAGTATGTGATCCAGGAGTCCCCTTAGGAAAACCTGTTTCACCATCATTTGATCTCTGACAATGATGGGTCTATGATCAGGGCTCTACATTATACTTGATTAGTTAGGTACAATCAGTATTCATTTAGCATCACACATTGTTCTTCAACAATAACAGTAGCATAACAGCTATAAAAGGAGAATACTAAATGTAACAAGCCTAACTCACATCAAACATCATTTCTCATTATACTCATCACAAGTCATCTCTAAAGCATGACCTTGATGGTATTCATGGCTCTCATAGCCCATTATTATCATAGAATGCCACTGACAAGGCATCAAGATACTTTACTTATTCATAAAGCTATCAATATGCCTTTAATGAATACAGTATCATTATCCATACTTGGATATGATTACCTCCATATCAGAACCTGCATGGTTAATTCAACTAATAAAGGTAATTCAAAACAATGATTATACTTTCCACTCTTGTCATAAGAGCTAAGTTCTTTGATTCTTATCAAATAGAGTTTAATACTCATGTAACATGTCATCACCCTTGAATTAGGGTTTACTATTCACATCATATGTCATTACCCTTGAATTAGGGTTTACTATTCACATCACATGTCATTACCCTTGAATTAGGGTTTACTATTCACATCACATGTCATTACCCTTGAATTAGGGTTTACTATTCACATCATATGTCATTACCCTTGAATTAGGGTTTACTATTCACATCATATGTCATTACCCTTGAATTAGGGTTTACTATTCACATCACATGGTGAATTGAACTCATAACATCATCATGTATGAGGAACATTATCATTGGTGCTCTTAGATTAGCTTAAGATTCATCATATATCATAATTAGGGTTTCCATGATCTCACATAGGTGGATCATACCCTAATCATGCACATTCATGTGTATTGAAGGTTCTTTACTTGAGTTTCCACCCTAAAAGGGTACTTTCTCTCTCTTAAGGTACTTTCTCTCTCTTAAGATACTTTCTCTCTCCTTATACTAGTAGATGGTGATACCACTACTCTAGATCAGGTTGGGTTAAGTCCTCATGGGCTAACATAAGCCAAAACATCACTATCATGTGATTAGGGTTTGATTTGAACAAGGTATTACTCAATTGAACCCATCAAGGTACTTTGGTAATTCACCCCATTGATCACCATCATGGTTCAATTCATTAGTCACTTAATCCCTTAATATCCTAGGTTATCATTAGGGTTTAGATTAGAGCATCATTGAACCATTTACACCTTCAATTGATTAAGTGAAATCAACCTTTGAAAACCTCAAACGGTTTCAACCTTCAACCTCCAAACGGTTTGAGACCGTTTGGATGAGTTGACCGTTTGATAGGGTTGACTCCAAGACCGTGTGACCTTCAAGGTCGTTTGCCCAAATCGTGTGAGGGTGTAGACCGTTTAAAAAGTTTGACTTCAAGACCGAGAGGGCTTACATGGTTTGAGACCGTTTGGTGTCTCTCGATCTTGAGATCGTTTGAGTCCAAACGGTCTTGAGACCGTTTGGCCCCAAACGGTCTTGAGACCGTGAGGCCTCACACGGTCTTGAGACCGTGTGACCTCAAATGGTATTGAGACCGTGAGGTCTCAAACGGTCTTGAGACCGTGTGACCTCAAACGGTCTTGAGACCGTTTGGTCCACTTGGTCTCAAACCGTTTGGACCTCCAACATGGTTCAATGATTTCAATCGTTTATGATTATCAATGTTGAAGCCTCCAAATGGTCAAAGCCATGGTAACCACTTATAGATTGAGTCAATTAGGGTTATGCTTAACCAATTGGTCACTCAATTGACCCTCAATTGTTATCCAATTAGGGTTGAAGTTGGTTCAATTAAGGTCCATCAACGTTCAACCATCAACACTCAACAACGTGAATCAACAAAAGGTTGAACCCTTCAATTGAGCTCCAATTGGGCCCAAACTTGGCCCAAACGGTCTTGAGATCGTGTGGATGAACCCCACACGGTCTTGAGACCGTTTGCCCAAGATTTCATCAAAATCTAATGTGATTTGATAGGGGTTGAACCTTGATTGAGTCTCAATTCAGTATTTTTGATTAATTCAATAACCCATTGCAATTGGGCCCTCAATTGATCCAATTACCTTAACCCTAGACCTCCAAACGGTCTTGGGTTGTCACCACACGGTATTGAGACCGTTTGGTTGATCCCCAAACGGTCTTGAGACCGTTTGGGTCAATCAACCCAAAAACACTAAGTTATTCATTGAGATTTCAGTACTGATTTCAATTAGGGTTTTACCCTAGTAATCATCCTTCAACTCTTAGCTCGTTTGGAATTAGTCCATAAAATTTGGTGAGTTGTTAATCAACATTATTTTGAACAGTAATCTCATACGGTCAATGCTTGGTCAACGTTATTACATGGTCTTGAGACTGTTTGCCCAAAAGGGCGATTTCAACATATTGGAAATCAGGAGTAAATTCAATTAAAGTTGTTGATTAAAAAGGCCATATCTCACGATTCCTTTGGAGTTATCATCTCAATTTTTGTGGGTGATTAGCGTAAATAATTATGAACATAAATCTTATGCGGTCCATGCTCGGTCAACGCGGCTAAATGGTCTTGAAGACCGTTTGCCCTTACACGGTCTTGAGACCGTTTGCTCTTACACGGTCTTGAGACCGTTTGCTCACCAAACGGTTTTGCAAACAGTGTGAGCACTTGGTGGAGACCATTTAGTAAAGTGAAAAGTAGTGGATTAACTTTGGAAATAACATCTTCATCTACTAGCTCAAGAACAACAAGGATTTCTCACGGATTTGCTTGCAAGGTAGCAAAGGAAGGTAGAGAAGAAGAAGAACTATCATCTAAAAGCATAAACGAGATGTATATAACAAAGCATAGGTTTAGAGTTATAAAACCCGCCTAAAGCTTGCTCCTTGAGCTCCAAGCTTTCGAGCTCCAAGCTTTTAATGGTGTCCTTGAGTTTCCATAGGTCGTCCAAGGTGATCCTTCCAAGGAAAGTCGAGAAGAGATGGCTAGAAAGGTAGAGCTATGTGAGCTAGCCATCAATTTGACCTTGAAATCGAGTTCTAACCAAGAACTTAAGCAAAAGGGAGGATTCAAACCTACCTTGCCCTCCTTGGTCGTCCTCCTGAGCTCCACATATCCTCTTTAGTCGGTTTGGGTGAATAGAACAGTGAAAGGAACGAAGGGAGGGTTTTCCTTGCTAAGTGAAGTAGAGAGCTTATATACTTGGAATGAGGTTTCAACATAAACTCATAAGTTCTCCATATTTTCAACTTAGTCCCTCCATCCTTCTATGCTCGTCCCTTCATATTAATTCTAAGGACAAACCTTCTTCTAAGGTCAAGAAATGAGGGCAAAGAAGATCAACCTATTAGTTAAGCATACACATAAAAGGGCTATAGCACATACACCTTGATTATACAATCACAAGGGTGTTTTTCATTATACGATTATTCAATTAAAGTGACCTCTTCATCATTTCTTCTCTAAATGATGACAAGAGTCTTAATAAATACTTTTGATGGTGTAAATTACAAGTTGCACCCCTCAAATTGGGTAAATTGCACTTTACTCCAATTTAGGGTTTTCAAGCACCGGGATTGCTTCCACAGTTGCACCTTGGTGCCTAAGCTTGGGAAATCCCTCAAACCTTACCATAATCATTATCATGATGCCTCAACATCATAGGAACATCTCAACATGTGCAAATTGCAAGTTAACCCTTCTAACTGGGTAATTTGCACATAGGTCCCTGTATTACAAAACAATGCTACAACTTTATATAAAAAGGAGCAAAAACTGAAATATATGTTTCTGAGAAACTTAATTACATGCCCAAAGTTAATCACAAGGATTTAATTACATATTTAGGCAAAACACCTAGGGTTAACTCATAACCCAGGTCAGGGATGTTACATGATGGGATGCAACACATCCCTTTTTCATTATTTATTCCCATTCTTTTTTTTTCTTTTCAAAAAATTACTTCAAGAAAAAAGGGGGAGAGAGTAGAAAGTACGAGAGGGAGAGTACCATGTCCTTGACAATCCAATCTGATCAGTGGATAGTTGACGTGGCCATCAAGCTCATGATGAAAATTCTTATTTGTCCATCAAAACTCTCAGTCCGATCACCCGTTTGACAGAATGAGATCTCGTGATGTTATAAAATGATAAAAACAAAGAGAAAGGACTACATGGCCCAATACATATTGCTCTTTTTATTTTCCATAACAAAATTTATTTTCTTCGCTTTGATAAATATTTCTTTATATTTTATGAGAAGTATTATTTCTTAGAATTAGTAGCCACTTATATCTCAATCCTATCATCAAAATAATCTTGATGGGACCATCGAGAAGTGATTGATGTGAAATCCCTATGGACTAGGCGTAACACATGCATGGTTTGTAACCGTAGACTTATTGGGCATCCCTAACGCCTCTTCTTTGTAGATATAGAAGGGGTGAAGTGTTGGACTTGGAAGCACCAACATCTTCCTTCTGACATTCATAAATAAGGCTAAGCATCCATATTCACTCAACCTCGACACACCAATGTAATCAATGACTAACAACATCAACGTCAAACTTCAGCGTTCGCGTGGTGGCCCTTCAAGAACTGACAAGATACCATGTGGTCAAGATCTCCTCCTTTACTACTCATAAGACCCTTATGTCCCTTGTGAATTCAGCTTCATGCACCAATAATATCAACAATGAATGCCACTGGCAGATCATGATTCACTGATCAACTGGCTATATGATCAGCAAGGCATTGCCCTAGAGTTATGGTGTTGTCTAGATAGAGTCTTCGAAGAATGGGGCACGTGACGACAACTACCCTCACCACCACCAAATGAAGACCATGGAAACTAGAGGTCAAGGAAGTGTCCATATGTGGGAACTGCCAATAGGATATGAACCCTTTATTTTGGTTTCTATTGTATGTGCTTGGATGAAGAGCACCATCCATTCCATCCTTATCCAACCCCACCACCCATCATATCAAATCACATTCATCTCTAAATTCGGTTTTCCTGAGGATGGGAATAATTTTGAAGATTGGGGTGGATGGTGGGTGGTATGTCATTTCCACAACCTCAACTCTAATATTTCCCTTTCTAATCCTTAAACACTTCTTTTTGTTTTCTTCATCTTTGATTTGCATCTGTCTTATTTTCCGTTTTCTATATAATTTTTTGTGTAAGTTGTGGCCTTTACCTATTCAAACATTATGATGTATGCAAAAGTTGGAAATATATGAATGAATTGTTCCCTTTTCTTAAAGATAACCCATGCAAAAGGAAATTTAAAGGAATGAACATTTCTTGAAAAAATTGAGCCCTGATTACAACATCTGAGCACTCTTTCCCCTTGGAAATGATGATAAGCATGATGAGTCAAAAGGGTCAAGCTGCATGTGCCTCTTATATGACTTGCAACAAAATTTGTAAACACTTATTTACCCTATATTAACTTATATAATATGATGATCCGATTTCAATGTAGCAACAAAATGAAGAAACACAAGTCAACCTCTTGTTTCCACTCATCTACCATCATTTCTTATCTCTTTGTTGTCTAGAAAAAAAGGAATATTTCCCACTATATGACAAACCCTAAGTTTGGGGTGGCCTCCCTTCCATAAATATACCTCCTCTTCAACTTTCGTCTACATGTGGCATAGATAAAAGAGGGTAATGAGCCCAAATGACAGCATGCAGTCAATGTAACTACAACCAAATAAAAGTCTCGAGTTGAATAGAGGAGATATAGATAAAATAACTAAATGCCAAATTAGGTCTCGAGTCAAATAGAGGATATACCAGGGACTCAGGTTTGTGCCATGTATTTATCCACCTTTCATCCAAATTTTCATACCTAGGGGATTATCAAAATTCTCCACAAAATAGCCAATCAGCCCTGACTTGTGCTCCCTTCTATTTGCACGCACAAATTAGGAGTATTATTGAGATAAAATTAGTTTTCTTTAGGTTTTGGAGACTAGCAAATGGACAAACAAGCCCCAATTAGGGGATATCCAAGTGTGGCTACATGAATCCAACGGACTAGGATCGCCTGATCATATTTGGTGGAAGGGGACCATAATGTATGCTTAATTGTGAGAGGAAAGCTTGGATCCTAGTATCAATTGTTGACCTTATTTTATTTTTCTTTACTCTGGACGAACAAAGGATTAAGTCTAGGGTAGTTTGGTGAGTACATTTATACCCTTCTTTGCATACTCTTTTACTTGCTTTTTAGGGGTTCTTGTGTTTATATTTCCTAGTTTTAGTTTTATATTCACTTAAATGAAATTATCTTCTCTTTTCTAGACATTAATGCATTTGATATATATTTTATGCATTGCCAGCCAAAAATGAATGACAACGCCCAGATGGGCGATCAAGCCCTCATGATTCACACATTGAGGGAAGGAAGGTCCCAAAATGTTTTCATTGTTCACCTTCTAACCCCCTAGCCAAGTGATCAACCTTGCCATTCGCCTAACTTGAGCCTCTCTCTACTCAGAGTCCTCTAGATTCTTCCATTTGGTTGTGTACTCCCAACATTCAGTCCACTCCATTTTAGTCCATTCTGGTCCACCAAAGATGTAACATCCCTGACCTGGGTTATGAGTTAACCCTAGGTGTTTTGCTTAATTATGTAATTATATGTTTGTGATTATCTCCTGGTATGTAATTAAAGCACATGAGGAACATATGTTGCTATTTCTGTCCTTTTTAAACAATGTTGTAGTATTGCTTTGTAATACAAGGACCTATGTGCAAATTACCCAATTAAAGGGGTTAACTTGCAAATTGCACATGTTAAGATGTTCCTTTGATGTTGAGACATCATAAGATTAAATATGATGAAGTATGATGGATTCTCCAAGCTTGGGCATCAAGATGCAGCTTGTGGAGTACTCCTTATGCTTAAAACCCTAATTTTGGTGTAAAGTGCAATTTACCCAAAATATGGGGTGAAACTTGTAAAATACACTTTCTGGACTATCTTGTATGACTCTAAACATCATTTAGAGTAAAAATGATTAAGGGGGCGCTTCAATTGAATAACTAAATAAGATTGATAACCCTTGTATCTAGATTACCAAGTTGTAAGTAAAGAGACCCTTTTATATGTGCAACTTAGTAGGAAGTTGGCTTTCTTTACCCATAGATCTTTATTTTATGTTGGTATTTGCTTATTAATGATAGATTTGACGTGCCTTAGAAGGGAGGAAGGACCTATATGTAAAAAGAAGGAAGTTATATGTCCTTAAGACGAAAATGACCCTAAGATATATAAGCTTGTTTCCTTTACAACCAAAGGCAACGTTTCCTTTCTTCTATCACTTATCACCTTGCTTGGATCGACTAAGGCAGTGCTTAGAAGCAGAGGAGAATGAACAAGGAGGATCTAGGTAATCTTGTGTCACCTTCTTGCTCGAGTTCATGGAGGAAAGTGGATTACAAGGTTGGTTTCATGGTTATCTTACTTAGTTCTTTCTTTCTAGCCGATCCTTCCCAACCTTTTCTTAAAGAATCACCTTTGGCCGACTTGTGGAGCTCAAGACGCCATTAAAGGATAGAATCTTGGAATCTTGGAGCTCTACGAACAACGTTTGAGGCGCGTTTTATAACTCTAAACCTTTTCTTTGTTATGCATACCTTTATTCTTGCAAATAATAGTTAGTTCTTCTTCTTCCCCATCTTTCCTTGCACTCTTGCAAGCAATTCCATGAAGAACAGACCTTGGTCTCAAGGTTGAAGATGATGGGCATTAACACCTATGTTGCTCCTTATCTAACTTTACCAAACGACCTTGGACCATTTGGTCTAAACGGTTTGCAAACCGTTTGAAATCAAACGGTCTCAAGACCGTTTGATCTCATGCGCTCTTGCAAGACTGTTTGGAATCAAACGGTCCCAAGACCATTTGGAGAGTTTGACCAAGGGAAGACCATGTAGATGTATGTTGTACATATATTGAATTAAACATCTACAAAGAATCATAACCTAATTGCAAACCAATCACAAGTTGAAGGCACTTCAACCCTCAAAATCCTAATCGGGTTCAATTGATGAAATCAATGACCAATTTTGGTGAACTTTGGGTTGAAGGGCCCAAACGGTCTCAAGACTGTTTGGGGGTTCACTCAAACGGTCTCAAGACCTTTTGGTGACAACCCTAGACCGTTTGGAGGTCTAGGGTTATGGTAATTTGATCAATTGAAGGTCCAATCACAATAGGTTAATGAATTGATTAAAGTGTTGATTTTAGACCTAATTAGGGTTCAACCCTTATCAATTTGACTTAGTTTTTGGTGAATCTTTGGGCAAACGGTCTCAAGACCGTTTGGAGGATGTCTAAACGGTCTCAAGACCGTTTGGACCAAGTTTAGGCCCAATTGAGTGTCAATTGATGGATTCAACCTCAATTAGATTCATATTGATGAATGTTGATGGTTAATTGCCTACAAACCCTAATTCAATCGGTCTCAAACCCAATTGGTTATCAATTGAGGGTCAATTTAGTGTCCCATTAGTTAAAGATAACCCTAATTAGCTCAATTGATAAGTGATTAACAAGGATGTGGCCAATTGAAGGCTTCAACATGGAAAACCCTAATCGATGACAACCTTTGAATCACCTTTGAGGTCCATGCGGTTTTGAGCCATTTGGACCAAACGGTCTCAAGACCGTTTGAGTCCAAACAATATCAAGACCGTTTGAGCTCAAACGGTTTCAAACTGTTTGGAGCTCATGCGGTTTGGGTCCATGCGGTTTCAACTTCAAACAGTTTCAAAGTCAACCTTCACCAAACGGTCAACATGATCAAACGGTCTCAAGACCGTTTAAGGGAAAACGGTCTTGAGTGTCATGCGGTCTTGAAGTCAACCAAAACCAAACGGTCAACCCTTCCAAACGGTCTCAAGACCGTTTAGAGGTTAAGGTGTGAAACCGTTTGGGGACTTTTAGGGCTATGATTGCTTAGTCACTTGAAGGCTTAATTGGTTCAATAGTTGTCTAATCCAAACCCTAATGATACCTAAAGACAATAGGGTCTAAGTGACTAGTAGATTGAACCATGTTGTGATCAATGGTGTACATTACCAATGTGCCCTTGAAGGGTTCAAGTAGATGACACCCATGTTTAATCAGAACCCTAATGACATGATTGTGGTGACTTAGCTTATGTTAATCAAAGAGGACTTGACCTAGCTCAAACTAGAGTGATGCAATCACCACCTATTAGTAATAGGAGAGAGAAGGTCCCAAATATGGTTGAAATTCAAGTAAAGTACCTTCAATGTATATGAATGTGCATAACTAGAGTATGATCCACTTATGTGAGATCATGAAAACCCAAATTATGATAATTCATGAATCCTAACCTAATTTGAAGGCATCAAAGATGATGATTTCATGCATGGTGATTCTATGAGCCTAAATCACCATGAAGTGAATAGCAAACCCTAATTCAAGGGTAATATCATGTAAAGTGAATACTAAACCCTAATTTAGGGTGATGTCATAGAAGGAATAATTCTAGGTTATGCCTTTAAGTATGGAACCTCATGAATGAATTATAAACTGAGGAACCTTTATGCCTTGTAAGCTAAGGGGTTTGATAATCCTGATTGAGGTGAATAAACCCTAACCCTAGAATCAATCTAGGTATGTTGATGATAGCACGACTGTGCTAAGGAGCACGGCCATGGTAGCTTTCTCTTGCATGACCGTGCAAGGAAGCACGACCGTGGTGTTTTATAAAAGAAATTGAAAAGTGTACACCTTGGTACTATGAGATGGTCTAAGACTTAATCCAGGATAATGATAAGTAATGATATATAGAACCCTAAGGATGGTTTGTTAGCCAGTACATTAAAGAAAGGTGTGGCTAAAATCAATTAGATAGAATGGTTTTATCATAAACATAGGAACTAGGGATGAAGAACCATGTTAATGATAAAGGATTTAAAAAGTGGGGTGGGCCATAACCCATAGGTCCCAGGATCAAAACCTGGCTCTTGCCTAGGCCTTTGTAGAAATACCTTCATAAATGAGAAGAAAGTGATACATCAAGATATGATAGATATCACATTCTATAATTCAGGGTAATATACCTTGATGAACCTTTAAAACCATTATACTTAGACAAGAGATACATGGAATGCTTGATGAGTAATTGTGTACATTAAAGATATAATGGACTCAATGTACTTGATATGTAATGATTAATATGCCTTGAGAATGGGATAATCCAAATCAAGGAGTATGATGTAATCATACCATGATATGAATGAGAAGGGAACTAATACTTATAATTGATGATCATTAGTGATATATGATGAATAAAGTAATCAAAATCATACACATATAATGCCCTTGTATGCTTCCAAGAGTGGTAGAACAATACACTAGGGTTGGATTGATAACATGAACTGAAGACCCTAACTTTTGAGGGATGAAGTATGTTAACCCTAATCCTAGGTTATGCGTTCAAGCATGAAACCCTATGAACAAATTACATATAAGGAATTCTTATGCCTAATAAGGCAAAGAGATTCAATAACTTTAATTGAATAAGGATAATCCTTAAATTCTAAGTTATGCTTTTAAGCATGATGACTCTTCATGATTAAAGTATGAGATGAGGAATCATTGTTCCTAATCATAATGAAAGGGATTGGATAATCCTAATTGATGTGATTAAGGGAACCTAGCCTTAGTGAAGGCATGGAGGTATATCCCTTGAATTGAAAGATTAATTCTTCTTTACAAAATTGCTGAACTGGAAATGAATTGTTTACTATTGTCAATTGGATTAATCATGCATGTTCTTATAAAGAAATAATCATAGCCAGGTAAAGGTTATGATATCATATTCATTCTAAGTATACTATATGCTTTATGAGTAGTGATTACATGCCATGTTGCCTCAGTTTATAAGGTAACATATGAGAATGATGGACTGTAAGAGCCATGAGTAACATCAAGGTCATGTTGATAAGATGACTTATGATGAATTAAGGGATTGAATACCCTATTCTTGAATCATAGTAATGAAATGGATAAGAATTGATTTCCATATGAAAACTGATGTGAGTTAGACTTGATACATTTAGTATTCTTTCTTTATAGCAGTTGATTTGTTGATCTATGTTTGAAAACATGTATGATGCTAAAAGAATACTGAAATGTACTTAAGTAATCAAGTATAATGATATCATGTAGGGCCCTGACCATAGATCCATCATTGTCAGAGACTAAATGATGGTGAAACAGGTTTTCCTAAGGGAACTCCTGGAACATATACTTTTGAGTATATGGGGGAAATGGACGCGAATATCCTTACGTCCTAATGTAGGAATTGATGTAGGATGTATCTTTACCCTATCAATCCTTCATTACATATTTATACCGGGATGATGTACCACTAATATCCCGAGGATAATCACCAATACCACATCGGTGAGAGATAAACAAGAAATCTTTCGATGACGAAGAGAGTACAGAACATCATTGTAACTCTATAGCGAAGTTTCCAGAATACCCTGGATAGCTACTACAGTAGAGAAACAAGATGTCCTGCAAGTAAATCCTCTTACTGACTGAGGAAGATGAGGTCATAAGAATCCGACTCTTTTGATGACCTATGTATGGTACCGACGCGATTTTTATAAATGGTCGGTTGGAGTATGAGCGGTATACCTCATCTCCGCACGGCATAATAATGTTTGAAAGAAATATAATCATCCGTGTAGTATAACTGCTTAAGTTGAACTACGAAAGACAATGAGTGATGTTACCTTGTTTTAAATGTTCTGGTTGAACAATTAGAATACATGTTCTTCATATTCCTTATTTGGAGAAATGCCTTGATATGCAATTATGCTAAAGATGAAATGATTGTTAAAGAAGGTATTACTTTATCCCATGTTGAGCTTGCTGTTAAATGTTAATAATTATATTGCTTAATGTTATTCCTTAGTACAATAACAAAGCTTCTGGCGAAGAGTTATAACTCTCGCTGGGAAAATTATTCAATTGTCTCACCCCCATGGGATTTTACTTTTTAGGTAGATGCCAAGGTTGAAGAAACCCATCCAAGAATGAGCAAAAACAACAACAGCACCAGGGACAACAGTGAATCTCAAGTGGAGATACTGACTGTCCAGTCTTATAGATAGTATTTCTTATGTCGTCTCTGTACTCTCAGGTCCTAGGAGTCAGTAGGTCTGAGGTTTTTGTCTTTAAGCCTCGATATTTTGTTATATCTTGTCTTGTATAGTTAACAATGCAATGGATGTATATATTTACTCAGGAGGTGATTCCACAGAGATATAATGTTGAAGCATGATGTAAACTGTTATTCCTGTTTCTTATAAAAAGGTTTTTATGGCATAAGATCTTTTCTTAAAAAGTTTTAATTTTTAAGTGATTTTTCGTATTCTGCTGCTAATCGCTTCCGCATTCGTTGATCTCATTTTTCCCAAAACCGACGTTACAAAAGAACTTGACGCGAGGTCCAAATTGAGTAATCCACACGAGTCGCTTGTTGGACTGAGTACGAGCCTTGAAAATAGTGGTCTTCTACCACAAGTATTCAGCACTAGGGTTTTGACAATGACGAGTACATCTATAGAACGGACTCCTTATCAACCATTCTAAAGGGTATCTAATCAGTTATTAGAAGTCATATTCAGTAGTGCAAATCCTAGCGAGGAGTGAGGAGACAACGACCATAGTGGAGATATATTGGTCTTCCTACACTTGCCTTCATTAACCCCTTGATGACCTCCCATTTTTGTGATGTTATCTTTCTAGTTTTTCTTAATTTTCCATACTCTTTCTTAGATAAAATAGATATAATCCTTAATTTTCTGCGTTATTATAAACTAACATTTATATCCTTCTTCTTACAGAAAAACCCAAAAAATTGCAAAAGGGGCAAACGGTCTAGTGACCATATGAAGTCCAAACGGTCCCAAGATCGAATGAACCCAAACGGTCCTAAGACCGAATAAACCCAAATGGTCCCAAGAACGAATGAGCCCAAACGGTCCCGAGACCAAATAAAGGCGAACAGACTGGAGATCGAATGAAGTCCAAATAGTCCCAAGACCAAATGAACTCAAACGGTCCTGAGACCGAATAAAGGCAAATGGTCTGGAGACCGAATGAAGTCCAAATGGTCCCAAGACTGAATGAACTCAAATGGTCCCGAGACCGAATGAAGTCCGAACGGTCCCAAGACCAAATGAACTCAAACGGTCCCGAGACCAAATAAAGACAAATAGTCTGGAGACCGAATGAAGTCCAAACTGACTGGCCTAAATCACGCATCCAGAAATGGAGGCAGAGTTGAAGTTAGTCAGACTTTTACATTTATAACCCGAAACATTCTAGGCCCCTGCTGAAAAACAGTAGAGGGGGGGTGAATAGAGTTTTAAAAAGATTTTAACAATTATTGAACTCAAACAACCACAATTGAAATTGGAAGAAGGAGACAAGTGTTTAGAGTGGTTCCAATCTTAGCAAATACTAAGATTGTCAGTCCACTACCCGATTGCTTACCCAACCGGGATTTTGAAAGTATTTATTTTATTACCTTCTCAAGGATTTATACAAAATACAATACTTTCCTTACACCCCTTGAACAGCCTTCACTTGAAGTAGATGCACCAACTTGAGGTAGCCTTCTTGAAGTAACTCCAAGCTCCCCCTTGAAGTAGCCTTCCTCTCTAGAAGTAACCTCCCGTTGCACCAGCCTTCTTGAAGTAGATCAAGGTCTCCTTCTTCACCAAGAAGATCTCCACCCTCTCCAATCCGTAGCCTCCAACCTAGGAGTAGCAAGGAGAGTACAAACAATAATAGAGAACAAGAAAGGAAAAAGGAAATTACAACTTATCCTTTTATAGCCCAAGGCTTGATTTGCCTAGATCAAGCGTGTAGATCTCCTAACCAAAGTGTATGGAATTGTAATTGTAGTGGATAGGAGATGCTAGCCTGTAGGACACGAATGTTGAGCTAAGGAAGGAAGTAGCCAATTGTCACAATGCTCAATTTTCTCACAAACATATTGCTCAAAGTATGCTCAAGGATTTCTCAAGTGTAACAAGTGTGTTTGAGTGTCCTATGGCTTGTCCTATTTATAGGAATGGCCTATGGATGCTTAAGGACGTTCTAGACACCTTCTAGGGGTTTCTAAGTGCTTAACTAGCCGTTAGGTACAAGTTTGTTGCTTTAGCGACGGGTAATTAATTTACTCTGCAGTTGCTGTCAGAGTTCATCTCGGTCGAGGAATGGTCGACCGAGACACCTACTCGGTCGAACTCTTGTCGACCGACAGGCTCTCTGAATCAAGTGTTTTGCAACGTTTATCTCCAACTACCAACTACCTTGTCAGTTGTGTCTAACGGCTACTTTGGGCCTTTCTCGGTCGAGAAGATTGTCGACCGAAAGTGTCTCCGTCGAGAAGTTAGTCGACCGAGATTTACCCTGTTTCACTTTTCCAATTAAAGCACTAATTGTGTGTATGAGTATGCATATGTGACACTATTCAAGGGGATGACCTATCTAAATGTGATGTTTAGCTAGGGAGAATCTAACGCTTGATTTACATGAAATCTAAGTACTTTTACATTATATATTTGTACAAGTTTTTACAAAGTGATTACATTTCATGAAAATATAAACATGTAAGCATATGGATTTCCCTAGTACTTTGTCATCCACCTTGTGCCTGCACACTCAAGTAGCACGTTAGATCAATAAGAATGAAATGTTTGTCATTATCAAAACAAAGGGATTTATAGATGTCCATTTAGCCAACAATCTCCCCCTTTTTGAAGATGACAAACATTTCCAAAATATAAATGAAGGAAATATACAACATATGAGTTTCATACCTTAAGATTACCTTTTGTAGCTTTCTCTCTTGTTTATAACATGTGTGCTTATTATTCCCCATGAATTATGAAATCCAACTCTTTAGGGAATATAGCAACTTTCAATGTAAAGCCAATAGATTTATGAAACTCATTGATTGAGTTTTGCATAATTACTAAGTTTATATTTATTTCTCCCCCTTTGTCATTTCAAAAAGATATCCATTTAAGAATTAAAACTCCCCCTTAATTAGATGTCCCATCAAAATCCAATGAAAAAGATGTCCATTAAAAGCCAAAATTTTAAATTTATTGTTATTTACAAAGATTTCATCCGTTTTAATTTATTGTTATTGATTACTCCCCTTGTTTTGTATGCTCTACTATAATAGTCTTATAAACCATATTCAAAAGATGCCATAGAAGAAACATATCAGAAGATGACATGTATGCTTTTGAAGAGTATCCATTATAAGAATTTAAAGATAACCAATTTCATTACAAAGAATTGTTATAATCATGGAAAGATAACCAAATCATGTATAGATAACCCTTTTATTACAATCATGCAAAGATTTCATTACAACTAATACAACTCCAAATCTCACTGGAAAGACTTTAGAATTACATCAATATCAGGATCTTTCCCAAGAAAAGGCTCAGCTCCATAATATTGGACCAAAGTTTGCCACTCCAGAGCACCTGTCTTGGTTAAGGCATACGCCTCCAAGAAGGTAGGAACACGATCAAATCGGAAATGAGCGGCAATATCTTGTAGTTGCATTGAGGAAAACTGAGTGTGCGTGAGATCTGTAGATGGTGGAGGTGGAGTTTGGTAGTAGTTGTAAGAAGGATTATATGGGTTGAGCATGCCAGGATTTAAAGAATAAGGATATTCGTCTGGTTGGTTTGGAGAAAGGGTTTGCATTCTTTGGTTTAGATAAATCATGGCATGATGGTTATAATCTAGTTGTTTACTTAGATGATATTGTGACCCAGCAACATAGGTTAAGGTGTTTTGAATGGGATCATAGGATGGGTTGGTAGGAGGAGGTGGTGGTGGTATATCTTGAGTAGATGTCTCATCTTCCGTCCTAGCTCTCTTGTGACCAAAATCAATTCCCATTTTCTCTACTGTGTTTTTGCTTATTTTTTGTGGTCTTCTTTCTCATGTGTATCCCATATCCTCAATTTGTGTCTTAAGAAAATGTTGAGTAATTTGGCATACAAAATCAGCATATGGGGGATTGCCAGAAAACTCAAGCATGTTTTTAAGAATGATGCGGATAAAATTTGTGGGAATACGTTGGATAATGGCATAGATTAGACACATGCAAAAAATAGGAACTTCAAACTTATTTGCTCTAGGATGTATGTTTGTTGAAACAATAAGGTTTACAATCCTAGCTGCAGGTTTGAGATTGATAGCGTAGTATGTGCCCCTATCTTCGTGACAGGTTGTATTGGATTGAAAAATGGTTCTTTTGATGTCACTAAGACTGACGGTATGGTCACCTTGGGAAAAAGTATTAAGTGGGTTTCCAGTGGTAAGGTCAAGGGTGTCTTGATATTCATGTAGGTCAATATTTAGCATGTCAAGAATATCCTCTTCAGTAAATCGAAAGCTATGCCCATTGACCATAGAATAGAAGAAGATGGTTTCATTTGCAAAATGGGAGATGAGGTTAGCTTAGAATTCATTCACTACCTTGGAGGAGTAGGAAGGGAAAGAAGGGTTGAGGAATTCTTTCAACTTTTGCACCTCAAAAAGATCCTCCAAGTCGACGATGTTGAGGAAGTCCAGAACTTCAACTGGTCTTCGTGGGAGAGGAGCTTTGGAGGAGAGCCTTAGATAGCGATCACCAGCATCTCCGTAGACGAAGGGAATGTCGTTGATGATCGTCAATGGTGGAGTAGCTTCCCTTCCTTTCCTGCCAGCAACCTTCTACTTTCCACGAGCAGATGAGGATGCCATTGCTTTGCTTGAAAGTGGAGAAGAAGCAAGGAAGGCTTGGGGATGAATATACTAAAGATTTTCACAAGAATGCACTAAAGAGAAGCTATGGAAACAAGAATATGAGAGTGTGAGGAAATGACCCATTTTTGGTCCTTTTTATAGCAATCCAGTGACCGGGTCAGTCGACAATTTGTCGACCAAGCGTCCGCAACGGTCATATTCCAGACGCGCCACTCGGCCATCCAACGGTAACGGTCGGATTTTAACGGTCATATCCCAGCGGTTGATACTCGGTCGAACAATTGTCGATCGAAACTGTCTCGGTCGAACAATTGTCGACCGGAAGTGTGTTCGGTGTTAATTCTGTCTGGGCGCTATCGGTCGAGAGAAGTAGGCTGACCGAGATGTTTTCGGTCGAAGAGTTCGTCGACCGACAGACTTACTGGGTACAAATTTTTGAATCTGATTTTTAATGCAAATGATAGACTAAATTTGTAGAGCATATATATATATTTTCTAAGGGAGTAATATTGTGATTTATTATTGACAATATTGGGACAATTTTGTGATCATAAATTAACTGTTCTTTTAATCACAATTTTTTTTATATATAAAATGATATTCAAATAAGTATTGTATCAAACTTATTTTAGGTCGACTTTGACTACGACCTTAGCGCCCCTTGATCGAATTTTATTTCAACCAAGAGGCAAAAATTGCAGATTTTCAATTTAAGCACTCATATGTGAAGTATCAATTTTGAAGCATGTTAAGTGATACTCAATATGAAAACATCTTCTTAAAAATGAAAGCGTGATTATCTCATGTATTAAAAATGCCAATTGAGAAATTTTTACCTTATATGTTGCAAGCATTTCTAAGAGATATATCATTGTTGAATCATTTTGCTTGCCTATGTAGCATCAAGGATCCATGCATACAATTATCATTATCTATTCGTGCTAACACATCATTATCTTTATGAGCTGAACGATGTAATGATAAAGCAATAAAAGCATATAATGATAATTCCATGATTGTAATCACATGATTTCTATATGGATAGACCAGAAAATACTTTTTAAAAAAAATCATGTGAATAATGATAAAACATAAATTTCCTTTTATTAAACTAAGCATAATTTCAGTTTTAACTTAAATCATTTAGAGAATAAACCAAATTAATCTCATATAAGTTTTCAGGGATGATTTCCGAAATATATACAGTCATTAATCATTAAGTAGATAGCAATTTTGATCAATTTAAAAAGAATTCAGCAATTTTACATCAGACTGGAAATCAGTGACCTGCTCGGTCGACAACTTCTTGACCGAAGGTCCTCTCGGTCGACAGTTTCTCGACCGACAAGATTTCTGAAATGTTTACTGTTTCCAAGTAAAACACAATTAAGCAAGCTAGATGTTTAGGAATTTGAATTGAATTTTGTTATCCCATTCTGTTGAGTTGAGATAGACATAGAGATATGCAACTAAGGTCCTTGGTCATATCTCAACTTGATTCCGTTCATTTAGTTTGGAGGTTTAGGAACCCAAACTAACTCGACATCCTTTCTCTTGTAAGGACATGAAAAGGAATAGTGACCAAGGCGCAAACAATAATGACAACATATCGAGTCAACCTCATATGTTTTTCTATGGTTGTGTTTAGAGTTGTTCTTGGGTGAAGATGTTCCTTTAGGTACATATATGGATTGATGAGCTTGTGTCTTTCTCCAACTAGGTTGTTGATAGGATTTCCCCTTAGGCTTGTAACCTAGTCCTCTTCTCCCAATTTGATGGTAGGGATTATCTAAGATTTGATCAAGAATGTCATTATTATTTAAACTACTAACTTTTTGTTGTAACTTGGCAATCTCATCCATTCTCTTCTTGATATCTAGTTTTTCTTGATCTAGGTTAGATGACAACGAATTTCTTTCTTTGACAATAGAATCATAATATAGATGGGTGCATAAGATGGGTTGTTTTTTAAGATCATTTACTTGAGTTTGCAAATTAATCTTTTCTAAAGAAAGTAGATTGCAATTTGCCTCTATAGATTTTATCTTAATATCATGATCTTCAATGGTCTTTTTAAGATCTTCATTTTCAGATGTAATAGCAAGAAGCTTAGCATGTAATTCATCATTTGCTTTATTAGATTTCTTTAGTTTCTTCTTGCACTCAACATATTTATTATGTGTCTCTTCAAGACTAGCAACTAGTTCTTCTTTAGATAAATCAAAAAGACTTACCTCTTCTTCTTCTTCACTAGTTGTAGCAATAAGACAATCCTTGTGTTCATATTCCTTCTTTGATCTCCATGGGCAGCTAGTTGTTGTGTGGCTTGTTCCTAAGCACCAATTGCAACATGTTGTAGATTTGTCCAAGCTGCACCTTTTGTTGCGATTGTAATCACCATTACCCTCCATTCTTCAAGTCCTGGTTAGGGTTCCTTGAAGCCTTCTCTGATACCAATTGAAAAACACTAGAGGGGGGTGAATAGAGTTTTAAAAAGATTTTAACAATTATTGAACTCAAACAACCACAATTGAAATAGGAAGAAGGAGACAAGTGTTTAGAGTGGTTCCAATCTTAGCAAATACTAAGATTGTCAGTCCACTACCCGGTTGCTTACCCAACCGGGATTTTGAAAGTATTTATTTTATTACCTTCTCAAGGATTTATACAAAATACAATACTTTCCTTACACCCCTTGAACAGCCTTCACTTGAAGTAGATGCACCAACTTGAGGTAGCCTTCTTGAAGTAACTCGAAGCTCCCCCTTGAAGTAGCCTTCCTCTCTAGAAGTAACCTCCCGTTGCACCAGCCTTCTTGAAGTAGCTCAAGGTCTCCTTATTCAACAAGAAGATCTCCACCCTCTCCAATCCGCAGCCTCCAACCTAGGAGTAGCAAGGAGAGTACAAACAATAATAGAGAACAAGAAAGGAAAAAGGAAATTACAACTTATCCTTTTATAGCCCAAGGCTTGATTTGCCTAGATCAAGTGTGTAGATCTCCTAACCAAAGTGTATGGAATTGTAATTGTAGTGGATAGGAGATGCTAGCCTGTAGGACACGAATTTTGAGCTAAGGAAGGAAGTAGGCAATTGTCACAATGCTCAATTTGCTCACAAACAGATTGCTCAAAGTATGCTCAAGGATTTCTCAAGTGTAACAAGTGTGTTTGAGTGTCCTATGGCTTGTCCTATTTATAGGAATGGCCTATGGATGCTTAAGGACGTTCTAGACACCTTCTAGGGGTTTCTAAGTGCTTAACTAGCCGTTAGGTACAAGTTTGTTGCTTTAGCAACGGCTAATTAATTTACTATGCAGTTGCTGTCAGAGTTCATCTCGGTCGAGGAATGGTCGACCGAGACACCTACTCGGTCGAACTCTTGTCGACCGACAGGCTCTCTGAATCAAGTGTTTTGCAACGTTTATCTACAACTGCCAACTACCTTGTCAGTTGTGTCTAACGGCTACTTTGGGACTTTCTCGGGCGAGAAGATTGTCGACTGAAAGTGTCTCGGTCGAGAAGTTAGTCGACCGAGATTTACCCTATTTCACTTTTCCAATTAAAGCACTAAGTGTGTGTATGAGTATGCATATGTGACACTATTCAAGGGGATGACCTATCTAAATGTGATGTTTAGCTAGGGAGAATCTAACGCTTGATTTACATGAAATCTAAGTACTTGTACATTATATATTTGTACAAGTTTTTACAAAGTGATTACATTTCATGAAAATATAAACATGTAAGCATATGGATTTCCCTAGTACTTTGTCATCCACCTTGTGCCTGCACACTCAAGTAGCACGTTAGATCAATAAGAATGAAATCTTTGTCATTATCAAAACAAAGGGATTTATAGATGTCCATTTAGCCAACAATCTCCCCCTTTTTGAAGATGACAAACATTTCCAAAATATAAATGAAGGAAATATACAACATATGAGTTTCATACCTTAAGATTACCTTTTGTAGCTTTCTCTCTTGTTTATAACATGTGTGCTTATTATTCCCCATGAATTATGAAATCCAACTCTTTAGGGAATATAGCAACTTTCAATGTAAAGCCAAGAGATTTATGAAACTCATTGATTGAGTTTTGCATAATCACTAAGTTTATATTTATTTCTCCCCCTTTGTCATTTCAAAAAGATATCCGTTTAAGAATTAAAACTCCCCCTTAATTAGATGTCCCATCAAAATCCAATGAAAAAGATGTCCATTAAAAGCCAAAATTTTAAATTTATTGTTATTTACAAAGATTTCATCCGTTTTAATTTATTGTTATTGATTACTCCCCTTGTTTTGTATGCTCTACTATAATAGTCTTATAAACCATATTCAAAAGATGCCATAGAAGAAACATATCAGAAGATGACATATATGCTTTTGAAGAGTATCCATTATAAGAATTTAAAGATAACCAATTTCATTACAAAGAATTGTTATAATCATGGAAAGATAACCAAATCATGTAGAGATAACCCTTTTATTACAATCATGCAAAGATTTCATTACAACTAATACAACTCCAAATCTCACTGGAAAGACTTTAGAATTACATCAATATCAGGATCTTTCCCAAGAAAAGGCTCAGCTCCATAATATTGGACCAAAGTTTGCCACTCCAGAGCACCTGTCTTGGTTAAGGCATACGCCTCCAAGAAGGTAGGAACACGATCAAATCGAAAATGAGCGGCAATATCTTGTAGTTGCATTGAGGAAAACTGAGTGTGCGTGAGATCTGTAGATGGTGGAGGTGGAGTTTGGTAGTAGTTGTAAGAAGGATTATATGGGTTGAGCATGCCAGGATTTAAAGAATAAGGATATTCGTCTGGTTGGTTTGGAGAAAGGGTTTGCATTCTTTGGTTTAGATAAATCATGGCATGATGGTTATAATCTAGTTGTTTACTTAGATGATATTGTGACCCAGCAACATAGTTTAAGGTGTTTTGGATGGGATCATAGGATGGGTTGGTAGTAGGAGGTGGTGGTGGTATATCTTGAGTAGATGTCTCATCTTCCGTCCTAGCTCTCTTGTGACCAAAATCAATTCCCAATTTCTCTACTGTGTTTTTGCTTATTTTTTGTGGTCTTCTTTCCCATGTGTATCCCATATCCTCAATTTGTGTCTTAAGAAAATGTTGAGTAATTTGGCATACAAAATCAGCATATGGGGGATTGCCAGAAAACTCAAGCATGTTTTTAAGAATGATGCGGATAAAATTTGTGGGAATACGTTGGATAATGGCATAGATTAGACACATGCGAAAAATAGGAACTTCAGACTTATTTGCTCTAGGATGTATGTTTGTTGAAACAATAAGGTTTACAATCCTAGCTGCAGATTTGAGATTGATAGCGTAGTATGTGCCCCTATCTTCGTGACAGGTTGTATTGGATTGAAAAATGGTTCTTTTGATGTCACTAAGACTGACGATATGGTCACCTTGGGAAAAAGTATTAAGTGGGTTTCCAGTGGTAAGGTCAAGGGTGTCTTGATATTCATCTAGGTCAATATTTAGCATGTCAAGAATATCCTCTTCAGTAAATCGAAAGCTATGCCCATTGACCATAGAATAGAAGAAGATGGTTTCATTTTCAGAATGGGAGATGAGGTTAGCATAGAATTCATTCACTACCTTGGAGGAGTAGGAAGGGAAAGAAGGGTTGAGGAATTCTTTCAACTTTTGCACCTCAAAAAGATCCTCCAAGTCGACGATGTTGAGGAAGTCCAGAACTTCAACTGGTCTTCGTGGGAGAGGAGCTTTGGAGGAGAGCCTTAGATAGCGATCACCAGCATCTTCGTCGATGAAGGGAATGTCGTTGATGATCGTCAATGGTGGAGTAGCTTCCCTTCCTTTCCTGCCAGCAACCTTCTTCTTTCCACGAGCAGATGAGGATGCCATTGCTTTGCTTGAAAGTGGAGAAGAAGCAAGGAAGGCTTGGGGATGAAAATACTAAAGATTTGCACAAGAATGCACTAAAGAGAAGCTATGGAAACAAGAATATGAGAGTGTGAGGAAATGACCCATTTTTGGTCCTTTTTATAGCAATCCAGTGACCGGGTCGGTTGACAATTTGTCGACCGAGCGTCCGCAACGGTCATATTCCAGACGCGCCACTCGACCATCCAACGGTAACGGTCGGATTTTAACGGTCATATCCCAGCGGTTGATACTCGGTCGAACAATTGTCGATCGACACTGTCTCGGTCGAACAATTGTCGACCGGAAGTGTGTCCGGTGTTAATTCTGTCTGGGCTCTGTCGGTCGAGAGAAGTAGGCTGACCGAGATGTTTTCGGTCAAAGAGTTCGTCGACCGACAGACTTACTGGGTACGAATTTTTGAAGCTGATTTTTAATGCAAATGATAGACTAAATTTGTAGAGAATATATATATATATTTTCCAAGGGAGTAATATTGTGATTTATTATTGACAATATTGGGACAATTTTGTGATCATAAATTAACTGTTCTTTTAATCACAATTTTTTTTTATGTAAAATGATATTCAAATAAGTATTGTGTCAAACTTATTTTAGGTCGACTTTGACTACGACCTTAGCGCCCCTTGATCGAATTTTATTTCAACCAAGAGGCAAAAATTGCAGATTTTCAATTTAAGCACTCATATGTGAAGTATCAATTTTGAAGCATGTTAAGTGATACTCAATATGAAAACATGTTCTTAAAAATGAAAGCGCGATTATCTCATGTATTAAAAATGCCAATTGAGAATTTTTTACCTTATATGTTGCAAGCATTTCTAAGAGATATATCATTGTTGAATCATTTTGCTTGCCTATGTAGAATCAAGGATCCATGCATACAATTATCATTATCTATTCGTGCTAACACATCATTATCTTTATGAGCTGAACGATGTAATGATAAAGCAATAAAAGCATATAATGATAATTCCATGATTGTAATCACATGATTTCTATATGGATAGACCAGAAAATACTTTTAAAAAAAAAATCATGTGAATAATGATAAAACAGAAATTTCCTTTTATTAAACTAAGCATAATTTCAGTTTTAACTTAAATCATTTAGAGAATAAACCAAATTAATCTCATATAAGTTTTCAGGGATGAATTCCGAAATATATACAGTCATTAATCATTAAGTAGATAGCAATTTTGATCAATTTAAAAAGAATTCAGCAATTTTACATCAGACTGGAAATCAGTGACCTGCTCCGTCGACAACTTCTTGACCGAAGGTCCTCTCGGTCGACAGTTTCTCGACCGACAAGATTTCTGAAATGTTTACTGTTTCCAAGTAAAACACGATTAAGCAAGCTAGATGTTTAGGAATTTGAATTGAATTTTGTTATAATCATTCTGTTGAGTTGAGATAGACATAGAGATATGCAACTAAGGTCCTTGGTCATATCTCAACTTGATTCCGTTCATTTAGTTTGGAGGTTTTGGAACCCAAACTAACTCGACATCCTTTCTCTTGTAAGGACATGAAAAGGAATAGTGACCAAGGCGCAAACAATAATGACAACATATCGAGTCAACCTCATATCTTTTTCTATGGTTGTGTTCTGAGTTGTTCTTGGGTGAAGATGTTCCTTTAGGTACATATATGGATTGATGAGCTTGTATCTTTCTCCAACTAGGTTGTTGATAGGATTTCCCCTTAGGCTTATAACCTAGTCCTCTTCTCCAAATTTGATGGTAGGGATTATCTAAGATTTGATCAAGAATGTCATTATTATTTAAACTACTAACTTTTTGGTGTAACTTGGCAATCTCATCCATTCTCTTCTTGATATCTAATTTTGCTTGATCTAGGTTAGATGACAACAAATTTCTTTCTTTGACAATAGAATCATAATCTACATGGGTGCATAAGATGGGTTGTTTTTGAAGATCATTTACTTGAGTTTGTAAATTAATCTTTTCTAAAGAAAGTAGATTGCAATTTGCCTCTATAGATTTTATCTTAATATCATGATCTTCAATGGTCATTTTAAGATCTTCATTTTCAGATGTAATAACAAGAAGCTTAGCATGTAATTCATCATTTGCTTTATTAGATTTCTTTAGTTTCTTCTTGCACTCAACATATTTATTATGTGTCTCTTCAAGACTAGCAACTAGTTCTTCTTTAGATAAATCAAAAAGACTTACCTCTTCTTCTTCTTCACTAGTTGTAGCAATAAGACAAAAAGACTTACCTTCTAGGGGTTTCTAAGTGCTTAACTAGTCGTTAGGTACAAGTTTGTTGCTTTAACAACGGCTAATTAATTTACTCTGCAGTTGCTGTCAGAGTTCATCTCGGTCGAGGAATGGTCGACCGAGACACCTACTCGGTCGAACTCTTTTCGACTGACAGGCTCTCTGAATCAAGTGTTTTGCAACATTTATCTCCAACTGCCAACTACCTTGTCAGTTGTGTCTAACGGCTACTTTGGGCCTTTCTCGGTCGAGAAGATTGTCGACCGAAAGTGTCTCGGTCGAGAAGTTAGTCGACCGAGATTTACCCTGTTTCACTTTTCCAATTAAAGCACTAAGTGTGTGTATGAGTATGCATATGTGACACTATTCAAGGGGATGACCTATCTAAATTTGATGTTTAGCTAGGGAGAATCTAACACTTGATTTACATGAAATCTAAGTACTTGTACATTATATATTTGTACAAGTTTTGACAAAGCGATTACATTTCATGAAAATATAAACATGTAAGCATATGGATTTCCCTAGTACTTTGTCATCCATCTTGTGCCTGCACACTCAAGTAGCACGTTAGATCAATAAGAATGAAATGTTTGTCATTATCAAAACAAAGGGATTTATAGATGTCCATTTAGCCAACACCTGCAACTTTACTTACGGGGTCGATGTAGATAGACAGAGTCGAACACGGGGACAAGGGTGGTAGTGTTGAGAACTCGGAATCGATACGCTACACTCCAGCAGAGAGGTAAAGATGTAATAAAATTTCCCAAAGGGGAACAGCAGGATGAGATCATTAAAACAAAGGAAACTATCTCCAACTGGAGTTACAAGAAAGATTAAGGTTTTTAAGCATTTATCAATTTTTATGGGTTTTCATGCAATAGAAACAGAGAGCTAATACTTAAAGCTAAAGCAAGGTATGAAGGAGAAAGCTTCGGTAAAAAAAGTGGCGGTAGGAACAATCCTATACCCCTCCTCTCGAAGCGGGTACCTCTAACAAGGCATCAGCGCCCCTCTCGAGGTCGTTGGACTAAAATTACAGTGGAAAGGTCACTAAGGCAGCTTCAATTCCGGGCACTCTCGTACTCCAGAATCGGACCAAACACTAGAGCTACAACACCTCTCTCGAGGCTGTTGCAGCGGGAAAACACGATTCAGTTGCTAATCAAAACGCAATCCAAACATGCAAGCTAGCATTCAGATATTAAACATGGCAATCAACCAATAAAGGTACCAAACGTAGAGCAGCAGATAGTTAAACTCTTCCATTTCCATAGAAAATTAAAGGTCTTAATTACATTTCATAAAGTAAGTAAATAATTAACAAAAATAAAATATAAACGTCGTCTTCTTGATATAGAAGGTCGACAGGCTACAACTGACCCTCTGGCCCGATACCGAGCAGGATCCTGGCCCGATACAGCCGTGTCGGACGGCACGCCCTCTCAGGCGGCACGCTGTGATAGGTTGACTATATCGTGCGAGAAACATGGCCCGATACGGTCATGTCGGGCGACACCCTCTCGGGCAGCACGCCACGACGGGCGACACGTATGGGGGTTAGTATCGTGCCGGGCTTAGAGTAAGACATCTGGTATCGGTCATTTGCATCCAAATCTACGTTATGTCGGCCGATATCGGCCTGCAGTAGTGCTCGGGACGACACTAAGTGAATCGTTTCCTCCCTCTCGGGATGGGGAAATGATCACCTAGAGTCGCCCGTCACAACCACTGAGGCACAATATTCTTGCTCTGCAACTCTCCTTGACAAGACTTGCGTAGGGTTCCAACCTATCTTTTCGGCTCCCTGTAGCTTCTATTTATAGGCAACAGTTGGAGAAGCTATGGTGCACAGGGCGCCACGTGTCCTCCTCAATATTGCAACGTTGGTGGACGGCCGATGCAAGTATCGCCCAACACAAGAATGTCGCCTGTCGGGCTTTGTGGCGAGAGGCGCCTGCCAGTGGGTGGCCTGGTATCACACGACACGTTGAGTAGTCATGGCGCGCTTGGCTCCCTATCGAGTAAAAAGGCATGTCATCCAACAATTCCTTCTTGTGCGGCATTCTTACGTCGTGCGTCGTCATATCGCGCTACCCTGCCGGGCAGCGTGCATATCAGCCGACTGGGAGGCCGATGCAGGTGGAATCATGTTTGTGGGTCGGGACGGCCTTATTGACTATAAATGTGTCAAAATTGGAGGAAAACACTGCAAAATACGGAAATATTGGATTAGGAGCGTTATTTGGCCTGTTATTGCAAAAGTACATATTAAAGAGAGGAAAACAGTTCAAAAAGGCAGTTTTGATAACAAAATAAAGGTCAAAAACATCAAAAAAATTGGTGTTATCATCTCCCCCAAACTTATCGTTTTCACTGTCCTCAATCAATATTAAACTTTATTTTGTGATGCCCCTTCTTGTCCAGGTAGCTTTCAGACCAAAGGATGAGCGAGCAATGATATGTCTTGCTGAGAATGTTGTTTGACCCTGAACAACAAACTTTATTTCTCCTGCCTTATTTAAACAAAAATTTTCTCCATAGCTTCGGCGAAACTTGGTGCATGATTCTGAAGTTAGCTTTCACACCAAACAACTTTATTTTTGGGGCAAAAAGTTGTGTATTGGGTAGGCTAAGGCTTTTTGGGTTTTTCTTGCTTCCCATCAGTCCATCCAAGTAAGGGTCCGTTAGCGGGAAAATGGTCCCTACAGTCCAAGCCAGTTGGATTTAGAGTAGTGATTTCACATCCTACATATCATTGCCCCGGATCTACCATGCCTAAAAATGGGTACTTTTGAAAAATAAGTGTATATATATGTATATGTATATGTATATATATATTTTCTTTTATAGGGCACAACTCTCATGCTTTTATTCACTCTCATAAGACTGCTTTCTCTTTTTTCGGATTTTTTTTGGGTAAGGGTAACAAGAGATATTTTTGCTGTTTGGGAAGCTTTTTCCTTCTCTGTGCACATCTCTTAGCTGTAGCGAGATTATTTTTTTCAATATTTTTGGCGCGGAGATATGTAGTCTTTTGTTGTTTGAGGCAACATTATCAGAAAGATATAACAGAACATGCATCACCATAGGTACATAGAAAACAAAGTAGGCAAGAAGTCGCATCAATTTTTACTTATATAGCAACTTTGTACATATGTATAGAGCAAAAATTTTCAAAATTTTAGCAACAAAGGTATGAACATGCAATTGTATATGTACATAAGATACAGACAATGAACAAAAGAATAGAGAAGGAAAAAAAAAGAATAGAGAATTTGAGTTTGAATTTTTTTCAAAATTTTATACCTCCCTCACTGGTACATGGTACCCCCCCAAACTTTCTCCACACTCTGTCCCCAGAGTTGTGAGGTAGATAAGGTAGGGTAATGTTGATCCAGTGAGGGTTAGCTGGTGAGCGCGCCTGTGCCAGATAGGAGCTCCCACACGTATTCTCCTCACTTGCTATGATAGTCGACGTGGTGAATCTGGTCACGCGCCTCTTTACTTGCTATCCATTCTAGGACGAAGATGCCACAGTCGTTGGATTGGGGAATTTGTTGCGGACTGCGGTGGCAGAACTGCAGCTCATGCCATGTGCTTCGTACCGTGTCCAGGAACGGTTCTATCAGCAATGCCACCTCTATGTAGTATATTCTTACCAAGTGTTCGAGGGAGGTCAACGCCTCCAATGTACACGACACCAGATGGTCCTTGTTGCTGTTGAAAATTCCTGCTCGTTGGTGTGTGTACACTGTCAGGAGCGTCCAGTGGTTGTAATGTAGAATGGGCAGGTAGAGAGTCCGCGGAACCTTGTGGTCCGACTCTTCCAAGAATAATCGCTTAGCTCATGTTTCATCGGCGAGGCAGACGCCGTTGAACATCATTGGATGTGCTATATATGTGTATTCAAGCTTTGGCTGCAGTGTTTGGATGTAGGCGATTGCCACGGATACTGCCAGACATCCTCCCTCTTTTACAACATCCCTTAAGTCATCAACTGGGACTACGACACTGTCTTCCTTGTAAATGACATCCGTAGGGGTCGAATCAGCTAACTTCAGAAAGATTTCATTTACCTGCTCCTGTGGGAGCGTGGCGCACGAGAAGCGGTTGAAGTTGCTAATCACTCCTTATGAAGTTTCAGGCGAAACAGGGCCTTCAAATCCATGCATCTTTTGCACGATCTCCAGCTGCTTGCCTGCCTTGTAGGTGTCGGTAGTGATCTCTGCCTCATTCTCTGGAGAGCTACTG
The DNA here is from genome assembly GCA_963693085.1 of Alisma plantago-aquatica. NCBI lineage: Eukaryota > Viridiplantae > Streptophyta > Magnoliopsida > Alismatales > Alismataceae > Alisma > Alisma plantago-aquatica. The sequence goes on from OY856410.1 coordinate 589,880,820, forward strand.
GGTTGTGAAGATTCTTCTTCTTGGTCGCTGTCCAGCAGCTTCTCAGGTACCCCTGCATCCTGGAAATAGCGCATGTCTTTGATTAGCAGAAGGGCGTACATGCTCCTATGGCAATAGAAGCATGTGCCCTTAAGGGCTCCCAAGTTTCCAATTGTGTTCAGCATCTCCATGGCGCCCAAGACAACTAAGGCGCTATTTTCGCTTCCCACTTCTACTTGGACGGGGAAGTTCCTGATAGAATAGAAGTTACAAACGCCACGGTGACATTTGGTTCCTCGCTTTATAGCTCATAGAAGGCGCAGTGGTAGGAGCCTCATCTTCTTGTCCTCTGGCCGACTAAAAACATGCCCAGAGTGTGGCACCTCGTCATTGTTATATGTCAGTAGTTGGACGTCATGGTTCTTGAGGTTTGCCACGCAGAGGAACATGTTTGGGTGCTTGTACGGGGCCAACACGAGAGTTGTTCTATGCTCGTCGATGTGGTGCAGCATGTCGGCCACTGCACTGGAGTCTGGGACCCCCATCATTAGTCTCCTCGCCAAGGTCGGGGTGGCGTTGTATATTTTTTTCCGACCTATCCTACTGTTGATATTCTCTATAATAGCGCCTTCAAGGACCCTAAACATTCTTTTTCTGACAACGGTGGGTGTGCGGAACATACTTCGAAGCGCTTTCCGTCATACGGAGAAGTAGCCATCGCTCCAGACAACATCTTCTTCATCTGCATGCGATCTTAGGACCTTGTTCAGCAATTTCTGGTCTCTGATTGTTAGGTATCCTACTGCCCTTCTGTCAAAGTCGGCCATCTCAAAGGAAGGTATTTTGGATGGCCCACAGAACTTATCCGCCATCGAACAACTTCCTCTCAGGGGGCGTCTTTTGTTGGCGATGTAGATATCCCCCTTTCTCCCTCTGATTCATTAGAGGAGTCCTCACTGATGTTGATGTCTTCATTATCATCCTCAGCTTCATCTAGTGGGACTGGGGTAGCTGTCTCCTCTAGATTGTAGGAGCTTGTTTGCCCTACTGGAGCTCCGTTTGCCGACCCTTGCGGCGTCCCTTCCTTTGGCGTTGTGGATGGCCCACTGGAGGAGGAAGGGGATGCCGATCTTGAGGAGGTTGCCGACGAGGAGGGTGGAGAGCCAGAGCCAGGGGGCGACAAAGACCTTCTCGGCTTCCTTCGGCGCGGATGGTCGTTCCTCCTGTTCAGCCTCTCCTCGATCTCATCGAGACATTGTAGAGCTTGCTGAAGTGTCGCGGTTAGAGTGTCTAGTTGGTCGGGAAGGCTAACTAGAGTCAGCAGCTCTCGTTCTTGGCTATTCAGCCTATTCTGAAAGGATGAAAACTTACGGGTTAAGGAAAGACAAGTAGCGGAGTTGTTCTCTGTTACCTCCCGCAAGTAGTCGAGCTTGTGTCCTAACATCTTCCCGAGCGACAGAGGAGTTCCTGTGGGTCTCTCCCCCGTCCTTCAGATGCCTAGCTCGTGTGACGACCTACCAATCGAGGTAGAATGTATCTCGATCATCCTTGATGCAAACGCCGCCGGGCGAGGAGTCGGCGCTCTTGTGTCTGTCATTGCCTCACCTTCTTGTTGTGGTGGAGATGGCAGTCGTGTGGGTGGATGTAGCTCCATCTCTACGCTGGCGGCGACATCCTCAGCAGCCGCAACAGGAGACACTGGCGGCCATGTCGGCGTCAGCTGTGCACCTTCGAACTCCATCCGGAGGACCTCGGCAAACACCTCATTGCTGGTGTCCGGCTACTATTCTTCTTCTGCCTCTATAGGCATTACGGGAGTCCCGAGAGTTGCGGCTGCCTCTTCTACGGCAGCTCCCGTAGTTGATGTCTCGGCGACCTCAACGATTGCCGGTTCTTTCTCAGCCACTCGAGGAGTGGTAGTGGCTGGTATAGATGGAGCGACGACAGCTCTAGAAGTTGCTGTCGTTGGTAGCTCTGGAACTTCTCCTGGCTCGACGTGGATGGTCGTTGAAGCTTCTCCCCGCCTTGGACCGAGAGGAATTGGTTCCCCTCTCGCGGTCGCCCTTTCATGGGCTCTGGTGGTGGCAGCATAGGCTTCATCTACCACCAGAGCTTCAATCTCCGTGGTAGTGAAGACCAGTTTTTCTGCATCGAAATTGTCACAGAGAGGAAGCAAGAGGAGGATGTTCGTCCTTGTAAATTTGTAGAAGTAGTCCCTCCCCTCCTTCTTTATGATGCTGGTCCTCATCAGGTACTTGATGTCAATCACTTCATCGCCTTGTATCCTCGAAAGGCTACGCGGCTCTTTTGGGTACCCGAGCCCTACTGTAATCAAGTTGATGATGCCACCCATACAATATTCTTTGGTGGCATCCTTTATTGGATGTAGTCTGTTCAACAAGAGTCACCCGAGGTTGATCACTCTCCCGTGTATTATGTGCCACATAACATGGAGTTCCTCTGCGTAGATGTTGTTGGATTCGTTCTTTCTAAATAGTAGGCACGCCACCATCTTGTGCATGATTCTCCAAAAGCAGGAGTGCACTGCCGCCACCTTGCTTCCCGACTTAAAAGATGACTCGTCGGTCAGCCTGTTCCAGAGCTCCACGGGGTTGAACCCATCTCCTTCAGTTATTCTTTCGCCATTATTCATATGATTCTTCTCCTCCTCGCTAGAAGAAAAGATCTTGTTTAGAAGCTTCTCGGAGATGGCGTACTCTGAGTTGTACAAGCGGGCTTGGAGTCTGTCTGCTCTGCCATATTCTTCTTTCTCCGCAGTAGAGTTCTTGACTCGTCAGAGAGAGGACATGAACTCTCTCGTGAGTTCAGTGTAGGAAGAGGATCGGCTAAAGCAGATCCTCCTAAGCCCTGCTTCAGCGAGGATGCCCTTCAGTCTTTCATAGATGCCCAACTCAACGAACAAAGATTGATGCCAGAACTGGCTCGACTTGTAGAGCCTGGTTGCCAGCTCTGCATAACGACGGTTGTGCTCATCGTCTCTCGGCATGAACCTCCCTGGTGTGTGCTCTGGGGATTCTGCCGCTGTTGTTGGGACGGTGATAGGAGTCGTCGCTTCTCCTACCCTCGCCCTCTTTTCCGCAACTGATGGCTCGGTTGCTTCTGGACGCGGGCATTTGTGCCCGCCAATGGTTGCTTCGGAGGTGAGCCTCCTGCCGTGCTCATCAACCCGGACAACTGCCTGCTTGACGCGGGCCATTTCTGTTAATCACAAATCAAATCCCTTGATTAGTTAAAAGTGCCGATGAAGTTGAAGAAAAAGGGAAATTGAAGGCATGAATAGAATTGGATTGATGTGGCAATGGTCCACGTCACTTTATCGGGCGATATGAGGGGTTCCGAGATTAAGGCTCGTGCCTGATACGAGATATGTGTATCGTCTACCACGTCGAAAGAATAAATAGGATGATACGGAAAGAACTGCCCGTCAGGAAAGATGCCCGACATGGGTATGTCGGGCGATAAGGTCCGCGAAAAACAAACTCCCAATACGGCATCCCGATAGAAAAATGATGTATCGCGCGATAGCAAAAACAAGCGGCTCGGTTGTGGAGAGCGACACGATTATCGCCCGACATGTGTATCGGGCAGATGCGGCTAAAAGTGTGTCACGCGGCACATGTGTCGAACGATACAAGGGAAAGCTCTTCTGCACTCGTAAGTCTGTTATGTAACGCACGATACGGGGGCCGTGTCGGGCAAGATAGGGCTATATGACTGTCGGGCGATACCTTCGTTGTTTCCTTAGGCTTTTGCCCGACACGAGAGCGGCAGAGTGCTTCACGATACGGGACAAAAAGAAGGAAGTTATAGCATGATACCGATAGGTAAAATAGTGAAAGTAGTAGCCCGACACAGTAAAACTTCGCCGCTATATATAGCGATCTGACCCAGGGTAAAACTGGTAATTCGGGAGCACGCGTCGAATGTTGGGGTAAACCATTCCTGAGATGGGCAGTCTATTTGTCATGACTTTTGCAACGCTCAAAGTACCACCGCCTGTTATGGGCATGTTCCTTGCATCGGTTCGGTCGTTGCCCGATACGACCCTTCAGAGCTAAAATCAAGAAGAAAAACTTAGAAACAAGGCGAGCAAAAGCGGTCGATGAGTAAAATATCATTGGCCTAAGGCTAAGATCCTTGCCTCATATGGTATCACCCATCTAATTCTATAAAAACAATTCAGTGGCCCATAAAATAGAAGAGTCAGCGCATGTGGTGCATGCTCTGACTCAGGCCTTATTACAGTCCAGAATGTTTGTAATGTTTTTTTTGCAGGAAAGTAAAATGCAGCCTATTCTAGGAAAAATAAAGCTCTAGTTTTTTCGCTCTTCAGCTTCCGGTGTCATCCACCTTCCTGCAGCTCGATCCTCATTCCCTTTGGTCACTGTCCTGCCTTCTTTGCTGTTTCAGTATTTGACGGAATCTTTCCCGAAGGATTCTTGATTAACTCGGCCATCTGAGCTAGTTGCTGATCAATTTGGCACTGATGTGTCTACATGTCCGCCATTTGTACCTGCAACGAGTTCAAAACTCCCAAGTTTCATAGCGCGCTCTGTGCTAGTTGGTTATTGATAGTGTCTTGCCTTTTTACAAAGTCAAACAGCTGGCCAACCACATTTGACTAGCCAGAAACCTTTTCGTGTTCCTTGTTTGGCACTTGGTACTTGGCTTGGCTTTGAAAATTACCCTTGTTTGCCTGAAAGGGGGTGTTTTTAGCGTACTGAGTGGGTCCTCCCCTTTTCTCAAATGCTTGGGGTGGCTTGGATGAGCTATGCATTTGATGTGAATTCTTGGCTGCATCCTTGTTGCCGTAATTGAACCCAGGGTGGTCTAGCCTCTTAAAATTTACAAAATAGACATTTACAGTCTCTTCGGCCTCAGAATCAGATTCACTCGACGCTTCCGGTCGGGTTTAGATGCAATTGTCTACCCCATGGATCCCTTCTCCACATGCCACACATTTCATCACCTTTTCAATCTGCTTTTTCCCTTTTCCTCTAGACTCTCTCAACTGCTTGACGTCTGTTGCTATCCTTTGTATCTGAGAAGTTATCGATTCCAGAGCCTTGGATTCTAGGGAGGGTCCTTCACCTACCTTCTTTACCTGACCTCTGTCGGATCTATCATATTCATCCCCTACTTGTAGCTCGGCCATGTTTTTGATTATCCTTTCAGATTTGCTTGGCTTTTTCCCAAGGAAGTCACTTCCTGCCGCAACATTTAGTGAAACCCTTTCGTCGGGGGTTAGACCGTTGTAAAAGGTGGTGACCAGGAAACCCTTCTTATAGTTGTTGTGAGGGAAGTCCCTTTGATATTCCTGGAATCTTTCCCAGGTGTCATGGAGATTCTCGCTGGGCCTTTGCATAAAAGAGGTTATCTTTTGCCTGTTCCTTACTGTCTTCTCAGTCAGATAGAATTTATTTACGAAAGCGTCTGCTAGTGCTCCCCATCCGTTTAGAGATTGGTGGGGATGTCCCAAATACCATGACAGGGCCTTGTCTTCCAGAGAGAAGATGAAACCCTTGCAGTAAATGACCTCTTGTAGTACGCCTCACATCTTAATTGTGTCGCAGATGTTCTTGAATGCGTCCAGGTGATGGTACGGGTTGTCATTCTTGGAGCTCCTTCTGAAACTCTTTTTTTTGGATCATCAATATTACAGAGGGCTTGAGCTCAAAGTTGGTGTCATTGAAACGCGGAATGATGACCGAGCACTGGGAGTTGTTAGCTTTCGTGGAAGCAAACTCCCTTAAGGTCTTCTCTTCCTCTTCCGAGTCGTCACTTTCGCTTTCTCCTCGGCGTTGCTCTTGGTTGTTTTGGTTTCTTTCTTGCCTCTGTCGGTGACGACATTTGTTTCGGTGATGGTCCTCCTCGTATTCTCCCGATTCAGGATCTTCTTGTTGGGCATTACTGTCATACCGGTCGTCGCCTTCGGGTGGAGGTGAGTCAGGTCTCGGCCCTTGGCGTTCACCATCAGAATGTTGGGGGTCGATGTGGGGAGGCATATCGGTGTTGGTGTTTGGTGGAACAGATCACCGCCTTTCAGAGCACCTGGAAATAGTACGAAGAATCGAGTCAGAAAATTGAGTTATTTATTTCGAGCAAAGGAAAGAAAATAGTGATGTCAAGCTCATTTCTAAGCTTGAGGCACGGGAGTGTAGTTAGTGGATTCGGATTCATCAACCGTGCCGTTTTGCCTTGTCCCCGGCAACGGTGCCAAAAAGTTGACCGGCCTAAATCGCGCGTCTAGAAATATAGGCGGATTTGAAGTTAGTCGGACTTTTACATTTATAACCCCAAACCTTCTAGGCCCCTGCAACTTTGCTTACGGGGTCAAAGTAGATAGACGGGGTCGAACACAGGGACAAGGGAGGTAGTGTTGAGAACTCAGAATCGACACGCTACACTCCGACAGAGAGGTAAAGATGTAATAAAATTTCCCAAAGGGGAACAACAGGATGAGATCATTAAAACAAAAGAAACTATCTCCAACTGGAGTTACAAGAAAGATTAAGGTTTTTAATCTATAATCAATTTTTAGGGGTTTTCATGCAATAGAAATAGAGAGATAAGACGTAAAGCTAAAGCAAGGTACGAAGGAGAAAGCTTCGGTAAAACAAGCGGCGGTAGGAACAATCTCGTACCCCTCTTCTCGAAGCGGGTACCTCTAACAAGGCATCAACGCCCCTCTCAAGGTCGCTGGACTACAATTAGAGTGGAAAGGTCACTAAGGAAGCTCCGATTCCGGGCACTCTCGTACTCTAGAATCGGACCAAACACTAGAGCTACAACACCTCTCTTGAGGTTGTTGCAGCGGGAAAACACGATTCGGTAGCTAATCGAAACGCGATCCAAACATGCAAGCTAGCATTCATATATTAAACATGGCAATCAACCAATAAAGGTACCAAACGTAGAGCAGCAAATAGTTAAACTCTTCCATTTCCATAGACAATTAAAGGTCTTAATTACATTGCATAAAGTAAGTAAATAATTGATAGAAATAAAAGATAAACGTCGCCTTCTTGATATAGAAGGTCGACAGGCTACAGCTGACCCTCCAGCCCGATACCGGGCAGGATCCTAGCCCGATACCGGGCAGGATCCTGGCCCGATACAGCCGTGTCGGGCGGCATGCCCTCTCAGGCAGCATGCTGTGACAGGCTGGCTATATCGCGCGAGAAACCTGGCCCGATATGGTCATGTCAGGCGGCACCCTCTCGGGTAGCACGCCACGGCGGGTGACACATATCGGGGTTAGTATCATGCCGGGCTTAGAGTAAGACATCTAGTATCAGTCATTTGCATCCAAATCTACGTTATGTCATCCGATATCGGCCTGCAGTAGTGCTCAGGACGACACTAAGTGAACTGTTCCCTCCCTCTCGGGATGGGGAAATGCTCACCTAGAGTCGCCCGTCACAACCACTGAGGCACGATATTCTTGATCTGCAGCTCTCCTTGACAAGACTTACGCAGGGTTCCGACCTGTCTTTTCGGCTCCCTGTAGCTGCTATTTATAGGCAGCGGTTGGAGAAGCTATGGTGCACAGGGCGCCACGTTTCCTCCTCATTATCGCACAATTGGTGGACGGCTGATGCAAGTATCGCCCGGCACAAGGGTGTCGGCTGTCGGGCGTTGTGGCGAGAGGCGCCTGTCGGTGGGTGGCCTGGTATCACGCGGCACGTTGAGTAGTCGTGGCGCGCTTGGCTCCCAATCGGGTAAAAAGGCGTGTCGTCCAATGGTTCCTTCTTGCGCGGCATCCTTACGTCACACGTCGTCGTATCGCGCTACCCTACCGGGTAGCGTGCATATCGGCCGACTGGGAGGCCGATGCAGGTGGAATCATGTTTGTGGGACGGGACGACCTTATTGACTATAAATGTGTCAAAATTGGAGGAAAACACAGCAAAATACGGAAATATTGGATTAGGTGTGTTATTTGGCCTGTTATTGCAAAAGTACATATAAAAGAGAGGAAAATAGTTTAAAAGGGCAGTTTTGATAACAAAATAAAGGTCAAAAATATCAAAAAATTGGTGTTATCAACGGTCCCAAGACCGAATGACCTCAAACTGTCCCAAGACCATATGATCCCAAACGGTCCCGAGACCGTTTGATGTCAAACCTTTAAAGATCTAAATGATCCCAAAATCGTTTGGGATTCCTTGGAAGCCTATAAATAGGACCTAAGGAGTCCTCATTTGGCATCAACTTCTTGGACGCCCAAAGGCTACCCCAATCACTCCAGAGTTGTTCCACCTTCATCCTTCGCCCCAAGGCTATCGGTTCAAGATCTATACTCCATCTTCAAGCTACTTCCTCTCTCATCAACATAAGATGGTGGTAAGTGGAGGATTCTTCGTCAAGACAACCACACAGTGTGAAGATAGTTGTTCTCTCCTCCAAGGGGTTGACCTTCCTCCCTCCTACGTAGAGATGATGCTTTCTCTCTCTCTTCCCGCCTCCTTCTTTTTTCTTGCCATGAGCGAGTAGTCTCATACACTAGGGTGCGGGGAGTAGCCCTGCTATCCATGTTTTCTTTTTGTACATTGTAATTCTTGAGTTTGCAATAGAAAAACACTATCTTTCCAGTTCACCATCATTCCTTTAATGAATGCTAGTTGCTTGATCACCAACTTGTGTTATCTATTATCTTTTAGTGCAAATTGTCTATGTTTGTACTTTTAGATTTGAACATAGATTTCTTGTTGGTTCCAGATTGTATGTAGTCACCATACGTTTGGTTTGGTATCTAGGAGCATTTCTCAATGAGCGGAGGAAACTCACCCCCATCATTGTACTTTCATACTATGAAATGGAATCAGTTGATTGTATGAAAGTACAACTTTGATAGGTCGAGGAACACACTTTGCGAGGGGAGTGATGCAAAGTTAGTGACCATTCATCTGGTGATGGCTAGCATTGCAACACTTACACGTTTCTCGTAGTTAGTTATCTGAAAGGAAGCTAAGTCTACAAAGATACTAACTATTTAGGCTCTTTTCTTTGCAAGACAAGTTATTGTGATGTATGTTTTGATCCATGTGTAGTGGTGGTGAAACCTGATCACATCCTAGTGGTTTCCAAATATTGTTTACAACCTTAAGTTTATTGTCCTATTATATTCTTTCTCCGCACATTAGCTTAACCATCAAATCAACCCTTTGATCTAAATATCAACTTTTAAGTGGATAAGTAGGATTATTACATTTTCCATCTTGTTAAAGCTTTTAAAAAGACTGTTGTCTCGTGGATTCAACCCTTAATTATACTATGATAAGACTTCCATGTATCTTAGCATACGTGGGTGGAGATCTTATTATAGCATACGTAAGTCTAAACATAGAGATTAACTGTCTCTAGGATTTTTAGTGGTGTACGCAACTTCATGTAAGTGGATGCTCCATCAAAAATTGGCGCTGTTGTTGGGGGAAACGAAACATTTTAATTTTACATGTTACCTTTCTAGTTGATTAGGATTTTACACTTTTTCTTTAACCATAATTCACATTATCTTGATTTCATTATTTATCTGCATTACTTAAAGTGTGTTTCTTCTTCTACTCGGGTAGAAAATGTGTATGCAACCTTTGCACAACTTTGGATTCTCCCCTGAACCAGAGTACGACTCTAAGGTAGAACGAAGCTTCCACCGATGCATCCACCTCAACCGCCAACGAGCCAGACAAATGTCCGACAAACAACACCAAGCCGCTTTGGTTATGGAAAGAGTCAATGTGGCCATAGCAGCTCAAAGAGCACAACTTATTGCTGACACACATGCTCAGATTCAAGATGAGGTCCGAGCTGAAGAATAGGCCCACATTTAAGCTGAGAATGAAGCAGCCACAACCGTTGCTCAGATGATGTTGTGAAACAAGCAACTTCGGGATTATGCCATTCCTAAGAACTTCAAATATAATCATCCAGTTAGACCCCCACTCATCAATGTTCCTAACTTTGAGATCCGCATGCAATGGATCCAGATTACGCAAGGCATTTCATTTTCTGGAGGTGCTGGGGATGACTGCATGGATCACCTTAAGCGATTCAAGTCTCTTTGTCTTCTAGTACCACATGTCGGAGTTCCTTTCGATGCAATCATGCTACACCTATTTCACTTTACTTTGTTTGGAAGAGCATTGAGCTGGTATAACGCACTAGATGAGGAGCCAATCACCACCTGGGCTCCTTTGGAAGAAACGATTCTAGAAAAAATCTTTCCACCCTCTTCGACTTATGAGATTAGGGAAAAAATTAATCACTTCTCTCAACTCCCTAGGGAATCATGGGAGAGATTTAAGGAACTTTTGAGGAAATGGTTGCATCACGAAATCTCTCAAAAATCAACTAATAGAGACATTCTATAGAGGAGTAAGCGATGATACTAAGAAATTTTTGGATTCCTCATCTGGGGGGAATTTCATGTGAAAGAATTACGAAGATGCCTAGAGGATTGTTACACTTGGGACCGAGAACCAATCTAATTGGGGAAGGTCGTCTACCGGGGGAATTCTAAAAGTTTGTAAGGCTGAAAAATCAATGGAAATGAAAGCCATCACTAAAGCCCTAAAAACTATCGCTCACAAGCAACAAGTCCTTGAGATAACACTCAGAGAAAAGAAAAGCCCCCAACAGGTCAAGGCAGCTACCGTGACTTGTGATGCATGGCATGCATCCGATCATCCTACACTATCATGTGGTCTCTTATATAATGTAATGATGGATCTCCAACCACCACAACTACAATATGAGCCAAATATTGAACATCCTGAGGATCAGCTACTAGAGCAAGTGAATTCTATCCACTCCATACTAGGTCAAGTATATTATAATCCAGAACAACTGAGAAACCATCCTGGTTTCCAATATGGGAATCCTACAGGAACCACTAACCCGCATCATCAGATGCAAGGTGGGTCATCCAATAGATTACCACATGGATTTCAAAGCAATTACAATCCAAATCAAGGAAATTATAGGGGTGGGCCTCAAAGGCTTGTCTACCCAAGAAACTCTTCTACATACTACCCTCCGTTGCATCCGAAATTGCAACAAACTCAAGTTCAACAACCCCAACTATCCACCATGCCTCAATAGCAGCAACCACCACAATATCATAAAAATCCACAAAACAATAATCTGCCTCCACCGACTGATGAACTGTCATTAATAAGACAAATGTTGCAATGACAACAAACCATGCTTGCCAACCAACAAGCCCAACAAAAAATTGTTGAAACTCAGTTAGCACAAATCACATCTCAACTAAAACCTCCAGTAGGCACCTTTCCTGGTCAACCAGAGATAAACCCAAGACACAATCAATCCATACAAGAGCAATTGAAAGCCATCACCACAAGGTCAGGTCATGTCCTTGCTGAAGCCACACAAATCATTCAAGAAGATGAAGATATAACTGAAGATAACCCAATTACTAGCACAAATCAAGAAACTAAAAAACCTATAGAGGCTGGGAAGGAAAAGGAAAAAGAGCAAGTTACAAAGGAACCAGAAGTCCCACTGTATAAGCCTAGGATACCATACACAGGTAGATTGAGGGAAACTAAATTGGACACTAGATTCTAGAAATTCAAGGAAGCTATGAAGAAGCTTCACATTGATATTCCGTTCCTCGATGCTCTTTCTGAAATACCAGCTTGGTCAAAATACTTGAAGACTTTACTATCAAAGAAATATATGATTGAAGAACATGAGACTGTCAAATTAGCCCAAACTACTTCTGACATCATTCTTAATAAGATGCCAAAGAAGTAGAAGGACCCTGACTCTTTTGGCATCCAATGTTCCATCGGAAATACTTCCTGCAAGAAAGGATTAGCCGATTTGGGGGCCAGCATATCCATTATGCCATTTTCCATGTGTAAAAGACTGGGTTTTACTGATTTGCTACCCACATAAATGACATTTCAATTGGCTGATTCTACCATCACCACACCCTTGGGAATTATTGAAGATATCCCAGTAAGAGTAGGGAAAGACTCGTACATTCCCTGTGACTTTGTTATTATGGATATAAAAGAAGATCTGAGGTATCCAATAATATTTGGCAGACCCTTCCCTGCTACAGCCAGAGTGCTAATTGATGTTGAAGCTGGCACCATTACCTTAAGACTTGGAAAGGAAGCTTTTCAATTCAGAGCCTTTGGCAGCTTAAAAGGTCCTAGCTTCCACGAAGAAGTTTTTCTTCTTGAAGCAATCGGTAAAATGTCTCAGTTAAAGCAAGAACCTTCCGAACCGTCTGATGATTTGGAAAATGTCTTGCTGAATTCGCAACCGACAAACTAGTTCAACAATGTCTGCAATACCTTGAACAAGTTGAAGAAACCCCTGAGGCTACCTTTCAGGAGTTGAAATTCGTTACCTCTTTGGAAAATGCAGAAGTAGCCAAGACACATGAAATGAAGGCCCTACCAGTTGGGCTCAAGCATGTCTTCCTTGATGAAGAAAAATTATGCCCAGTCATTGTCGGTTTCACTTTAATAGATGACCAAGAAGAAAGGCTACTTATCGAATTAAGAAAGCACAAGAAAGTCATTGGATACAAGATGACTGACCTAACGGGAATAAATCCAGCTCTGTGCATGCACAGATTACCCATGGTAGAGGAGTTTAAACCTTCCTGGGAACACCTTAGAAAACTAAACCCCAATCTCAAAGAAGTGGTTCGCCTTGAGGTTCTTAAACTCTTAAAAGCTGGTATCATTTATCCAAATTCTGATTCTCAGTGGGTTAGTCTGGTCTAAGTGATCCCCAAAAAGGGGGGACCATTGTCGTTATACATGATAAAAATGAGCTAGTACCCACAATGACTGTCATAGGATGGAGAATGTGTATCGATTACAGAAAACTAAACAAAGCAACAAGAAAATATCACTTCCCTCTACCTTTCCTCAATGAAGTCCTTGAATGCTTGGCCCACCAAAAGTTCTTCTGCTACCTTGATGGTTATTCCAGGTTCTATCAAATTCCAATACACCCGGAAGACCAAGAAAAAACAACCTGTACTCGCCCCTTTGGAACCTATGCTTTCACAAGAATGCCTTTTGGGTTGTGTAACACACCCGCAACTTTCCAAAGGTTTATGTCAGCAATTTTCGTGGGATTAACCGAGTCCATAATGGAAGTATTTATGGATGAATTTTCAGTTTACAGAGATTCTTTTGACAATTGTTTACTCAACCTCAGAAAAGTTTTACAAAGATGCGAGGAAACAAACCTTATCCTGAATTGGGAAAACTGCCACTTCATGGTAACCGAAGGTGTTGTCCTCAGACATCGAGTAAGTGAAAGATGAATTGAATTAGACAAAGCAAAAATTGATTCATCTCAAAAATGTCACCGACAAAAGACATAAGGGGAGTGCGAGCATTTCTGGGTCATGCTGGATTCCATCGAAGATTTATTAAAGACCTCTCAAAATAGCAAAATCCATGACCTACTTATTAACTAAGGATGTTGATTTCAATTTTGACCATGAATGCCTACATAGCTTCACAACCTTAAAGAATGCTCGAATCTCTACACCAATTCTGAGAGCACCCGACTGGTCACAACCAATCGAGATAATGTGTGATGCTAGCGATTATGCTATAGGAGCAGTGCTAGGGAAGATAATAGATAAAAATCCCTATGTGATATACTATGCATAAAAAATGATAGATGAGGTGCAAAAGAACTATTCTACTGCTGGAAAGGAATTCTTGGCTATCATCTACGCCTTTGAGAAGTTTCATTCCTATCTTATCGGATCGAAAGTCATAGTATACACTGACCACTCAGCTATCAGATACCTAATTCAGAAACAAGATGCAAAACCCAGACTCCTTCATTGGGTATTGATGCTTCAAGAATTTGACTTACAAATAAAGGACAAGAGGGGGTGGAAAATGTCATCGCTGATCATCTAAGTCGCATCGAGTCTCAGGAGGATGACGATATACCTATCTGAGACTCCCTACCTGACGACCAACTTATGAAAGTTACCACTGGATTTCCTTAGTATGCCGATATAGTAAACTATCTGGCTAATCCACCCTTCCACCTCTCATCACGATAAAAAGAAATTCCTTCATGATGTTAAGCAATACTTCTGGGATGAACCATATCTTTTCTGTCTATGTGCGGATAGACTTTTCTGTCGTTGTCTACCTGAAGAAGAAATTATCCCTGTTCTAGAAACATTGCCATTTTGGTCCTACTGGAGGGTACATGAGTTTAAAGAAAACTTCTCTCAAAGTTCTTCAATAAAGTTTCTTTTAGCCAACTATAGCGAATGACACCCATAATTCTGTCAGATCCTGCAATAAATGTCAACTTTTCAGGAGTGTATCTAAAAGAAATGAAATGCCTCTTACCTTGTGGCAAGAAATCAAGCTTTTTAATGTATGGGGAATAGACTACATGGGCCCTTTCCCCTCATCTTATGGATTCTCATACATACTGGTTGCTATGGATAATGTTTCAAAGTGGGTAGAAGCTATACCCACCGTTTCTTGCTATTCCAAACCAGTTATCAAAATGTTCAAGGATATCATTTTCCCTAGATTTTGAACCCTCAAACAATCTTTTCAGATGAAGGATATCATTTCTTAGAGTGAAGTTTCAAAGCCCTCCTAAGAAAATATGGAGTTAAACACAAGGTCGCCATAACTTACCATCCACAGACAAGTGGCCAAGTCAAAGTCTCAAATAGACAACTAAAGGCCATTCTAGAAAAAAATAGTCAACATACATCGTACAGATTGGTCCACTAATCTCCCTGATGCCCTTTGGGCATACCACACTGCTTATAAAACAACAATAGGAACGACCCCATTTCGTTTGCTATATGGGAAGTCATGTCATCTTCCATTTAAACTGGAACACAAATCTTGGTGGGCCATCAAACAATAGAATTTCGATTTCAAAAGTGCTGGTGAATATAGACAACTATAATTATAAGAACTTGAGGAACTAAGAATGACCGCCTACCAAAGTGCTAGGATCTACAAAGAACAAACTAGGATTTGGCATGATGGACATCTAAAAAGAAAAGATAGAATCGGTAGAGATAAAGTCCTTCTTTTCAACTCTAGACTTAAGATGGTCCCCAGAAAACTTTGCACAAAGTGGTCTGGGCCATTCACCATCAAACACATCTACCCAACCAGAGCAATCATAATTATTGATGACAATGGAGGGGAGAGAACTATTCATGGCCACAGAGTAAAGAAGTATTATACCCTAGTCGACAAAATTCCAAGACAAACCATTGAGATTCATGATCCCACCACATCAATCTAACCAAGTCAGAACTTCATCGAGCCAGTGATGTAAAACCCAGGTGCTACTTCGGAGGCTACCCCAAAACTGAGTATCACATTTTATTTTATTTAGTTTTGACAATTTTTTTTTCTTAGACCGTTTGCCTTTATCTAGAAAATATAAAAATTTACTTAACATTCAAACCAAACACAAAAATATAACAACCAAAAGCTTTTTCTATCCTAATAGTTTTGAAACTGTTTGGATCCACACGGTCTCGAAACCATTTGAGTCCCGTACGGTTTCAAAACTACTTGAGCTCCATACATTCACAACACCGTTTGGACTCCATATGGTCTCAAAACTGTTAGGATCCACATGGTCTCAAAACCATTTGAGCCCCATACGGTCTCAAAACCGTTTGGACTCCATACGGTCTTAAAACTGTTTGGACTCCATACGGTCTCGAAACCATTTGGATCCATACGGTCTCAGAAACCATTTGGACTCCATACGGTTTTGAAACTATTTGCCCTTGAGAATTTGTAGCACCGCTCCTCCTTTTTCTATAAATATCGCTCGACCCCCTCCCTTTTTCTTTCCTTCACTTCCAGAGATTTTGCTCACGCGCGAAACCCTGTTCCAGTTGTTCTGACTCTTTTCTCTCGTGATCGTTGTCCTCTTCCTCTCATCTCTAGTTCTTTTCAACCTAATTCGTCTGCTCCCCAATGATACAACCATCGCGACACATCCTTCACCTCTGCCATCATCGCCTGAGCACCAAGGTAGAACGCCGCTACGGCAACAGCTGTTCCCACTGATGCCGACGTCGTTTCTGTCGTTTCTACCATGAAAGAACTTCCCGATTTCCGCCACCACTATTACCGCCATTAACACCTTCATCGAGGACGTTGTATTGTACCTTTTTCACCACCTTTTCTCCGCTAGTCATCCCTGGCATTTCATCTTCCTTATGGTTTCGAGCCATACAGTCCTGAAACCATATGGAGCCATACAATCTTGAAACTGTATGGATCCATATGGTCTTGAAACCATCTAGAGCCATACGGTCTTGAAACCGTTTGGAGCTATATGGTCTTGAAACCGTATGGAGCCATACGGTCTTGAACTGTTTGGAGCCATACAGCCTTGAAACCATTTGGAGCCATACGGTCTTGAAACCCTATGGAGCCATACGGTCTTGAAACTGTTTGGAGCCATACAGTCTTGAAACCGTTTGGAGCCATACGGTCCTGAAACCGTATGGAGCCATATGGTCTTGAAACCGTTTGGTGCCAAAACAATCTTGGAAAATATGAGTTCAACCATAAAACAATTTCAATTTTTTTTCAATATTGCAATTCTTTCAACATTTTTCTTTTATTAACATATATAATTTTCTGATTACAGAATGACTTCACCTGCAAACCAAGACACTGGATCTGCTGTCGCTCCCTTCTGGACAAGGGACCAACTACTGGAGGATCACGTAAAGCTCCAGCACATCATGGACACTTACGAAAAGACCAAAAAGGTCCCACCAAAAGTAGACCTGATTAAAGTCATGAATGAAATTGACCGAATCAATATGTGCTTAACAGAAGAACCTGTTGAAGAAGTGGAGGAGATCCCCTCCAGTGATGAAGGTTCGGAATATGCACCAAACTCTGAGGATGAATCCCCAGTTCTAAAGTCCAAAGGCTAAAGGCAGACTGAAGAAACCACCAAGGGACAACCATCAAAGAAAAAGGCAGGTAAGCAAGTGCGGCCCTCTACTTCTAGAGAATAGATCTTGGCAGGATAAGCTTCCCCAATAGCTGCAAATCCCACCACTACCACAGAACCTGCACCAGCTAACTTATTCATACAAAACCTCCCAGCTGGTGATAAGGTGGTGCGCCCAACAAAGTATATCTGCTCAAACATACTAAAATAAATGGGGATTTATGACAGAGTTCTCACCTTTCTAGACAACGATAATCTTTCAAAACTCTGTTTTGTGGCAGAAACCTCTTATATTGAGCCCATGGTAGAATTCTTCACATACCTTAAAAAAGAAACTGTGGACGTAAAGGATCACTAGAAAGACAGAGGTGACTGAAGGTTGGTCACCTCACTTTTTGGAAGCAAAGTGGTCTTAACTAAAAATATGTTGAATGAGATCTTCATTGACAACCAGGATCAGCTGAAGAAGGCTAAAGTTGTAGGCCTGGACAACTTCCAGGTCAACAGGCACAACTTCTGGAAGTCCTTAACAGGGATTCCAACTTATGAGGCAAAAACTTGTAAAGCCTGTAACATTCACTCTGGCTTGGTGCGCACTTGCACAAAATCATCACTCGCACCCTTTTTCCCAGGCTAGAGAATGGGAGAATTATTATTTCATATCTCTTTATCATGTGGTCCATTCTCAAAGGGCAACCGGTCAACATAGGTCGGCAATTGATTCACAAGCACAGAACATATTCCCTCGGGAAAGAAATCTGCATGGGTGGTCATATAACATCAATCTTGAAATTTCTCAAGATGGACAGACCGCTACCCAGGTGCACAACGATAAAGGGGACATCCTTTCAAATGAACAAAGCTTAAAGAACTCATAATTCATAAAGGAAAAGGATGCTAAACTCCCCTACATTTACTGCCCTACCGTCAAAGCATCCAGAACTCTGCCAACCTCATAGCCTCAGTTAAAGAAAAAGAGAAGTAGGCAAAACAGGGCAAACTGAACATAGTATTACTGCCCCCACAGCAAGGCCAAAGAAAATTCCAGTAACACAACCTTCAAAGTTGCGTATACAAAAACAACAATAATAAAAAACGCCCACATCAAAGATAAACCCAGAGGCAGAGCCACCACACAATACTAAAACACCAGAAACATTCATCTTTGATCTAGATGTTGGACTCACCTCTACAGCCATGACTACCACCTTCCACCACTCCGCCACCATACCACCACCCTCCACCATTCCACCATCCATCACTCGTCCCCCATTCTCTACAACAATGCCCACCATAATTACCTCATCCACATCCACAACTTCACCTGCATAATCCACCTCACTCTTTTCCTCTACGGGCACTCCATTCTCCACCTCAACACCCGATCTCACCTGCACTTCAATTTCTTTCCCCTCGTCACTTCCATTTCGTCCTTTCTCACCCAGGATGCCACCATCATTCCCATCCACCACCCCATCTACCACCACCACCCCGATATCTCTAGTGACTCCATCAACACTCACCATGCAATTCTCGGGTCCATCAATAGTGTCTCTCTCACAAGGCACTACCACCCTTCCACCCATACCCCAGCCACATCACCCTTCCATCTCTGGGGTCCCCTTTTCTAACGTCGCTGAGGAATTTGGACGACAATTTGACACCATTCGAAACCTCCTCACCGATCCTTCTAACATATTGTCTTCTATTTTTTCTTGTGTGCAGGACATCGCTTCACAAGTCTCCAAGACAGACAAGCGGAACAATGCCTTGCCAGGCATCATCACAAGCATCCAACAATGGCAAGAAGCAGTGGCTCAACACATCAACTGCATCGAGAGTCGCTTACAAACCCTACCAGAATTGGTGCTCGAGATGAAAGGCCAGCAAGAAGCGTTGGACCAGCAAGTCGACAGGGTCTCTACGCAAATTTATCCTTTGCCTGAGACCCTCCGCGAGCTTCAGTAGCATCAAATTGCTCAAAGCACGTGCTTGGATGACATCAACAACAACCTTCTACAACTCATCCGCCGCCAGGAGGAGAACTCCAAAAATGAACTCAATGACCTTCTCTCACAAACAATCGATCTTACTGCACGACTCCACAAATAATCGATCTTAAAGAAAGCCACGAAGCACTACTCGAAACCCACGAGCATGTGTAAGTGGCACTTGAAGAGCTGCATGCAATCCATCGACAGTGCAAGAAGAAGTCAATCACGAAGATAAAGGAAAAGGCAGCTTATGATGATGATGATGCCAGTGAAGACGGTGATGAGGACTCTGACTCCTCGACTGACTCCAGCAATGACAGCTCCTCCTCAAACGACCAACCCGATGACCCTGACAATGTTGGGGAGGGCACAAGTCGAGGGGTAGATCCCGCATAGGACAGGATAGCGGCCACCAAGAAGAAGGAACCAAAGATCCCAAGTCCCCCAATAACAATGATAACGTCACAATGTCATATGGGGACTAGTTCTTTAATTTCTCAGCCATGGGATCACTGGGGAAAGCTGCTAAAGAAGTCACTTTTGCTGAATTTCAACAATGTATCATGGAGACTAGCATAAGCCCAACTACAATAGCAATTGAAGAATCTACAAACCTCCCCCTAGAACAGGAAGAACCTGATAGAGTGAGTCTAGACATAGATGATAGACTCAACTCTAGTTATGACTCAGACAAAGTGCTACCTCCGTTCTTAGAAGATAGTGTGCAGACTCCACCCCCTCCACAGGATCTACCCCCACCGCCACCTCTACCTCATCTGATGAAAGAGCTTGACATGGAGGCCATCTCTACACTAGACGTTTAGGACATATTTATCCTAAACACTATTTTAGATGATGCCAAGAAAGGGGGGACATCGTATATAGAAATACAAAGACAATGCGCAAGTTGACCCGCGAAGATTTCCGTATTCTCCTTCGACCACAATCGGCGGTGACGATGGCTCTCTTCCGCATCCTACTTGCCAATGCTATAGAATAATTCCAAAGCTCCAAGAAAGCGCAACCTATTTTCAACGCTTCACCCGCCATGTCCCTATCTCTGCTACAAAAGGACTTACAGGAGAAGTCCGTAGAATGGCTGCAGGCCGATCTAGAAAGAAGGGCACGCTACATCACTGTGCCCTTTAAAATTTCTGGACACTGGCTGCTCATGATTGTCAACATCGAGGCACGTGATGCCAAGGTGTACAACTTATGTTCCAGTGAACTAAAAGTTAGACATATCAACTTTTCAGGGTTAGAAACAAGGGAAGCTCGTTGCATTCCTTTTCGGCTTCTCAAAATAATATGGGTCGCCTACCCATCACTTAGACATGGCTGGAATCAACCCTGGTTCTGAATCATCAACCCGCCTATCCAAACAGATGAGGGTTCCGGGTATTGTGCTTTCTATACAATAAGACACACAGAAGCACTAAATCGACAACTATTGTTTAGTGAGTTAGCAACTGAGGATATGCATTCTCTACGAGGATGTTATGCCATGGAACGCATCTGCGACAGACGATTCTTTAAGGATCCGACAATGGCACAGGACGACATACCTCAGTATCTCTTCTCTTCTATCCAACGTCTACAAAAGCGTCCATTTAGGATAATTTTAAAAGAATTGGAGACAAATCAACATCAAACCGCCAAAGTCCCAGAACAGCGCCAGTGGGACCCTTATGCTTTCGATTTGGCGACGGACAAAGGGGACATCGATTTGATAATAGGGGACACCATCAACAGAGCATTCCATCCAATGGTGCCCCTATCTGCTATAGAACCAACGTTTCCATATTTCGACCTAACCGTATGTAAGACCCTCTCCCACAATGAACTCTGACTCATCATATCCCAGCTACACACAAAGAACGAGCTGGTTTTTCTACATAGAGATATTTTGGTAATGGCAAATTCTCTCTGAGAAACCGTACATGTTAAAGGTTCTTTATCCGTGAGCATAATGACTACGTACCAGTTCCTTCTAGCACTGAACCACCCTACGGTTTATATGGCGTCAACATACATAAAGGATGATCTATTAGGGTTGAAGAACTTCAAGACCACGGAGGCACTAATTTCATATCATCAACATACAACTCCGAAGTCCATTATGCTTCCCTTTAATCACTCCAACCATTAGATGCTACTGGCAACAAACCTACATGAAGGAACAACATTCATCTACAATAGTTCCGACATCCCATTTGATCCAAACCAAAAAAAGTATGTTGTTACTGCAAAGACGCCCACGGAGGAAGTGGCAAAGGACTATGCTGAACGACTACATGATCTCCTAGGCAAACATACAAAGGCATATCAAAAAGAACATTTTCATTGCCCAGCCTTCATCCACAGATGTCCCCAACAGATCATAGAATCTAACGACTGTGGTTTCCACGTCCTTTACTAGATGTACACCATTATTGTCCTCAGTCAGTACATGGAAGACATGAAGGATGTGGATTATCACGCTTCACGGGGAAATTTTGCCGCTACTGTCCTACGATCGTATGGAGAAAACAAGGGTTTAACAGAACAGTGATATCCTTGCCCATGTACTTCTCAACCTATCACCTTGACACTCTGAGGACAGAGTGGATGATAAGTTGGGGGGTACACTGGGCAAGGGCGAGGTATCATATTTAAACCCCTCTTCTCTTTATTCCTTGTTTCATCCCAGTTCTTTCGTACATTTTTTTTCTTCCCTTCGACACTTAGATTTTTCAGTAATTTCTTTGATATAATAAACCTTGCATATAAAACGACTCTCTTTTTGGAAAACAAACACCCCTAGCTAAGTTAGAGACAAAGTAATCCTCACTTACATATGAATCATTTAGGCATGTAATGGAGAATTAATAAATCACCTTCATACCTGATTCTTATGCTTTTGCTTTAATTCTGCATCAGACTCTCCACAGGTTAACATGTTGACCGACACAAGCTAAACACACTCAAGAACGGGAGGGAACCAGGTGAAATCCAAATCAAGGAACCTCGCAAGCGGACCACCAAGTACAAAACCGCAATAAGTGCTTGTCAGGAAGCCCTAAGAAATAGTTTTCTTCCTTTCAAAAAGAGGCATGGCAGCCCAAATAAAATCCTAAATACCCAAATCCTAAGCCTGTGAGCATATGAATAAAAGCCTGAGTGTTGAATAAAAACATGAGAGTTGTGCCATTCATAAGGACTTATATAATGAACCAATAAAGATCTTGCCTGACTGGTACATTCAACTGCCCTCACAAAGGTAGATGTGGCGTGCCCAGTAGTGAGATCCAAAGGTATCCAAGTATATGAAAAAGCTGATAAAGGACTCGCCCACCCGGTACATTTATCTGCCCTCACAAAGGCCGATGTGTCGCGCCTGGTAGTGAGATCATATTAGTTTAGATAAAGCCTCCCCCACCTAAAGGGGGAGTTAGACAACAGCCTTTAGCCAACCCTCATACCCAATGCAAGTTACATGATACAGAAGAAACCTAAGATCCACGCAACTCTCACTTGAAAGAGTTAATGTAAGAGGAAGTCTTGATAAACCTCTAAGAGAACTCTGGTTTAGAATTGAAGCAAGAGTATGGAAATCTTCACTAAATAAAATCACCTTGCCACTATGTGCCTTAGCTCTATCCAGCTTGAGGACAAGCTATACTTTAAGTTAGGGGGGTGATAACCTCCCATTTTTGTCATGTTATCTTACTAGTTTTTCTTAATTTTCCATACTCTTTCTTAGATAAAATAGATATAATCCTTAACTTTCTGTGTTATTATGAATTCACCATTAAACTAACATTTATCTCCTGCTTCTTATAGAAAAACCCAAAAAAAATTACAAAAGGGGCAAATGGTCTGGAGAGCGTATGAAGTCCAAACAGTCCCAAGACCGAATGAGCCCAAATGATCCAAGACCAAATAAACCGAAATGGTCCCAAGACCGAATAATCCCAAACGGCCCGAGACCAAATAAAGGCAAACAAACTGGAGACCGAATGAAGTCCAAATGGTCCCAAGACCGAATGAACTCAAACAGTCCCAAGACCGAATAAAGGCAAACGGTATGGAGACCGAATGAAGTCCAAACGGTCCCAAGACCGGATGAACTGAAATGGTCCTGAGACAAAATGAAGTCTGAACGGTCCCAAGACCGAATGAACTCAAACAGTCCCGAGACCGAATAAAGGCAAACGGTCTGGAGACCGAATGAAGTCCAAATGGTCCCAAGACCGAATGAACTCAAATAGTCCCAAGACCAAATAAAGGCAAACGGTTTGGCAACCGAATGAAGGAAATGGTCCCAAGACCGTATGATCCCAAACGATCCTAAGACCGTTTGATGTCAAACCATTAAAGATCTAAATGATCTCAAGACCGTTTGGGATTCCTTGGAAGCCTATATATAGGACCTAAGGAGTCCTCATTTGGCATCAACTTCTTGGACGTCTAGAGGCTACCCCAATCACTCCAGAGCTATTCCACCTTCATCCTTCGCCCCAAGGATGCCAGTTCAAGATCCATACTCCATCTTCAAGAAACTTCCTCTCTCATCAACATAAGAAGGTGGGAAGTGGAGGATTCTTTGTTAAGACAACCACACAGTGTGAAGATAGTTTCTCTCTCCTCCAAGGGGTCGACCTCCCTCCCTTCTACAAGGAGATGATGCTTTCTCTCTCTCTTCCCGCCTCCTTCTTTGTTCTTTCCATGAGTGAGTAGTCTCATACACTAGGGTGCACACAGTAGTCCCGCTACCCATGTTTTATTTTTGTACATTGTAATTCTTGAGTTTGCAATAGAAAAACACTATCTTTCCAGTTCAACATCATTCGTTTAATGAATGTTAGTTGCTTGATCACCAACTTGTGTTATCTATTATCTATTGGTGAAAATTGTCTATGTTTGTACTTTTAGATTCGAATATCGACTGCATGTTGGTTCCAAATTGTATGTAGTCACCATAGGTTTGGTTCGATATCTAGGAGCGTTTCTCAATGAGTGGAGTAAACTCACCCCCATCATTGTACTTTCATACTATGAAATGGAATCAATTGACGTATGAAAGTACAACTTTGATATGTTGAGGAACACACTTCGTGAGGGGAATGATGCAAAGTAAGTGATAATTCATCTGGGGATGGTTGGCATTGCAACACTTCCATGTTTCTCAAAGTTAGTTATCTAAAAGGAAGCTAAGCCTACAGAGATACTAACTGTTTAGGCTCTTTTCATTGCAAGCCAAGTTATTGTGATGTATGTTTTGATCCATGCGTATTGGTGGTGAAGATCAATCACATCCTAGTAGTTTCCAAATATTGTTTACAACCTTTAGTTTACTTTCCTGTTATTTTCTTTCTCCTCACATTAGCTTAACCATCAAATCAACCCTTTGATCTAAATATCAACTTTTAAGTGGATAAGTAGGATTATTACGTTTTCCATCTTGTTAAAACTTTTAACAAGACTGTTGTCTCGTGGATTCAACCCTTAACTATACTACGATAAGACTTCCACATATCTTAGCATACGTGGGTGGAGATCTTATTATAGCATATGTAAGGCTAAACTTAGAGATTAACTATCTCTAGGAGTTTTAGTGGTGCACGCAACTTCATGTAAGTGGAGGCTCCATCACCCCTCCATTGTTCTTTTTATCTTATTGTTGTTTTCTCTTGCCATGTGAAAGTGGACATTTGAGCTGGGGCATGGGGACTAGCCCAACAACACATATTTTATTCTATCTTGTATCTGAACTTGAAAATGTTATTGCTAAATAAAGTATCATTCTGCTTAATTCCGTGCCTTATAAATTGATGACTTACTTTGCATATATGTTACAATCATGGATATGCTTGTTGTTGTGAGTGTGATTAGAACACTAGAACGATCATTTTATCCCCTTGAGGTGCAACAAGGGATAGTGAGGTGATTGAGATACAATTTGTTAATGTGTCGAGGATGGTTCATCATAACTGAGGGAGTCTAGTTCGAATAAATTGGGAACTTGGGTGTCGAGGATGGTCGGTTCCAAGGGAGTTTAGGCCAAGTGATGACTCATTATCCCATGAGGGTGCAACAACTAAGTTTCTATTTAGTGAATGTTATTGAAGAGTTAGATTTCATTAGGATAATTGCATAGGCTAGGGTAGCAAAACCCCAGGCCCTGTTCCTCTTTATTATCATCCATTTGCTTCTTAATCTTTGTTTCTACTATAAACAAAGTTAGTTTAATTAATTGATCAACATCTAGGTGTTAAACGTTAATCTTAAACTTCTGAATTCTTATAGTTTCTTAAAAAGGTTGTCATTTAGGTTCAATCCTAAAGTATAGTGAGATAAGGCTTCTACTAGAGTGGAGTGTGGAATTAGCGCACTACTTTTGGTTGAACCTAAGACTACTCTTTAAGTGTTTCTCTTGGTATGAGACTTGGAGCTCCATCACATGTCTAAGATTACAAAGGAGAGTTTGTTGCTTTACATGGTAAATTGTGTTTCACATTGTATAAGACCCAGTTTAGAGTGCTTATAGGTGTTGTAGATGCATTCTAGGATCACTAGGCAGATCTATGGCACAATAGATCAGGGAACATGAGTGAGAAGGGCTTGTATATTTTTTCATAGAAGAGTTTGGTTCATTGAGGAAAGCACATTAGAGTAAATGAATGTGATTAATATCAAATTAGAAAGTATAAACAAGTTTCTTTTAGTAAAAGGTCAAAGGTGAATTCAAACATTCGACATTTGGCTCTTTTCAATTGTTGTGGTCTGTTTGAGGTGACTTCACAAGGTGGTAATGGGAATATTGTCAAAGTCATTGATGATTCATTATAGAAGATATGTGTCTACTTGTATAAGATTAAGTATCAAGTATTTTTATGCTTTCAAAAATTTCATGTCATGGTGGACCATGAGATAGTGAAAAATTTGAAGAGTATCCATAGACAATGAGCAAGAGTACACCTATAGGGAGTACCAAGTGTACTGCAAGCAATGCATCATATAGAATGAGAGGATGGAGCCAGGCAAAACTCAATGGTACATATAAGAGGATGAACCATACTATTTGGGAAAATAATCAGATACATGTTGAAGATTACACTATTTGAAAAGACATTTTTGGGTGATGTAGTTAGTATTAATTGCTATTTGATTAAAAGATATCCATTAGTTCCTTTAGAATTTCAAATACATGAGATGGTATAGACATGTGAGGATGCATTATATTCTCATCAATAAGTATTTTGATGCAAGGAATATGAAAACATTTGTAAGGAAAAATGATAAAAGATGGATGACAAGGTTGTGGCGTGTATCTTTCTTGACTATAGAGATCAATATATTAGAATAGGTTATGTGGTCCTATGAAAAGGACCGTGAGAAGGAACACTGATGTGAAATTCAATGAGATTCATACAGTAACAAAGGCTAAGAGTTATAATGTGGAGGCTACAAGATCATGCGACAACTTTTTATATGATGAGTATGTTGATGCTCTATCTTCTTCACATGTTTAGTATTTAGATGACAAAGAAGAGAATTATGATCATTATAAGTAGTAAAGAGATAGCACATTGACTGATACTGTCCTAGATATGTAGTTGAGTGATTTAGATTCACAGTCAAAAAATTTTGGAAGGGAGAGAAAGATCATCACTCGGAAAAGTCCTTCGATAAATAATTTAAGAAGTCTGATAGAGTTTGTCATCCTTCATCTAGATATCTATTATCTTAGTAAATTCTTCTTATAGATCAGTAGGAGACAAAGATCTTTTAGGAGGAACAAACTTAGAGAGATAGAGCACACTAGCATCAGGCTATACATGTTGAGATGACTTTATTAGAAAAGAATGATGCCTATGAGATTTTGACACTTCAAAACTCTCATAGAGAATTAAAGAACAAGTGGGTCTATAATAGTGAACAAACAAGAAAATAACAGATTTCAAATACAAACATGTACTAGTTTTCAAGAGCTTCAATTAAATATAATGGTAATTTTTATTAGATACTTTCTCATTGCTTGAGGATGACTTCTACTAGATTGGTTCTAGTCTTAGTTTCTATCCTAGATTGGGAGCTTGAATACATTGATATGAAAACATTATTTCTTCATGGGGACTTGGCAGAGGAGATGTATATGGAGTTCACAGAAATATTCTATGTCAAGGGTAAACAACATTTAATTTGCATATTGACGATGAGCTTGTATGGATCAAGGTCCCAAACAATTGTACAAGAAGTTTGATTCTTTCATGTGGAGTCATGGATACTAGAAGGAAAGTGCTAATCCATGCATATTCATGAAGAGGTTTCCTAATTGCAATGTCATTATTCTGCTACTCTATATTGATGACATGTTCATAGTTTGGATAGGATGTATGTTTTGATCACAAAATCAAAGATAGAACTTTGAATTTCCTTTGACATGAAGGAGTTGAGACTAAAAAGATATATTCTAGGGATTTAGATCACATATAATAGGAGGCATCACATGTTATGGTTTTCACAATTGAGATATGGTGAACCGATTCTAAAGCAATTCAACACAAGTAGGAGCATGACATGACTTGAGTTTGTTTGCTAAAGGAAAGTGCATATGTTAGAGTAATATGGGACAAAACGTGGCCCACATTGTTACTATCAAAGAATTGGGAGTGTTATTAACTATGACTAACTAAAATAGATCATATAGACCTAAGAAAAGAGTTGATAGAGTTATTAAACTAAGAAATTAAATATAAATAAATAAATAAAATGAGTTGAAGATCAGATTCATGAGGTTTCTAGGATACCAGGTTCACCATTGTGTGACCAATTCATGAGTACTCTCCAAGTAATCTAAATTATCTTGATTGTTTGGATTACACATTTGTATCTTTCCCTAACCACTCTCACAAAGTAGTACCCTACTTAACCTAATTACTAACCCACTCTTGTTGGGTCAATATACAAATTTAAATGGCATGACCTCTATCTAGTAATCTACCTCACAATGAATAGCCCACTCTTGCAATGTGTTATTAATTGTGTTGATAATGCTTCTCCACTTATTAATCCCACTATCAAAGTAATTTAACACTCTAACGCATATTTATGGTGATTAAGCACAAAAAATAGAAAATAAATGAACATCCATTTTCAAAACATGAAGAAAAGACAATCTATTTTAAATTCAAAATAAAGATGCAAAGAGTCAATTTTAGGGTACTCCTGATTTATAAAGAACAAGGGGGTCAAGCCCCTCATGCTCTAAATGAGATTAAAGGAAGGGTTGTAGGAGAACAACAACATAGAAAATAAAATTAGGACATGTAACTAGGTGCTTGGATCTTCCCCTCAGAAGATTTCTATAATGGGACAATATTTCTACATTCAAACTGCTCCTTAGAGGTTGTGAGAATATCATTTGTCAATGAATCCCTATCTACCCTCTATCTATGGTCTCTTGTAAAATGGATTATGTCCTCTTTTCATATGTCCTATTAGGTTTTGAACAAAGAGGCTAAAACACAACTTATCCAGTGAATCATTGAACGTTTTCTTTTTAATTGCGACTATTAGGAAAATTTCATTACCAACAAGTTTCCTCTTTAGTTTACTGGGGAAGAGTTGTCTCTGTGGGACCAAGTTGATTGTTGGGGATATCAAGATTATTTTGTGGCCTTCTAAACCTTCTTTTTAGAGCCACCGAGCTCAGTGTTAGTGGCACTAACTTGACAAGTTGGTGGTATCCAGTCTCATCTTGGTTATACTGACATGAATATATATATAGGAATCTTTTTCTCCTTGTTAGGGTACCAAATTTCTCCAATTGTACGTGATTTGTCTATAATAAAGCAAAAAATACATCAGGAATAATGAAATCCAATTATTTTGATCCAAATGCATTATAACTAAGATAAATGGGTTTACAGCATCTATTATAAGTTATAAAATATTTGTAAAACATGTGAATGCTAGAGAATTTCCTAGGAAAAATGCCTAGAATTGTCCCATGAATTGGTAGGGAATTCATGTGCATCATTTTCTCTATGATTTAATGTTTCTCGTACTTGAGAAACACTACTTTGGATCTAGTTAAAATAGTGAAAAGAAAGAGACATTTTGAACTGATCATCAAAACCATTCTTGAATCTACGAACCCAAACTGGACCTTTCCAATCACAAAGAAAACTGCTACTATATAAGCGACGAATTACAAAAAACAAAACATATGAATTGACTTTATACTACTCAAGAGTGTATCCTAACCAAAAACCATTGAACAACATAAACCATGAGATTTATCAAAAAGGATATGGCCCTATCTGAATATGCTTGGTGCATAGAGAACAACAACAACAATAGGTGTCAGAATACCTACATATGAGGAAGTTGTTGAGGTGTTGTTTTAAGATCAATACTGATGCACTATTCAGTAAGAATGATTCCTCGGTTGTGGTTTTTTCTAGGAACAACAATGTCAAGTGGGTCAAAGGAGAAGGTAATAACAATAATACACAAAATATCTTCAAGTATGAACTTTGTGCAATTAATTTAGCCATGAAAATGGCAAAGGATAAGAAATTTGATAACATGATCATTCAAACTGACTCTTTGTGGCAAAGGATAATGTGATTGAAGGAAACCCAAGGGATAACCTCAAGGTATCTAGATGGACCATGGAGATCCATATGAAGATGAAGAATGTTAGGACCATTGTGAAAGTATCAAGAGAGTCTAATCATGTGGTAGATATGTTAGCTAAGCACCACCAATAAACTAATAGTAGATTTATCTACCATTGCAAGGAGATCTTAGATCAATTTAGATTTGACTAAGGTAATGGTTGTAGTGTTAGCAATTTAAATACATTTTCAAATAATGTAGATTATAAACCCTATTCTAATTTTGCCTGCATGTGGAGGGTGGGATGAATAAAAAACTCCTGACTTCCCAAAAAAATTAGATATTTGAACACACATCTTAGAAAGTTCAAAATATACTAAGTGTATCAAAAGAGTTCCCAATCAACATTTCCCTATTCAAAATATCATCTAAGTGGATATAGTTGCCTAAGTATCATGAAAGAAGGGAAATAAATTAGTGTTAATCTCTGACCTTATAGAGAAGTGGGTGGATGGAATAAGTGGTGTGTAATAGAGTTCTCACATAATCCAAGTCATTTATGCAATAAAATAAAATGATGCCCCTAAATAATGGATGCGATAAAATTTAATGTGTCCTAATACCTACTATACATAGTGGAATGATGCATGTTTTGGATGCCTTGTCCTATCAAAGAGTATAGGTGGAAGGTGTTTAAGTAAACATTCTAGAATCTTGATTCTTAGATAGAACTGATTGCTTTTTAAATTATTTTCCTCCACTCTCATTTATGCTTTTCTAAATATGCATCTTGTTTTTTTTTCACTTATCTTTTAGCCATACCCAAATAATATATAAGCTAGCATTTTTATAACATTATAGAAGTAGTAATGACATTTAAAATTTTTTTCTCCTTTTACCCAGAAAATATGTGTGAAATATAATTACACATTTATGAACAACGCAATGCAAAAACTACTTATTTGCACGAACTGTTCAAATTTTAGATGCAAAATTTGAAATTATATGCTTCCTATCATTCCATGTAATGAAAACAATGTAGTAAAATGACATGATTATTTATTTATCTTATGGTGGTGATGGAATGAAAAGAAGGTGGATGAAAACATGTGACTATGAGACATATTTTTCTTAAACATGCTACATATCCCTTCTATTGAATCATGTATCATAGTTATCTAAAACGTATTCCTTAATTAACATAAAAGGTCAGACTATTGTTTAATTATATTTGACTCATACACCATCTTCATTCAAAAGCCAAGGGAAGATTAGGTGTCAATTTTGACACATATGCCTTTGGATTGGATATTCCACTAACTTCATAATGTGATGTAATTTGATCAAGCATATTCAAATTTTAAGGGTTAAAAAACAAACCATTTATTCGATTGACACATGTGAGCATTTAGTTGTAAAACCACTTTTACACTAGATAGTTTTGGATTACAAGAAACAAAGATAAAAACAAAATTGAAATCAAACATTCAACTAAGGATAAAAATAGAAAGTAATATAGAAATGCAAAATGAGATATATGCTAGATTTATCTAATTCCATAACCCCAAGATTGAATTCAACAATGTAACCATTATCAAAATTCAAACCTATAGTTAGAATGGGTGTACCAAATATGCAACTTCCATGTGGAAATAAAGTTCCCAATGGCAAGTTTAGATCTAATGGATAGAAAATGATGACATCAGTGGTGAATGTGGTTAGCTAGTGAAGTAGCCTTGGCTCCAATAATGGTCATAGAGAGTTTATTGTGTGTACTCCACTTGTTGCAAGCACTGATGGATGTTGTACTAGTTTCTCAATAGGAGACACTTATTAGAGATCATCCTCTACCGGTGTGTGACGAACTACTCTTGGTTCTGGAATATCCTCCCTTGATGTGATGCTACCTGGGTCATCATCTGCTATTATTGTTATTGTCCTATATGAATTGAACTAAGCATGTTGTACATTCTCTCAAAGAAATATGGTCTGGTGTGTGACTGAGAAGGGGTCAAGGAAGAAGCCTCACGAAAGTGTGGCAAATTATGTGGCCTCATGTGACTCCATACCAATGTGGATGCCATTTCCATGACCTCATCATTATCCTCATTCTTTGATACCTTGTGGGCATCCTCCTGGTTCTCATCAATGTATCTCACATCATCATGTGGATATCATTTATGATCTAGATCGGTTATGTCAAAGACAATATCTTAAAGCTCATGCTCTCCCATCTGGATATGGAATGGATATTGTCTTTCTACAGAGTGAAGAACTTGGTGTTGCTGAAGTGGTGCAAGTTCAAATTCCTATTTGACTCCACTTCATGGAATTAGGAGAGGTCAAGTTTGAAATACATGGAGATCCACTTGATGAGATGAACAAAATGGTCATGAATCTTCCTCTTCTTAGTTTTGGCCATTGAGTATGCATGTGCCCAAAACAATGTTCCAAGGTTGAGCTTCTCTCTTACTAGTGAGAGGAATGTGCAAAATACGTAGAGGTGTATCATTTGGACCTTCCTTTATTCCCGTGTGCACTTACTATTCATTTTTATATTAACTTTTACATGACTTATTAATATTAAAATGTGTTACTCAATTGTATCCAATAAGCGTAATTTTAACTTTTTTGAATGATTTATCATACTTCAAGTACTTATGTACATTTTTGTGCGATTGAGCACAAAAGTCTCATAGACTCGGTACTACTGACTTAAAAAGTTGGTACTAATGACTTTGTATCAGAGAAAGAGCAGATTCAACCCCTAGACTAGGTACTATTGATTCCAAAAGTTGGTAATACTGAGTCTGCCCGATCAGGCAATCTAAAAAATCAAGTTTAATCCAACAGTTGAGGATTTATTTCACCCTAAGTCACTTTTATGACTTAAGGGGATTTCGGCCAGACCTAGGTAATCAAGTTCTATTCCATTGCAAGACAAAGATGAAACAAAAGAGGAGAATGAGGAGGAGAACGACACGTTCGGGATGTTTTGGGCACGTTCACTGGGAAGAATTCACAGATTGTGGATCCTTTCATCTATGGGGAGCATCGTAATCACATTTTTCTAGGGGGTTCATCGGTTTTCTATATTCTCCATGTTTTTCCTTCTTCTTAGCATGTTTTTGTCCTTGGAAACCATGAGGGGCTAATCCTCATGTTATTTAGGACCCGGGAGTAGCCGGGTTGTACAATGTATATGTATCTTTTGTATTAGTATATTGTTTTCTCCTTATTGTAGGGCATGTTGCTATGAATACATATTGAATTGTCTATGTTGTGCACCATAGGTGATTAATTAGATCCTTAATAACTTTGGGAGGAGTATTAAGGATTGGAAATCCATAGTAACACACATTTTATATCGCCCTTTGGGAAAGGTGGATTACGAATGTGAAGAGATCACCTAGAGATTATTCATAAAGAACCTAACTAATCAACCAATTACTACGGAAAAGAGATTGGCATTAGCGTAGGTAGTGAACTACAGTGTGGGAGTGGGTAGTTCTTCCACAAGATCTTTGTCTAGGAGTGGTAGGAAAATATATTAATATTAGATTAAAATTGTAGTTTCAATCATGGTGAAACAATAGTCCTAGAGAAATTCTTCTCATTGTGATCACAACCCATCAAATTAGTTTTCATTCTTGTTGTTAGTTTAATAACCCTTAAATCAAAGTTTGATTTATCTTAGCTGATCGAAAAGTAGTTATTAGTAGTTTCTTGAATTATGTTTCCTTGTGTTCGATATTTGGACCTCTTTGACCTATATTACTTTGATGCATACGCTTGCATTTTACACGTACAGTTTAGTCTTGTCATTTTTTTGGCACTGTTGCCGGAGAAATGGCATATTAATTCAAGCACTACGAGTGTTATAATTGGCCACACTAGGCCACCTTTTTTATATTCTTTCCACAGATGAATTACAAATATTTTCTTAATTCAATCACTAGTATCTTGTCTCACATTGAATTTATAAATTTCAAGTACTAGTGCATGGTTCACACACAAACCACTAATTACACTCCCACAAAAAATCTACAACTGGAAGGTATGAGTGTATGGGAGAAGATCAAGGCATCATCCTCAACAACTCATCTTGGGCCAATCAATTGACAAGCGATACATGCGGGAAGCTACAAGATTGATCTTGGGATGGTGGCATTGGTTAAGCAACAAGTTTTCCATGGCCACGATACTAAAGACCCAATGACTCACATCAACAATTTTGTTGGAAGTTGTGACATGGTGAAGATAGACAAGGTTCCCGCCACCGTGATATACATAAAGTTGTTTCCATCATCCTTGGCAGACCATGCTAAGTCATGGTTTCAGTAACCTCAAGCTGGATTCCATAGAGACATGGGACCAGATTGTAGATGCTTTTTTTGAGCGTTACTTCCCTCCATAAAAGATGAATGAATTGACACAAAAGATTTACAACATCAAGCAATAGGCTGAAGAGTCATACTCAGAGGCTTGGGATTGCATTTAGAATATGTTGTGGATGGTTCCTCACCATAATATAGATTTATATGGCCAAGAAAAGACCTTCTATTATGGCCTACAACAGGGTGAGAGGACCACCCTGGATAGTGTAGGAGTTTGATTTCTCTTGAACAACATGCCTTCTAGATGTCATGAGATCCTGAAGAATGTGGCTAAGAACTAGTCATGGGGTGATGAAAGAGAACAACCGACAATCATTACAAGCACTGAAGAATCTAAAGTCATCTCTGTATTGAATAATAAGCTTGACCTGATCGCCATGAAGTTGTACCAGAAGGATGTAACATCATCTGGGGGTGAAGAAGAGAATTGTATGTATATGAACTAGAAACATAAGTAGGACAAGGGCTCTAGTAAGATTGACAAAATTGAGAACATGTTATGAAAGTTGGTGAGCAAAAATGAAGCACTTATGGGTCAGATACAGAGGGAGTTGCAAAACCAAGGTGCCTAAATCCACAACATTGAATATCAAATGTCTCAGTTGGCAGCACAAGTAGCTTCCTTGAAAGAGTCCATTCAGCAAGGATCACCTGGGAATGTAGCGGTAGACCATCAACATCACTAAGAAAAATTCATCTCTGTTGTTGAAGAGAGAGAACATCATACCGAGGAGGCACCCAAGAAACACACTCGGGAGTTTGATTGGGTGTATGTGCCTAAAGTCCAATTTCCTCATAGTCTATTAGGATTACCAGGAGGATGCAAAATGCCAGTGGACAATGCACTTCAAAGTCCCAATCCTATTAAATCACTGACTACAGTTCCAGAGAGGGTACCTATTCAACAAGAGCAGGTGAAGGTTTTACTACGCAGTGGAACAGTCACAGTCAATAAAGGGGCACCCACAATTCATAAGGAACATCCACCGGTAACACCACCCACAGAGGATGTGCCTATTTCTACTCCAGGAAGTGGTGCTGAAGAAAGCTTAGGGGAGGAAGTTCATAAATGGCCATATATTCCCCCACAAAAGTTAGTATAAAGTCAGATGTGCCATACCTAGATAGTCTAAAGCTGAGGAAAAAGGAAGCATAGTTCAAAATGTTCCTGGACATATTCTGAAAGCTCCACATCAATTTTCCATTGGTGGAGGTGATAGAGCAAATTCCTTCTTAGTGGAGAATTTTGAAAGATTTCATCAACAAGAAGCGAAGGATGAAAGACAGATTTTGTATAGGTTGATGAGGTGACGAGTGCACTGATCAACGAGAATATACCAAATAAGAGGAAGGATCCAAGATGTTTCTACATTCCATGTGCAATAGATGGTAAACACTTCAAGCAGGCACTATGTGATTCGGGAGTGAGTATTAATCTCATGCCTATTACATCTTTTGAAAGTTAGGATTGAAGGAACCAAAAAGAACATCCATGGCAATCGAGTTGGCAGATGGCTCTATAGTGAGTCCATATGGGATATGTGAGGATGTGTTGGTTAAATTCGACAAGTTCATCTATCTGGTTGACTATGTGGTGATGGATATGAAGGAAAAGAAAGGGCCTGAGATGTTGCTAGGGAGGCCATTCCAAGCAATGGTAGATGTGATAACTGCCATTAGAAGAGTATATTTAACACTCAGGATAGATGATGATAGAGTGGAGTTTATGCTTGTGGATGAATCTTCACCACCATCTCAAGACAACTCGAGTTGAGGAGGATCATTCATGTCGAGCCTAGGACATTTAACAAGGGCACTTCTTGGGAGACATCCAATTTCATTTTAGTCATATACATTTTGTTAGGACCTTTTGTAAAGTAATTTTTGCACTTATTTTGTTAGATTTTTATTTGATGTAAAGAAGGTACCTTGATGCTCTTGTTTTGTGTGTAGGTAGGGCCAAAGTCAGTACTACCGAGTCCATACTTGGTACTACCAACTCCTTATCAGTTAAAATTTTGCACTCTCTATAGAAAGTCAGTACTATTGACTTTCACAGTTGATATTGCCAAACTTTTTCTTAAAAAATCACCTGAAACCTAAAATAAAGTTGGTACTACTGACTCCAAAATTGGTACTACCGACATTTTTCAGCAAAATGGTGTCAAAAGCTATAAGAAGTTGGTGGCACCACCGATACACATGTCAGTGGGCACCAATTTTCAAACCTCAAAGAAGGTGAGAGAATGCCATATCTTGATGCCAGAAAGATAAAAATTAGTGGTACCAACAACATGGATATATGCTTGCACAACTTTATCCTATGATCCACCAATCATCCACCTCCACCACCCTTCAGAGCATCTTATATACCCATTCCACCTCTAGGTTTGGATTTTTTACTTTGAGGACATGGTCAAATTCAAGCTTAGGGGACGTAGGTGTTGGGACGGCATTATCTTCCATTTTTACTTGGTTTTAGTTTTTATTCTTGTAACTTTAGGATCCACAATCTATCTAGAGTAATGTAGAGTTTAAATTTGTTTGTTCCTCATAATTATCATGCGTGCTTTCAAGTTTACAATGTAAATTGAAAATCATTTTTTGGGCTTAGTTGTGAGTACATGAATAATCTCACTTAGAGGAAGTGTATGTGTTAGTCAGCTTAAGGACATTTTGATATGAATGGACATCTTAATTATTCATAAAATATGGATGAATATGGGGTTTGAGCTTGAATTGATCAAACAGTTAAAAGGACCTCAAATTCAAGTTTAAGAAAGAAACCCTAAGGCCACCCTGTACACAGGTCATAAGAGAGGGACATATCATAAATTCATGATAGGCTTTGTCTCTTAGTTGTGTGATTCTAGCCATCCTCCACTCATTATTGACTTGCCACCTTAAGATGAAGGAGTACTCCAAATTATTTCTTCTTGTTGCATTGCATGGCATAATAGGTGACATATAAGTTAGTTTGCTTTTATTGCATTCATTACAAAAATGAAAAAAATACCAAGTTGTGTACTTCAACAATTTATGTACACATCATTCTAGTTGCATAAGCAATTACATGTAGATTGCATGCAATTTTCATCATTCATTACTATATCATGTGGGTATCTTTTTCCTTCAAAATTTGAGTGTAGGGATGCACATCCATACCCTCAAAAAAAGAAGGAAAAAATGAATGATATGTAGTAAAGCCCAAGCATAACATTGCATCATGCTAAAATAATGGGCCAAAAAAAAGAATAGAAAAAGAAAAACAAAAGATTTAGTTTATGTTTTAAAGTTAAGAGGGAGAAATGATGCCCTCAACTCTTCACCAAAATGAGAGAAGCATACACATGATGGATTCTTTTATTTGAATTTTTTCTCATCAAATTGACAACATCTTTTGACTCATGCATCATTCAACCAAGAAAGTAGGCATTAAGACTCATGCATTTATGATTCTTTTCACCATATAGGACCATCATGCTTTATTTTGCATAAATTATTTGGATCCACTTGTGATTTCAGGACCACAAGAGTCTCACAAATTTGGTACTACCGACTTCAAAAGTTGGTACTACCGACTTTGTATCAGAGACATAGCAGATTTGACCTCCAGAGTCGGTACTATTGAGTCCAAAAGTCGATACCATCAAGTGTGCCTGATCAGGCAGTCTGGAAAATCAAGTTTAATCCAATGATTGAGGATTTATTTTGCCCTAAGTCACTTCTATGACTTAAGGGGAGTTTGGCCAGACCTTGGTAATCAAGTTCTATTCCATTGCAAGACAAAGATGGCACGGGAAAGGAGAACGAGGAGGAGAACTGCACGTTTGGGAGGTTCCGGGCACGTTTGGTGGGTCGAATTCACGAATTGCGGATCTATTCGTTGACATGGAGCATCCTAATCATGTTTCTCCAAGGGGTTCATCGGTTTCTATGTTCTCCACATTTTCCTTCTTCTTAGCATGTTTTTATCCATGGAAACCATGAGGGGCTAATCAACGTGTTCTTTAGGACCCAAGAGTAGCCCAGTTGTACGCCGTATATGGATCATTTTTATTAATATATTGTTTTCTCCTTATTCTTGGGTATGTAGCTATGAAATCATATTGAATTGTCTATGTTGGGCACCATAGGTGATTAATTAGATCCTTAAGAACTTTGACAGGAGGATTAAGGATTGGAAATATATAGTAACACACCTTTTATATCACCCTTTGGGAAAGGTGTCTTACGAATGAGAAGAGATTACCTAGATATTATTCATAAATCATCTAACTAATCAACCAATTACTATAGAAATGGGATTGGCATTAGCATAGGTAGTGAAATACACTAAGGGAGCAGATAGTTCTTTCTATAGGCTCTTTGTGCAAGAGTGGGAGGAAAATATATTAATCTTAGATTAAAATTCCAGTGTCAATCATGGTGAAACTATATTCCTAGTGAATTTCTTCTCTTCGTGATCACAACCCATTAAATTTGTTTTCTTTCTTACATTTAGTTTAATAACTATTAATTCAAAGTTTTCTTTAGCTTAGTTGATCAAAAAGTAGTTAGTAGTAGTTCCTTGAATTATGTTTCCCCATGTTCGATATATGGGCCTCTTTGGCTTGTATTACTTTAACACGTACGCTTGAGTTTTACACGTACAGTTTAGTTGTGTCAACAAGTTGTTCATCAAAAGTTACTGAAGAAGATGAGAAAAGGGATGCTTGAATAGGTGACACTAGAATGATGCCAATTTATATTTGTATGGACTTACATATTTTTCCATCTTGTTCCATGCCATAGAATGGTCTAAGTATTTGGGGAAAAATCTCATTCCATGGTTGGAAGACCCAAAGGTTGTGTCTAACACCTCTGATGTGAGATGGTGGATCATAATGTAGAGCAATGAGATTACACGACTAGCCTCCCATCATTTCTCCTGCGTGGTGTGAGTGGAAACACATATCCATGAACTCCATGAAAACCAACATAATCACTGAGTACAATGACCATTGCCCAAGAAGGGATTTTTGTTTGTCATCTCCTGGTATGTGCATCCTTGCATTGGTAGTTGGTGAGGTAAGCAGCTTGATGAAGGGAACATCACTATAATAGGTGGTATCTCGATCATGATTTTCTAGCTCGACATAGTGTTTCTTTTTCTTATCGCTTCTAAGAACCAGATGTGACTCGGGGATGATATGGGAAGAAGCTATTGTAGATGAAGTGCCTTGCTAATAGGTTTGCTTTCCCACCATTGAAAAAGATGAAGAAGAGTGGTAGACCATTGTAGGAGTTTCTCATTGAAGAAGAACAGGAAGAATCATGTAAAAGAGTGCACGAGAGAGTATTGCATGAGCTATGATAAATCCAAATGAATCTTCCTCCTTATATAGGAGGAGAGGTGCCTCATCAGAGAAAAGTTAATGCCACCAGCATGGAATTTAGAAGTACATCATGCAACCTTATCCATGTGTTCTTGTTATCTTTCATTGGTAAAGTTGACCTTGATCGCTTGAGGTATCAACCCATGGATCCATCCATGTCAGTGGTACCGACTCCGAAGAAGTGGTGTGCATTGATGCTCGATCTTTGTTGGATGTGCAATCTAGTGGTCATTTGAATGGATTCCATGGATAGCTCTTCCACTCAGTTTTGATGGGACCAAATGGAATTTTGTTTCTACTAAGAGTTACATGTGGATCATGCAATAACCCATCAATAAACAAAAAAAATACTTTTAGTTGTACTGGCACGGTTAGTGCGCATGTTAAACATAAGTGATTGCATCATAGTTGTAAAGGGACTCATTCAGGCCCAAATGTCAAACTCAAGGAATTGAAACTTTTAGAAACTACTACTAACTAAAATGGATTAGTTAATCTTAATAAATGAGTTGATTTGGTGATTATAAACTATGAATGAGATTTATAAGTGCATAAATTAAAAAGAATAGCATATTGGATGAATGGATCCTTTAGGATATCAATTTTACTATGGTATCAACCTATACATGAATTCTATTAGATCAATTCAACTTATTTTGCTTCCTTATGCTAATCATGTGTAGCTTGTACTATCTTGTTTCACATCATAACACATTGTTAAGCCTAGTTGCTAGTTTGATTTTGTTGCATCAATATAAAGACTAAATACTAAACATTATATTTGGACATTTACAATTGTTACCCCTCTTTCACAACATGTAATTGATTATGGTGGTAATGGATTTTCTAACTTTCAACTTGACATTTAAAATACTTAACAATCCAATAATAATGGTTATCAAGCATAAATAGGACAACAACTTTTCTATTATCAAATTCTTGCATAGTATTGAATCAAAATTTGAACATGCAAAGAATTAAAAGCTGACTACATCCTAGTCCTTAAGAATGTGGGCTTAGCCCCTCATGCTCAACAAAGAATTAAAAGATGGGAGGAAAGAGAAGGAAGCCATAGAAACCTCATGAAAGGTTTATCCGGTCTCTTGGTCTCCTCCTTATTGGGCTCTGGTTCCTCCACGGACGGTCAGTGGGATATCCTCAAGATGAGATGCCTCCAATTTAATCTATCTGGATGACATGCCTTGCCTCCTAGTATGATGCATCTGGGTGTTTGTCCCCCTTTGGTTTATATAGGTGGAAGTAGGGAACAATTTGTCCATGGGGTGTCAAATAATTTTTGTTTTAATGTTGGTCATGAAGAAAATGTCGGTGCCACCAACTTGATTTGGTGCCACTGACTCTTCACTTTTTTTTCCAACTAGGGAAAATCTCAATGCCACTGACATGGGTTGGGGGATACGGAGAAATCATCTTAATTCTTCCACTCATTTCTTGTAGATACTTTTTTTCCTATATTTTGTCCTTCTCCTTCTCATGTTGGTGACAATGACACAAGTTAGTGCTATCTACTTTCTTATATTTTCGTTTGGTCAATTCTATAATAAAGCAACAATATATAAGGAATATTATAAAATAAATCAGTATTGGCCTAAATACATGTATAGAAAATGTTGATGCATAAAGGTCATTGTAGGAATTGTAGAAAAAAATTTGATAAAACATATCAATATGAGAAATTATCCTTAAATCATACCTAAATAAGCCCCAATTTTGTATGAATAATCCTATTTACCAAACTTCCCTATGTTTGCATCTTGTTCTCCATCGAGAAATACTACTTCGGATTTATTTGAATAAATCAAAAGTGAGACACATATATAAACTAAATCATTCTAATCATCCTTGACTAAATGCTCTCAATGTGCTCCCCTCCAATACAAAGCAAACAACTACTATACAATCAGCCAATATGGAAAACAAACATTGAATTAGACTTTGTAACACATCAGTAAGCCCACATAGATATATATAATGGAAAGCCTAAGTTGTACTGAGTGTGTCATAGAAAACCCCCCTATCTACATAGATCTATTAAAAAATGTCATCTAATATTGATGTAGTTTCCTAAGTATGATTGAAAGAAGTAAAAAAATTATTTATCAGTGGGTACCATATAGATCAATGGGCAGACACAATGGGAGGCATGGAAAATAGAAATCATGCATAACCCAAGTCCTTTTGAAAATGAAAAAAATTGATGTACCTAAATTATGAATGAAGTTGAATGTGTCCTAATGCTAATACCTTTGGTGGAATGATGAATGTTGTATGCCTCATCCCAAGTATGAGTTATGGTAGAATTTG
Source organism: Alisma plantago-aquatica (assembly GCA_963693085.1). Taxonomy (NCBI): domain Eukaryota; kingdom Viridiplantae; phylum Streptophyta; class Magnoliopsida; order Alismatales; family Alismataceae; genus Alisma; species Alisma plantago-aquatica. The sequence goes on from OY856410.1 coordinate 589,922,517, forward strand.
ATTTAACATAGGATTTCACAAACTTATTTCTTATACAAGAGATACTTGATTCATTTACTTTTCATCCTTCATCCTCCATTATCTTTTTTCTTTCTATTTTCTTTTATTTTCCTTTATTTTGCATTTTGTGTTCGCTATACAAATTAATATGAATGCTAAGGCAGATTATAGCTTGGAGAAGAAGTAAGGATTTATATTAACTTTCTTCCTATGTATTTAGAAAAAGAAGTGGAAGATATTGTGGCAACACATCCCGCTATCACACAGACAACAAGGTGTTACGCGAAAATGTGCAAAAATCACCATAACCACAGATTATCAAAAATACGAGTTAATTAAAACCGATTGCGAAAAGCTGATAAACTAAGAAACTATTACATTTAGGTCCTCTTACTGCAAAGATTCAGGTTATATAAGCACATACAAGCCTTGATACGTGTCCACAGCTTAGAGGAACAACTGTCCTACCATCACATGGGTTCATCACCTGTTTATGCATACATAACGGACCATATCCGACCACCAGCAGGATATACAAAACATCAACAGCTATACATCGTGAAACAACGTAAAAACACCTCCAAGGACCTGAGAGTACAGGGATGACTCTAAAACTCTACTAAAAAACATCCAAAACAGCAGCATATCCATCTCTTGCCTTCTACTGCTCATCTTGCTACTCGACTGCAACTCCGCGACCACCACCACGTCTAGCTCGAACACCTAAAAAGGGTGTAAACTAGAGGGGTGAGACACACAGTCCCAGCGAGAAACATAACTCCCCGTCAAAACTACAAAACCTCAGAAAGGATAAAGCAACAACAGTAGATAACTGATAAGAGGTATAACAAGAGCAATTTATAAAGTAAAGCTTTTCATACCGTCAAGCTTACCAGATGTACGGAAGGCATATCACCAAATATCTCTTTTATGGAACATGATTAACAAGATAAGATTTATAGGGTCTTACCACATAACATAGGAACATATAAGTAACTGCAAAGTATAGCATGATTAACTACACAAGCAAGGCCTCAACCAATGTTCTGTGTTTTGCCTTAAGCAGTAAATACTATACAGCTGGATTACGTATTCTTATGCCCTGAGGAAGTGAACCGTACCGTTCAAATCCAACCAATGGCTGTGAAACCCGGAGTCAGTGCCATACAAGGTCAATGGAAGAGCCGGACTCCAAGACCTCCCACCTCGCAGTCAGTGCACGAGAACCAAAGAAGGACCGCAGTCTCATGCTTAAGTGGCCTTAGCCACAGGGTTAGGCTACCCTCTGCCTAGCCTGCCTCGGTACAGGTATCGACGCTAGTGAAACTGAGCCACATGCCTATTCACCGTGCTCTGAGCCATGAACGCATTCATGCTCCCACATCACATATCCTGAGCCATGGGCCGGTTCACCATGCTCTTATCATACTTGGGATACGGGCTTGAATCCGCACCCTGGAGTCTACAACTGAAGTTGCACTCTTACCTCCTCACTTTAGGCTAGGAAAACCTCACATACTCAACAATATGCGCTCCGAGTTAACCCGTAGGAGAACCCGTTTCACCATCACCAGCTCCTGACGATGATGGATCTATGTCCAGGGCAACTACATGATATATTCCACTGTGATTAATTAGTATCTTTTATGTGGATTGCAAGATTCAACCAAGTTGTATAACATGCAAACTATAACAAGAATAAACAACATATAACTCAATATTATGCTTTTATTGCAATCAACATCATCCTGATCCATCACAAGGATCCAAAATTACATGTTATCACTTGGCCTCTTCCCAATTATCTAGATCCATCTCAAGGATCATCACATTGCCATGGGATCTCAATCCCTCATCACATAATGTCACTGCCTCTCAAGGCATTCTCATAAACTTAGGTACTTTAGTCAAACTTAGGTCCTTAGACCAAAACACATCATATATGATACCTCATCATCAAAAGTAATTATTCAAGCAGTGTTATTCAATTACATATACCTCATAGCCCTTGACCTGGCTATGCAACTGCATGGAACACCTGCATGGTTAGTATGTACAATCATCATAGACTAACATAAAGATCATATTATCAACATAGGGTGACATTGATGTTCTATCAATCATACCTCAACTTGTGACCATAGACATTGATCATATTATCAAGAAAAGCATCTTACATGCTTACCTTTCCTTATCATTATACATAATGTCAAGTTGATCACCTACATATGTAAAGGCATGTTATGTTACATAGATGAGCTCTACCATACAATCACCATCAAGCATAATGAGAGCCACCATCTTAAATAAACGTGATAGCAAGAACAACATCTTAACATATCGTTTCCCTAAGGGACATGACCCTCACCAAAGGCACCCACTACCCTCACCAAAGGTGGTATCGGGCAGGGCACCCTCACAAGAGGTGGTATCGTGCAGGGTGTTCTCCCCTATCGCCCAACACTACAACCATACAACGGTAAAACCAAACCAGTCTCATAACGGCCAAACATCAAGTAAGAGTGTCGACTAACAACTCGAGATGTAATGTGCAACAGAGACCCCAGACATAATGTGCACAAGCCTAATGTGCAACCTGTGTATCGGGCACCTCTTCTAGGCAACTCAGTGTCACACAACGCTGTGTCGGGAAACAATGCATTGTGCACTAGATTACTACCTTGGACTAAGCATATCGGCCAACACCCAAGGTAAGGAATGTCCAGATTGCAATGCCTCAATGTTCAAGGTGATGACAACACCAAGAAACCAACTGAGCTTAGGCATGTTGGGCAGGATACCCAACCAGGTGTGACACTCGTCACACACACAAGGGTAAGAGTCAGGTGTGACGCTCATCAAGTGTCATCCAAGGGCGTATCAGGCACTTGAGCCAAATGTGTCGTGCACCTTACTGATAACGACAACCAAGGTGTGCAACAAAGAGAGCGTAATGCCCCGCAACACATGCTATCGGCCAACACACACACAGGGCTAGGGCCAAGGGGTGTCACCCTCCACAGGACTAACTAGCAACGCCTATACAACGTCAGAGCATAACAAGGGGTAAGGGTATCGGGTAGAGCATTCAGCAGAGAGGGATGCCTGACACTCAAAGTGTAATGTCTATCTCGCAAAAACAAGATTAACTAATGCATAAGCGTTCTTTAAGCAGTGGGTTACCAAAAATCACTAAAAAATAAAACTTTTTGTAAAGAGATCTTTAATCGGTAAAACTTTTTCATAAAGAAACATGATAAGTTATTTACAAACTGATCCATCAGTACATCTCTGTAATGTCACATCTCGAGGTTACAACCATCAACTGCCTTGTTAATTGTACAAGGCAAGATACAAAAATCTCGAGGCACTGAGCCAAAATCTCGAAAGCACTAACTACTACTCCGAGGACCTGAGAGTACAGAGATGACACATAGGACTCTAACTACATCTATACATGGCATAATAGCCAGTGTCTCCACCTGAGACTTCATTGTTGTCCCTGCTACTATTGTTGCTGCCCTTCACCTACTGAAGGATTCCTGCCTCCTCGTCCACGTCCACCTAAAAATATGATTCTCATGGGGTGAGACAATTGTAAAATTGCCCCAGCGAGAGATATAACTCTTCACCAGAAACATCATTATTGCAACTTAAGAAATAAATGTACACAAAGAAGTTATATTTGTTTAGCAACAGTTAATTCAATGTCTTACAGATTAGCCATTCTTCCTATTAAAAGCAATACAGCTATAATTTGATAAAACAACATGTCACTTATCGTTTAAGGAAAATGAAGAACATGTACAACACTTATTTACTCTAAAATCATTACCACAACATTAAATCTCTTCAGGCTTAGATCATATATCTAATACTTGGTATTATCACTGTCTATAGCCATACTCTTTTCACAAGGTGTTAGGATCTTAGTCCCTCATCTTATCAAGTATATTTCTACTTTTTAAATAAGTTCATTATCATGATTATAGAATCTAGGTATTTGAATTCATAACTCACCATAGAACAATTACTTCCACTTATTAGGTAATTTCATATCTTCATATGATTTGAACCAATAGCATCATAATTCTTGTTACATAAAACGTTGCACATAGTTCACAAACTCATGAAGATCTAAGATGATTAGCACATTATGTCACACATAGGACTATTAATTGTAGATTACTTTTTTACTAAGCAACATAGCATATGAAGATTGATAAGGCCTACAGAACATATTCAGTATAGATAACATCATAGCTCATACCTGTCTATGCTCATCATCTCAACATATCTGCATGATTAGTAATCATGATACCATTACCTAACAGTACTATGCACTACAAGGGTTAATTACATTCATAACCCATTAGTCTATATTTGAGCTTTACAAAGGATTATCCTGTAATAGAATTTCACATAGTAACACCCTGTATTAGGGTCACATCACATATTTTTAACATTGGGATATCAATCCCTAACCATCTCATCATTGTGATTTAGGAATATGGGTGTTCGAAACCTTGAATCATCATAATACTTGTTACCAAGTAACATCTTATCATTCATTCAAATTACAATATGACCTTTAATTATAACAATGCATATATTTCTCATGGCTCATTCAATCTATCAAGCTCATATGTTACCACTTACCAGATAACATAGCATAGAATTACTCTTAAAGCTTATAAAGTGTTTTCAATGCATATGACATCATAATCCTTACCTGGATATGATCATCTCTTTATGAAAACCTGTATGGTTAACATTTACTGATAGCATGCACATTGTAACTATATCAACACATTACAAGTTCTTTCCAAATTCAATATAGAATACCACAGTCGTGCTATCTTGCACGGTCGTGTAAGAGAGGATTCATTATGACCGTGTCATATCACCACGGCTGGTTTCTAGGGTTAGGATTCTCATTCAATCCAATTAGAGTTATTAAACCTCTTAGCTTGATTGGGAATAGTAATTCCTTATCTCATACTTCAATCATAGAGTTTCATGCTTAAAAACACAACCCAAAATTAGGGTTTTCTTGTTCATATCATCACATCACCCTAGATTAGGGTTTACTATTCATTTTACATCATATTACCCTAGATTAGGGTTTACTATTCACATTATAGTGAATTGAGGTCATTCCATTATCATATATGAAAATTACTTTCACTAATGCCCTCAATAAGGTTAAGATTCGTTAATCATCATGATTAGGGTTTCCATGATCTCACTATGAAGGATCATACCCTAGTTATGTGTATCCATATATGTTGGAGGTATATTACTTGATTCTCTTACATATAGGAAGTCTTCTCTCCCCTCTTACTAATAGATGATGTTTACATCACCCTTGATTAGACTAAGTCAAATCAACTTTGATAACATAAGTCATGTCATCACCATTATGGTCATTAGGGTTTTCTTGATCAAGGGGTACTAGTCACATTAACCCACTAAGGGTACTTTTGTAATGTTCACCATTGACCATCACATGCATCAATCAACTGATTATTTGTTCCCTTAAACACTTTAGGTACCTTTAGGGTTTAGGTTAATCAACTAATAAACCATCTTGACCACTTAGGCATCAAACATTCTTGACCTTAATAGACCCCAAACGGTTTTGCACTTTCAACCTCCAAACGATTTTGAAACCATATGGAGTTGTTGACCATTTGGTCCCTTTGACTTTTAAGACTGCATGGCCAAGTACACCATCAAGACCATTTTCCCTAGGAGAGGTGAAGACTGTTTGGTCCCGTTGACCGTTTGGCCAACTTTGACTTTTGAAACCGCATGGAAAAATCGATCTTGAAACCGCATGGCCACCAAACGGTTTGAAACCGCATGACCACCAAACGGTTTGAAACCGCATGACCACCAAACAGTCTTGGGATCGTTTGGTCCCAAATGGTCTTGAGACTGTTTGGACTCAAATGGTCTTGAGACTGTTTGGCCCCAAATAGTCTTGAGACCGTTTGGACTCAAACGGTCTTGAGACCGTTTGATCCAAACACCCTCAAAACCGCATAGACTAAAAAGTGCCTCAACCTATCCAATTGAGTTAGGGTTTCTAAAGTTGAACCCCTCAATCGATCATGCAAAGGTTAGCCACTCATCAATTGAGTCAATTAGGTAAATCCTCAACTGATTTAACCCTCAATTGAACCTCAATTGGTCACCAATTAGGGTTTGGATTGATTGGATTAGGGTTTGAAATCGATCATCATTCAACATGCATCCACTTGAGCCTAATTGATGTTGAACCCATTGAACCATCACTCAATTGGGTCATGACTTGACCCAAAACGGTCTTGGGATCGTTTGGACATCCTCCAAACGGTCTTGAGACCATTTTCCCATTATAATATCAAAAACCAAATCATTCACTCAAGGGTTAAACCCTAATTTAGGTCACAAAATCAGCACTTGATTATTCAACAACTTGATGTGAATGGTCCCTCAATTGATCAACCCCACTTAACCCTAGACCTCAAAACGGTCTTGGGTGATCACCAAACGGTCTTGAGACCGTCTGGGTGATCCCCAAATGGTTTTGAAACCGTTTGGTCCACTCAACCCAAACTTCAACATGATTGCACCATTGAAATCAGGAATAAACCTGATTAGGGTTTAGGTGACTAATGTGCCTTCAATTGGTGATTTACTTAGAATTAGATGATGATTTTGGTGGGTGATTAGTCCATAATGTCTACAGAAGATCTCCAAATGGTCAACACTTGGTCAACTCATCCAAACGGTCTTGAGACTATTTGCTTCACACGTTCTTGTGAAACCATTTGTCCTTCAAACGGTTTTGAAACCATTTGCTTCCAAACGGTTTTGTGCAAGAGGTGGAGGACCGTTTGCTAAAGTAAGATCAGGATGAACTTTGGAAATAATGCCATCTTCTTATACCTTGAGAACATGGACTGTTCTTCACAGATTTGGTTGCAAGAACACATAGAAGAGTCTAAGAAAGGGAAACAAGCAACATTTTCATAGGAAGAAGATGCATAAGTAAAGCTTTAAGTTTTAGAGTTATAAAACCCACCTTAGGATCTGATCTAGAGCTCCAATATCCGTAGCTTTAATGGTGGATGAAGCTCCAAAGGTCTTCCAAGGTCCGTTTCTCAAGATTTAGATGAAGAAGATGGCTAGAAAGAAGATTTGTGTAAAAAAGATTAACAAACCAACCTTGTAGCAAGATTTCCTTCATGAATTTGAGCTAGATGGTGATCAAAACTTACCCAATCCAGTTTGGTCATCCTCTTCTGCTCCTGAGCTCCTTCTTAGTCGGCTAAAGCAAAGAGATAAGTGAAGGGATGAAGGGAAACGATCCCTTGATTGTGGAAAGGAGTTTGCTTATATATTTTTGGTATATTTTCAAGGCAAGGAAGGTTATTTCCTTTATTTCTCAAATAGGTCCTTCGCCCCTCCTTTGCCACATTTCTCCCTTCGTATGACATGAAAAACCTCTCTCTCAACCAAGATTAAGGAAAAAGGAACCAAACACCTTACTAAGTTAGACATGTATAAAAGGCCATTTTGCTTAAAACTTGATCATTTAGATATATGGATTATCTTTCTTATTTGATTACTCAAATGAGGCGCCCTCCTCATTATCTTTGTTCTACTTGATGTCAAGAGTCATAAAAAATACTCTAGAGGGTATATTTTACATGTTGCACCCTATGTTTTGGGTAAATTGCACTTTACCCCAAAACTAGGTTTTAAAGCACAAGAACTTCTCTACAATCTATATTTTGGTGCTCAAGCTTGTGGAATCCATACCACTACATCATATTCATTCTTATGATGTATTTTCATCAGAGGAACATCTTAACATGTGAAATTTGCAAGTTAAATCCACTACTTGGGTAATTTGCACTTTAGTCCAAAATTATCAAAACAATATTGTAACATTGTTCAAAAGGGACTGAAATGGAAATATAGATTCCTCTAAAGCTTTAATGACATATCAAAAGATAACCAAAAGTATATAATTACATTTTAAGCAAAACGCCTAAGGTTAGTTCATAACCCAGGTCAGGGGTGTTACAAATTATAAACCCCTAACAAGGATTTCGTCCCCAAAATCCCAGAAAAAAAAGGAGGACTAGATTATTCATTAATCCTGCCCTCAAGTCTCTACATATTATCTCAATGATATGAAGATATCATGGATTTGTAATTCACACAAGGTTCCTTTCATTAATTTCTTCTTATCACAATTGTTGTTTATGCAAAGCATAAACCCCTAACATATGATGTCCATATTAAAAAAGAACATTCTTCTATCATCACCCAAGAATATTTACCAAAAGTGAAACATACATACCTAACATAGTTAATTCACTCAGCAATCCTTTATTTATTTGAAATAGCTCACTGAGAAAGCTCGCTAAGCAATAAATTTAGAAATATTAACTGAGAAGGTTCACTAAGCAGTTTGTCTTGGAAGAATTCACTAAGTAAGTTTACTAAGTATGTTGTTTTAAAAGTATTCACTGAGGAAGTTCATTGAGTATGTTCACTAAGTATTCACTGAGAAAGTTCACTGAGTATGTTCACTAAGTATTCACTGAGGAAGTTCACTGAGTATGTTCACTACGTATTCACTGAGAAAGTTCACTGAGTATGTTCACTAAGTATTCACTGAGGAAGTTCACTGAGTATGTTCACTAAGTATTCACTGAAGAAGTTCGCTGAGTATGTTCACTAAGTATGTTTTAAAAATATTCACTGAGGAAGTTCATTGAGTATGTTCACTGAGTATTCACTGAGGAAGTTCACTGAGTATGTTCACTAAGTATTCACTGAGTATGTTCACTAAGTATTCACTGAGGAAGTTCACTGAGTATGTTCACTAAGTATGTTTTAAAAATATTCACTGAGGAAGTTCACTGAGTATCTTCACTAAGTATTCACTGAGGAAGTTCACTGAGTATGTTCACTAAGTATTCACTGAGGAAGTTCACGGAGTATGTTCACTAAGTATTCAGTGAAGAAGTTCACTGAGTATGTTCACTAAGTATTCACTGAGGAAGTTCACTGAGTATGTTCACTAAGTATGTTTTAAAAAAATATTCACTGAGGAAGTTCACTGAGTATGTTCACTAAGAATTCACTGAGGAAGTTCACTGAGTATGTTCGCTAAGTATGTTTATTTAGAAAGTTTCACTTAGCTTTTCTCATTGAATTTCCTTATACTCTCTAGATTGTTTCAGAATGACTACTTGATTAGAGTAATAAAAAAGATAACAATCTAAGAGTTTCATACTTGCCTTATCTACAATAACCATATACCTGGCCAGGGTATATAAGTATTGAGATTATATAGTATGCATTTTACTTACTATCATATTCCTCTCTTTTCATATCATTATACACAAAGGATTTTCCATACATGAATATTCTTCAGGCATCACATCTATATCTCATCTTTCAATATACAAATAAGGGAGATTATAAAATGTTTTAAGGAACACTGAATAAGATATAAGTTCTTATCTCCCTTGTGTCCTTATAGGACTAGTCAAAGGAATTAAAAAACAACTAATTTCATATCTTTAACACATAGAATCATGATATGAAGTATCAAAAAAAAATTGTTACATCTAACCTGTCTGGGACGTCTGTCCATGTCCTCTATTATTATTAGAAAATTGCCTCCTTTGTGAGCCTTACTGACTCTGCCCCTGAGATTGAGTCATCATCGTATTCCTGTTTGGACAATCCCTTGCGAGATGTCCCGGTTGTCTACATTGGTAACAGATCCTGGGTGCAAAATATCTATGCGATCCAGTTACTAATGTTGATGCTATGTCAGAGGATCTACTTGGAATATTACTATGATTCCTATCCCTACTTGACACCCATCGTGTCTGGGTATTATATCCTGATGTTGCTGTCGGTGCAGAAAATCCTGGCTTCTTAAAACTTTCAGACCTTAGATCTTGAGGTTGGGTGCACACCTTCTTGTTACTAATCTGTTGTTTCTCAATTTCCGAACTCTCTATCCTTCTTACTGACTCCACAAAGGTGGCAAACCTATCTCTGTTCTCTAAGGCAGAAACAGGAGTGGCTAGTTCAGCGTTCAATCCCTTTTCAAAATGTTGAATTATTTCCTCATCACTAACTGCCATCTGCGGACAAAACCGCAACAACTCTATGAACTTAGCTTCATATTCGCTAACATTCATATGTACTTGTTTGATCCTCTCAAATTGAGGGATCTTCTCATCTAGATACGTCTTAGGGAAGTATCTACTGACGAATTCTCGTCGGAATACCTCCCATCCTATTTCTTCACCTGGTCTCTTATCTTCCTATATCATCCACCAATTACCAACACTCCCTTTTAGGAGGTATACTGCATGTCTGACCTTTTCAGCTTTAGGAATATCAAGGATCCTGAAACCTTTTCCAGCTCTGTCAAACATAGATCAGCATCTGCTGTGTCATATGTACCATCATAGTCTATGGATCCCACCTGGCAAAGTCTCTCAAAAGTCTTGCCGGCTCCATAACCTTCATGATGGGCTGGTGCCCTAGGTGCAGATGGTGGCACCCTATCTTCTATGTGTGTTATGGATGTCAGGATTTTCTCAAATAAAGCATGGGGAGCTGGATTTTCTATCTCATCTGGGTCAATCTGGGGCTGTTCAGGTGGATGCCCCTCCCTATTCTGGTCTCTTGCACCTCCTCCTGGTGCAGCAGTGCTGTCCTCAGCACCATGCTCTTCATGTGGTCCAGACATCTTTAAGTTCTTCTTCTCCTATGTGAGCAGAAGATACTATCAGATAAACTGGAAAACACTTAGAACAGACTCTACTACCTTATCCTATGTCTCTGTAGACTCAGCGAACCGAGAGCTATGATACCACTAAATGTAACGTCTATCTCGCAAAAACAAGATTAACTAATGTGGAAGCGTTCTTTAAGCAGCGGGTTACCAAAAATCACTAAAAATGAAAAAACTTTGTAAAGGGATCTTCAATTGGTAAAACTTTTTCATAAAGAAACATGATAATTTATTTACAAACTGATCCATCAATACATCTCTGTAATGTCATTTCTCGAGGTTACAACCATCAACTGCCCTGTTAGCTGTACAAGGCAAGATACAAAAATATCGAGGCACTGAGCCAAAATCTCGAAAGCACTAACTACTAGTCCGAGGACTTGAGAGTATAGAGACGACACATAGGACTCTAACTACATCTATACATGGCATAACAGCCAGTGTCTCCACCTGAGACTTCATTGTTGTCCCTGCTACTGTTGTTGCTGCCCTTCACCTACTGAAGGATTCCTGCCTCCTCGTCCACATCCACCTAAAAATATGATTCTCACGGGGTGAGACAATTGTAAAATTGCCCCAGCGAGAGATATAACTCTTTTCCAGAAACATCATTATTGCAACTTAAGAAATAAATGTACACAAAGAAGTTATATTTGTTTAGAAACAGTTAATTCAATGTCTTACAGATTAGACCATTCTTCCTATTAAAAGCGATACAGCTATAATTTGATAAAACAACATGTCACTTATCGTTTAAGGAAAATGAAGAACATGTACAACACTTATTTACTATAAAATCATTACCACAACATTAACTCTCTTTAGGCTTAGATCATATATCTAATACCTGATATTATCACTGGGGAGTCATGGTCTATAGCCATACTCTTTTCACAAGGTGTTAGGATCTTAGTCCCTCATCTTATCAAGTACATTGCTACTTTTTAAATAAGTTCATTATCATGATTATAGAATCTAGGTATTTGAATTCATAACTCACCATAGAACAATTACTTCCACTTATTAGGTAATTTCATATCTTCATATGATTTGAACCAATGGCATTATAATTCTTGTTACATAAAACGTTGCACATAGTTCACAAACTCATGAAGATCTAAGATGATTAGCACATTATGTCACACATAGGACTATTAATTGTAGATTACTTTTTTACTAAGCAACATAGCATATGAAGATTGATAAGGCCTACAGAACATATTCAGTATAGATAACATCATAGCTCATACCTGTCTATGCTCATCATCTCAACATATCTGCATGATTAGTAATCATGATACCATTACCTAACAATACTATGCACTATAAGGGTTAATTACATTCATAACCCATTATTCTGTATTTGAGCGTTACATAGTATTATCCTGTAATAGAATTTCACATAGTAACACCCTGTATTAGGGTCACATCACATATTTTTAACACTGGGATATCAATCCCTAACAATCTCATCATTGTGATTCAAGAATATGGGTGTTCGAAACCTTGAATCATCATAATACTTGTTACCAAGTAACATCTTATCATTCAGTCATTTTAACAATAGGACCTTTAATTATAACAATGCATATATTTCTTATGGCTCATTCAGTCTATCAAGCTCATATGTTACCACTTACCAGATAACATAGCATATCATTACTCTTAAAGCTTATAAAGTGTTTTCAATGCATATGACATCATAATCCTTACTTGGATATGATTATCACTTTATGAAAACCTATATGGTTAACATTTACTGATAGCATGCACATTGTAACTATATCAACACATTACAAGTTCTTTCCAAATTGAATATAGAATACCACGGATGTGCTATCTTGCACGGTCGTGCAAGAGAGGATTCATTACGACCGTGTCATATTACCACGACTGGTTTCTAGGGTTAGGATTCTCATTCAATCCAATTAGAGATATTAAACCTCTTAGCTTGATTAGGAATAGTAATTCCTTATCTCATACTTCAATCATAGAGTTTCAAGCTTAAAAACATAACCCAAAATTAGGGTTTTCTTGTTCATATCATCAGATCACCCTATATTAGGGTTTACTATTCATATTACATCACATTACCCTAGATTAGGGTTTACTATTCACATTATAGTGAATGGAGGTCATTCCATTATCATATATGAAGATTACTTTCATTAATGCACTCAATAAAGTTAAGATTCATTAATCATCATGATTAGGGTTTCCATGATCTCACTATGAAGGATCATACCCTAATTATGTGTATCCATACATGTTAAAAGTATATTACTTGATTCTCTTACATATAGGAAGTCTTCTCTCCCCTATTACTAATAGATGATGTTTACATCACTCTTGATTGGACAAAGTCAAATAAACTTTGATAATATAATTCATGTAATCACCATTATGGTCATTAGGATTTGCTTGATCAAGGGGTACTAGTCACACTAACCCACTAAGGGTACTTTTGTAATGTTCACCATTGACCATAACATGCATCAATCAATTGATTACTTGTTCCCTTAAACACTTTAGGTACCTTTAGGGTTTAGGTTAATCAACTACTAAACCATCTTGACCACTAAGGCATCAAACATTCTTGACCTTAATAGACCCCAAATAGTTTTGCACTTTCAACCTCCAAACGGTTTTGAAACCGCATGGAGTTGTTGACCGTTTGGTCCCTTTGACTTTCAAGACCGCATGGCCAAGTACACCATCAAGACCGTTTTCCCTAGGAGAGGTAAAGACCATTTGGTCCCATTGACCGTTTGGCCAACTTTGACTTTTGAAACTGCATGGACAAGTCGATCTTGAAACTGTATGGCCACCAAACGGTTAGAAACCGCATGACCACCAAACAGTTTGAAACTGCATGACGACCAAACAGTCTTGGGATCGTTTGGTCCCAAACGGTCTTGAGACCATTTGGACTCAAACGGTCTTGAGACTGTTTGGCCCCAAACGGTCTTGATACCGTTTGGACTCAAACGGTCTTGAGACCGTTTGATCCAAACACCCTCAAAATCGCATAGACCAAAAAGTGCCTCAACCCATCCAATTGAGTTAGGGTTTCTAAAGTTGAACCCCTCAATCGATCATGCAAAGGTTAGCCACTCATCAACTGAGTCAATTAGGTCAATCCTCAACTGATTTAACCCTCAATTGAACCTCAATTGGTCACCAATTAGGGTTTGGATTGATTGGATTAGGGTTTGAAATCGATCATCATTCAGCATACATCCACATGAGCCTAATTGATGTTGAACCCAGTGAACCATCACTCAATTGGGTCATGACTTGACCCTAAATGGTCTTGGTATCATTTGTAAATCCTCCAAATGGACTTGAGACCGTTTTCCCATTAAAATATCAAAAACCAAATCATTCACTCAAGGGTTAAACCCTAATTTAGGTCACAAAATCAGCACTTGATTATTCAACAACTTGATGTGATTGGTCCCTCAATTGATCAACCCCACTTGACCCTAGACCTCCAAATGGTCCTGGGTGATCATCGAACGGTCTTGAGACCGTTTGGGTGATCCCCAAATGGTTTTGAAACCGTTTGGGCCACACAACCCAAACTTCAACATGATTGCACCATTGAAATCAGCAATAAACCCGATTAGGGTTTAGGTGACTACTGTGCCTTCAATTGGTCATTTACTTGGAATTAGATGATGATTTATGGTGGGTAATTAGTCCATAATGTCTACAGAAGATATCCAAATGGTCAACACGTGGTCAACTCATCCAAATGGTCTTGAGACCATTTGCTCCACACGTTCTTGTGAAACTGTTTGCTTCCAAACGGTTTTTCTAATCATGTGGGCAAGAGGTGGAGGACCGTTTGCTAAAGTAAGATCAGGATGAACTTTGGAAATAACGCCATCTTCTTCTACCTTAAGAACATGGACTGTTCTTCACGGATTTGGTTGCAAGAACACATAGAAGAGTCTAAGAAAGGGAAACAAGCAACGTTTTCATAGGAAGAAGATGCATAAACATAGATTTAAGGTTTAGAGTTATAAAACCTGCCTTAGGATCTGATATAGAGCTCCAAGCCCCGTAGCTTTAATGGTGGATAAATCTCCAAAGGTCGTCCAAGGTTCATTTTTCAAGATTTAGATGAAGAAGATGGCTAGAAAGAAGATTTGTGTAAGAAAGATTAACAAACCAACCTTGTAGCAAAATTTCCTTCATGAATCCGAGCTAGATGGTGATCAAAACTTACCCAATTCAGTTTGGTCGTCCTCCACTGCTCCTGAGCTCCTTCTTAGTCGGCCAAATCAAAGAGATAAGTTAAGGGATGAAGGGAAACGATCCCTTGCTTGTGGAAAGGAGTTTGCTTATATATTTTGGGTATATTTTCAAGGCAAGGAAGGTTATTTCCTTTATTTCTCAAACAGGTCCTTCTCCCCTCCTTTGCCACGTGTCTCCCTTCTTATCACATGAAAAACCTCTCTCTCAACCAAGGTTAAGGAAAAAGGAACAAAACACCTTACTAAGTTATACATGTATAAAAGGCCATTTTGCTTAAAACTTGATCATTTAGATATAAGGATTATCTTTCTTATTTGATTACTCAAATGAGGCGCCCTCCTCATTATCTTTATTCTACTTGAAGTCAAGAGTCATAAAAGATACTATAGAGGGTATATTTTACATGTTGCACCCTATGTTTTGGGTAAATTGCACTTTACACCAAAACTAGGTTTTAAAGCACAAGAATTGCTCTACAAGCTATATTTTGGTGCTCAAGCTTGTGAAATCCATACCACTACATCAGATTAATTCTTATGATGTCTTGTCATCAGAGGAACATCTTAACATTTGCAATTTGCAAGTTAAACCCTCTACTTGGGTAATTTTCACTTTAGTCCAAAATTATCAAAACAATATTGTAACATTGTTCAAAAGGGACTGAAATGGAAATATAGATTCCTCTAAAGATTTAATGACATATAAAAAGATAACCACAAGCATCTAATAACATTTTAAGCAAAAAAAACCTAGGGTTAGTTCATAACCCAGGTCAGGGTGTTACACAAAGGGTCAAGGATCAAGGTGTATCGCCCACCACAACACAACATGTCGTCCAAGGTCAGACCAAGGGAAGGATATTGGGAAACAACACCACCAACACCATATCGGGCAAGATGCACCCCGACAGGGGTCACCACCAACCTCAAGCTTAAGGGCACCAAAACCCTAAACGATCAAGAAGATGGCTCACCTCTCAACTTAGACGAGAGAGGGGTCTTGCACATCTCATATCACCAATCGGGCAACATAAAGAACAACCCTAAACGAGGTTCACAACTACCTCCAAGCTCACCCTTCAAGTCCATGGTGAGAGGAGGGTGTTTCTCAAGCTACTAGAACACAAGCTCACCTCTCAACTTAAATGAGAGAGGAGTGTTGCTCATGATACTAGACGGAGGTTAGTATCAGGGTGATTAGCAAGCCACTAAGCATCAGGGTTAAGCAAAACAAATAGGGTAAACCCTAAGCGGAGGTCAGGGTCCTTACAAGCTACCCCCCTACAAAGGGATTTCGTCCTCGAAATCTGAAGAGAAAAGCGAGGGATACTTCCTCCTCATCTCTTCCTCAAGCTCCCACGTGGCTTCCTTAATGCCACAATGATGCCAAAGAACCTTCACAAGAACTAGGTCCTTCCTCTTCAGCTTCTTAACTCTTCTGTCAAGGATCGCCACATGACCTTCCTCGTAGGTCACATCTTCATCAAGCTCAACTTCAACCGGCTGTATCACTGTTCTTGAATCAGGATGACTTTTCTTCATCATACTGACATGGAACACTAGATGTAACCTATGCAACTCTGGAGGTAGCTCTAACTCGTAAGCTACCTTGCCAACACGTGTTATGATTGGGTAAGGCCCCATATATCTAGGTGCTATCTTACCCTTCCGGCCAAACCATATCACACCTTTCCACAGCGAGACTTTAAGGTACACTTTGTCTCCTAGCTGGAACTCCAAAGGTCGTCGACGATTGTCTGCATAAGACTTCTGCCTGTCCTGTGCTGCTTTCAACTGTTGTTGTTTCACCTTGATCTTTACTGTTGTCTACTATACTAACTCAGGACCCAAAAGCTGATATTCGCCAGACTTGTACCAATACAAAGGAGATCTGCACTTCCTGCCATACAAGGCCTCATAAGGAGCCATGTCAATGCTCCGTTGATAACTGTTGTTGTAGGCAAACTCTATCAAACTGAGATGTATATCCCAACTGCCTAGGAACTGTAAAACACAAGCTCAAAGGAGATCCTCCAAAGTCTGAATAGTCCTCTCAGACTGTCCATCTGTCTACGGGTGGAAGGCGGTACTGAACCTCAACTGTGTTCCCAACGCCTTGTGCAACTTTTCCCAGAAACGACTCGTGAATTGAGGACCTCTGTCAGAAACTATCATCACTGGCACACCGTGCAAACGTACCATCTCATCCACATATACTCGAGTGAGCTTCTCAGCTGTATACGTTGTCTTTACTGGTAGGAAATGGGTAGACTTCGTCAATCTGTCCACTATTACCAATATGGAATCATGATTCCTAGTTGTCCTGGGTAGACCAACTATGAAATCCATGGTTATATGATCCCATTTCCATTGCGGTATTGGCAGGGGCTGCAACATACCTGCCGACTTTTGATGCTCAGCCTTGACTTGCTGACATACCGCACATCTAGCCACGAACTCAGCTACATATCTCTTCAAGCCGAGCCACCAATACAAGTCCTTCAGACTATGATACATCTTGGTGACACCTAGATGCATAGCATACATCGACGTGTGTTCTTCCTCAAGCACAAGCTTCCTTAGATCATTAGCATCGGGGACCACCATCCTATCACGGTAGCAAACTAGCCCATCCTCGGATTCATGGAACCCATCACGCTTTTCGCTGCCGAACTCTGATCTGATCAACTGTACCACATCATCTGTTGTCTCAACGTAGGCTTGACTTGTATCTGTGCTAAAAGTCCAGCTATCAAGGAAACTTCCATCTGCACATTCATCTATCAGAAGGAAATAAACATATCCCGTCTATGGCATACCAGGGAACTCAATTGTGCCTTTTTTGGAGAAAGAGAAGAAGACTTTCAGGTAAGCGCATCAGCTACCACATTCGCCTTACCAGGATGATACTCAATGGTGCAATTGTAATCATTGATCAACTCCATCCATCGATGTTGTCGCATGTTTAACTCATGCTACGAAAAGATGTACTTCAGATTCTTATGATCCGTAAAGATCTGACACACATCACCATAAAGATAGTGTCTCCAAATCTTTAACGCATGAACCACTGCTGCCAATTCTAAATCATGAGTCGGGTAGTTCTCCTCATGTTTCTTAAGTCGTCGCGAAGTAAAAGAAACCACATGATCTTCCTGCATCAGCACACAACCTAAACCTTTATTGGAAGCATCGCAGAAAACAACATAGCCCTTTCCAGGCTCTGGCAGGATTAACATTGGAGCATTGGTCATCTTCTCCTTTAAACTTTGGAAAGCTTGCTGACAACGATCGTCCCAGAAAAAAGGTACATCCTTTCTGGTCAACTTTGTCATTGGCAACGCAATCGCACTGAAGTCCTTGACAAACCTCCGGTAGTATCCTGCCAAACCCAGGAAACTACGAACTTCTGTCGGCGTCTTCGGCTGTTCCCATTCTGCAACGGATTCCACCTTCTTCGGGTCCACTTTGACTCCTTCAGTAGATATCACATGACCCAAGAAAGTCACTTCTTCCAACCAGAACTCACACTTACTGAACATGGCATATAACTGATGTTGGCGAAGAAGAGTCAACGTTAGTTGAAGATGTCGCTCATGCTCTTACTTGTCACAACTATAGATCAAGATGTCATCTATGAAGACTACAACAAACTGATCTAAGAATGGACGGAACACTCTGTTCATCAAATCCATGAAAGCAGCAGGTGCATTGGTTAGCCCAAATGACATAACCACAAACTCGAAGTGACCATACCTCATCCTAAAAGCTGACTTTGGTATGTCATCCACCTTAATCCTAAGTTGGTGATATCCAGACCATAGATCGATCTTTGAAAACACTATCGCACCACACAACTGATCGAACAGATCATCTATCCTTGGTAAAGGGTACTTGTTCTTGATCGTGACCTTGTTCAACTGCTAGTAATCTATACATAACCGCATCGATCTGTCCTTCTTCTTGACGAACAACACTGGAGCACCCCAAGGCGACATACTCGGTCAGATGAAACCTTTCTCCAACAACTCTTGCAACTGCTTCTTAAGTTTTGCCATCTCTACTGGAGCCATCCTATACGGTGTCTATGCAACTAGTTGCGTTCCTGGAACCAGATTGATCTCAAAATCAATCTCTCGGGGCAGAGGAACACCAGGGAACTCATCAGGAAACACACCGGCAAACTCTCGGACAACTGACACGTCCTCAAGACTAGGACCTTTGGCCTTGGTAGCCACAATGGTATCCACAACGTGAGCTAAGAACACCTCACATCCTTGTCGTAGCAACTTCTCTACCACCATAGCTGATACTAGACACGTCGGCAGAATCTTCCTATCTCCTTGGAAGATCCACTTCTTTCCATCATCATCAAACACTACCTGCTTGGAACCACAGTCCAACACAACCTTATACTTCTCTAAGGTATCCATCCCAAGGATAACATTGAAACCATGCATATCAAGTGGTATAAGATCCACTTGTATACTATGTCCCGAAAAAGATAAGACACAAGATGGACATTCTTCTCGAAGCACCGAGAAACCATCAAGAGGGGTTTCTAACAACAAACTATCTTTCTTACAGCTAACAGGTAAACGATAGTTTTCAAGCATACTATAGGTGATAAAAGAGTGTGTAGCACCCGGGTCAACCAGAACAGATATAAAGCAAGAAGAAGACATATAAGAATGAAATAACTCCATCTGACCTGTCACCACTCGCGTGTTGACTATCGCCTCCGGCTGACTCATAGAATAGAATCGAGCAGTTGCTTGCTGTCCACGTCCTCTGCTTCCTTGAGCAGACGATCTGGCTTGCGACGCTTGACCGCGTCCTCACCCTCTGTTACCACTGGGCTGCTGTCTATCTGACCATTGATGATTCTGCCTCGGCTGATGTCTCACATCAACATCTCCCTTGCTATCGGCCAACACACACACACAAGGCTAGGGCTAAGGGATGTTGCCCTCCACAGGACAAACTAGCAACGCCTACACAACGTCAGATCATAACAAGGGGTAAGGGTATCGGGCAGAGCATTCAGCATAGAGGGATGCGCGACACTCAAAGGGTCAAGGATCAGGGTGTATCGCCCACCACAACACAACATGTCGTCCAAGGCCAGGCCAAGGGAAGGATATCGGGCAACAACACCACCAACACCATATCAGGCAAGATGCACCCCGACAGGGGTCACCACCAACCTCAAGATCAAGGGCACCAAAACCCTAAAGGATTAAGAAGATGGCTCACCTCTCAAATTAGACGAGAGAGGAGTCTTGCACATCTCATATCACCAATCGGGAAGCATAAAGAACAACCCTAAACGAGGTTCACAACTACCTCCAAGCTCACCCTTCAAGTCCATGGTGAGAGGAGGGTGTTACTCAAGCTACTAGAACACAAGCTCACCTCTCAACTTAAACGAGAGAGGAGTGTTGCTTGTGATACTAGAACTGAAGCTCACTCCTCATGACCTAGGAGAGAAGGGAGTATTGCTCACTAAGAAACCCTAGAACACATGGTTCGGCAAACAAGAACAACTAAGCAAGATACTAAACTAACAACATGTATAGCCAATCATAAGCAACATATAAACAAGAACATAGAAGATGGTAATGTAGTTAGGGTTAGGAGTTATGTAACCCGCCTTAACCAAGATCCAAGCTCCAAGCACCACCACAAGAAGGAGAGCAAGGTACTATAGGGTTCGGCCACCACTAGAGGAAGAAGGAGACTCCAAGGGGGATCAGCCACCAAGCTTGCAAGAGAAGAGAGTATGTCGTGCACCAAGGGAGAGGGAGACTAAGGAACTAAAGGGAACCTTAGCAAGGGAAAGGAAACACATATATAGAAGGGGATGGAGGAGAAACCAAAGTAAAGCAAAGCAAGGTGTCGCCCACCTAGGGACACTTGTCCATGAGCATTGCATCACTCTAACATGTCCTAAACACATGTCCAAGGCCATTTCCACATGCAAGCATCAAGCACCAAGTGTCCACTAGTGGTGACACAAACGAGGTCAAAGATCGTCAAAGGTCCATGGGCGACACACCTAGACGATAAACCACCACCATGGCCGACACAACCCTCGGCGACACAACATGGGCAACACATG
This sequence comes from Alisma plantago-aquatica, assembly GCA_963693085.1. Classification (NCBI taxonomy): domain Eukaryota; kingdom Viridiplantae; phylum Streptophyta; class Magnoliopsida; order Alismatales; family Alismataceae; genus Alisma; species Alisma plantago-aquatica. The sequence goes on from OY856410.1 coordinate 589,943,725, forward strand.
CATCTTCTTGCCCGACACAAGATCCAACCAAGCAAAGGCAAGGCACCACAAGGCCCAAAAAGCTCAACCAAGCCCAAGGCAACGAGCCCAACCCTTCCTCTCAACACTAGAGGAAGCAAGGAGAGGGAGGAAAACCTCACAAGGTGACAAACTTGCCCACAAACCCTCGACTTGGGTTAATTGCAAGTATCACCTCCAACTCTCAACAAAGCACAAACAAACCCTAATCACCACTATAGGTGATTAGCAAGCCACGAAGCATCAGGGTTAAGCAAAACAAATAGGGTAAATCCTAAACGGAGGTCAGGGTCCTTACAGATATGTATACCCATATATATGAATGATGACATCAAGAATGTAAATACATGGAAGGTGGTGTGAAAATTGAGCTATATGGATGAAGTACTAATGCAATAATGTTATGTATTTTCTTATGCATATCTACAATACATGTTGCCTAGCATGATGAGATGCAATCAAAGAGAATAATGACTTGAATCAAGTATGAAGTCTATGTGATAATGAAATGTGTGTGGATGAGATCTAGTGACTAAGTGCTACACAATCTACCTTACCATTACATCTGTCTCCTCTATTAACTTAGTATGATAGGGTGATCCAAAATCATATTTTTGAATTAACATAAAAGGTCATGGTAATGCTTTGTTAGATAAAGCCCAAACATCATCTACAATCACAGAGTCAAAGATAGAGTTAGAAGTTAAGTTTTCCACTCTTGTCATTATTAATTCTCTTAATTCCTCAGGTAGCATACTCTTAAACAATCAAATCAATAGTAGATGTGAGTACACAAAGACCAATACATAAATTGATTTATGTGAGCATTTTTCTACATCCAATTTTTACACTAGAAATATGTGGATAAAAATGAAATTTTAAATTTGATTCCATGCTATATAGAACCACTAATACTAACTATATTTTCAATTTCTTCCAAAATTACACTAACCAGAAATGGATCATAAAAAATTTCATATTTAGGAAAAACACAAATAAATTAAAAAAAGTCTATTGTGAAATGTGATCTTTTATTGGTAAATATGTTTCAAATTATAGATGCAAGGTGTCATTAAGGATGGATGAACAATTCCATTCTCCTTCCCCATAATATTGAACATGACATTGCCCTCAATCTGAAAAAATTAAGAAAACAAAGAACAAGCTTTCTCCTACCTATCATGTACAAAAAAATAGAATAGTTGTGATAAATTAGAACTTTACTTCTTTTATGTGAGATCCAAATTAGAATAATCTCTTTTTATCACCTCCAAAATCATGATTTGGGTTGTTTTTATTCTTTTTCAGGTTATCTTGTGTTGACATGAGAAGGGGTGACACTCTTTCTGATATAGAACTGATGTTGCACCTATACTATGCATCACCCTCTCTCATCTCTTTTACATATCATATATGTGTCTCACTCTATCATAATTATATTATCATTATGTAGAGGGTGCTCTTACATTTACAAAGAACTAAATTTCACCCAATTTGAAGCTAGGATGAGAGAGATATGCTCATTTGAAATTCCTTAATTTAATCATGTTTTAACCTTGATTTTGTTGCTTCTTTAGCCTTAGTGGGCAAAAACGTTTGCGTGGCCCAAATTGAGTGGAGCCCCAGTTAACTTGAAATGTCAGCAATCCATTGATGCCTCAACTTACCCAATCCACACACACCTTGTTGGACCAATCTGGACATTTGGATTCATGTCCACAAATTAGACCCTTTGATCCAATAGTCCTTAACCACTCTATTACCTCCATACAATGTTCATCAATGATGGAGTTGAGCCACCACCTAACACCTCTAATGGCACCAACCTATACCTCCTTACATGCCTCATATTAGTCCCTTTTCATTTACATCCACCACTCCATCCTCTATTTCATTTATGCCCTTTTCCCCCTCCTTCACAGATGCTAGGCCATCTTTTGAATTCACAGACCTGCAACTTGAAGCAACTTTGGTGAGCCTAGTCTTCTTCTTTGACCATCATTGCACAAATATAACCTCAAAAATGCGACCGCAGGTCCATGACTCAACTCCACAGCCACCTTGTACTTCTCAAAGACCCCCTTCCTCTTTTTCTTCTTACCACCATCTACAGTGGCTACGACAATTTATGCAGCCGCTTGGGCTTTGGGTTGGTTGGGATGAAGATGCTAGACTATTGATCCTAATTGCCCTAGATGCAACAACTGAAATCACATGACTAGCAGTCACTAACCTTGCCCCACCCACGCAAGCAGGCGCACTATCACTGATGATAGGCGGCGGCTCTGAGCTTTAATTAGTGACCGTAGGTGGTGAATAGCATTTGTAAGAGGTAGGAGAAAGCCAGACTATGGTTTAAACCATGAGCAAGTTCTCCCCAGTTGGGCCATGGGTTGAAAACCATGTCAGATCAACCTCATGGAGCCCATTCAACTCAAAATCATCACCCCGTAGCCCAAAGAGTTCTATTCTTAATGTAAAACTTGAAGAATGATATTGAATCCTTACCTTATCCAAAAATCGTATGTAATATATGGTTTTTGTAAAATAAAATGTGCACTATCTAATACATTTGGTGTCAAGTCGTATTTCATTTCGTTAAAAAAATGTACACTATCTACTTATTATGCTAAATATGATAGTTTTTATCTCTATCTGAATGTTTGATGTCATCTAATGCTCCAGCTTGCTCCTTTATGTCTCAAAATCCTATCTTAGCTTAATATCACTAACATGAACATTAAGATAACCAAGATTCAAAATTTGTGCAATTTTGCATCTTAAAATGGTCTATTGTTGCTTATATGACCTAAAATGGGCTTCTATACTAAAAGTCACTCCTTTAATGCCTAACTTTGATTGAATGTACCCCAAATCCTTATTCTTGATCCAAATCAGTAATTTTGGATGCATATTCTACCATGATTCGAATTTGTTCATTATTGTACCCCATTTGACCTTATTATGTGAAATGAACCATCATGTGGTTGGTAATGACTTTTCATATTAAATTGTGCACCTTGCTCAAATTTTGATCTAATGCTACTTGAATTCATTATGTGACTTTTAAATTAGTAACTTACATTCCTTGTACCCTTAAGTACTATGTTGATCATTCTTGTTCACTTAGGTAACTAAGTAACCTAATCTTGACTTGAGATGTGATCTAGTATGCATGTTGGTAACTAAGTCTATGTTCTTATACAAATCTTGTCCTAATGATCGTCCATATTATATTACAATCTCAAATCAGTTGCTTGGGGTGTGTTTATGACACTTGAATCAAGTATACCCCATCTATACTATAATGTTGACAATCCTGCATGATAATGGCTCAAATGACTAGTTATGCCAATGTTGATTATTTTGTTGACTAATCTTGCTAAAATCTTATGAATTTCCTATCTAAGATAATGAAACTCTAATCTAATGATCCCTAATCTTAATTGTGATGTGTCATCGTACGCTCTAGATGAATCCATGAAGTATGATTTAACTTGATAACGAACTTGCATGACTAGTTGCGAAGTTGAAAAATGTTGAAGGAAATGAGTACCTTGACTTAGGTGACATATCCAACCCCCATGATAATGAATAATGGAACTAATATTTCTGATGTTAATTCCATTGTACTTATATGAAATGTTAGGATCTCTATGTTGACTTAATTGCCATGATCTAGTCAAGCTTGATATATATGAATTTCATAATCAAAGTGGTTAATATTGTTCTCCTATTGAGGTACTCCTTGTCCTCCTATTGGCCAGACTAGTGGTATTGAACTTTCTTATTTGTATGTATGCTTAAATTTCTTCATTGTATATACTTGTTTGAGCAACTTGATCCCTATGATTAGTATGTTCGTTTTACTTGAAATACATTGAACAAACCTTGGACATAATTGAACTTGTCCATTAAACAAAACTTGTGCACCTACCTAAATTCTCAAGTTTAGGGTATGAGGCATACTCATGGACCCTTCCCTTGGGAAGCAACTCAAATGGCACTAAAATGTTGTTTAGTATAATGGAAATTCCTGTAAAATGTGTTTTCTTGTTAATAAGAAAGTCTTTAATATTGTTTATTTCTTTCTCACCATTATATCATGTTTTTCCAAGAAAATATGTTCTCTTAAACATGTGAGTTTATGTATTTATAGTGTACTCTGCACAATTATGCTGATGTGTACCCATTTTATGTTTTTCAGTAATAGGTAAACTATAAATCTTGTTATGATGGTTTCTTCCTTATATTATGATAATATGCTACTCTTACTCTTAGAATCATCTAATTTCATGCACATGGAATTCTTATTGGTTAACATATGGGACTATGATCTTGTGTCAGGTACTAGTTTAGTTTCCTTTTTTCCCAAATTGTCTCTTATCATGTTCTTCTTTGTGGTTTTCTTCATGCATATGTCATGTGATCCATTCTAGGGATAGAAGCCCAAGTCCACTCGCCTTTGGTTGTGTAGCCATCAGGAGTGTGTACTTAGGGTAAGAAATGGTTCTATGATAAATGGAATTAGAGTAAGCACAAATCCTTTATGCATGTTTAATAACCCAAATACACATATCCTAGAGAGTCTTCTAGAAACTCATTTCTTCTTTAAGGACAACCCTAACCCACCCATTGGATGGTTAATTAGCTTCTCATATTCTCATGTGATTCTTCTACTCACAACTGTTGATCACATGATCTCTCAATTATGGGTAGCTTATGTACATGGAAAGAAAATTTGAATGAAATGGTAAATTCAAGTAAAATAATGATGATGCCATGATTTGACCATAGATTGAAAACTCGGTTATGAATATTGAAAGTACTCTTAGAACTTTGCAAAATATGTACTACATGCTTTCAATATTTGATATGAAATGATAACAATCTTTATATGACAAGACAAGGAGGATTTGTAAATTATAGTTTATGATAGTCCTATTTGATTGAACCCATGTTTCCCTATTGTTGATCAAACCTCAAACATGATTAAGAAAAGTTCACCTATTTGACATGTACGATGATTATGCCTTAGAATGACTATACTCTTGGACTCTCAAAATCATGATGAAAGACTTTGATACAAGAGGAATTATCCATATTGATTCCTATTCCTATTGGTAATCTCTATTCCCTAGTTATAGACATGAATCTCACTCTTGCCCGATTATGCTCTAACTGTTAGACTACTAAATTTGACTTCTTCATTTCTAAAATATACCCCTACCTTGACCATGAAAGGGAGGGAGCACGACTATGACCATGATATTGTGACATCTTGAAATGTGGTTTCCCTATTATGATCTTGATCTTGTAAACTCTTGAAATGTGGTTGCCCTATTATGATCTTGATAATCAATATTGTGAGTCTATGAAGAATGATTTGATAATAGATACTTTCCCTATATGGATGAGTTAAACAATTAATTTATGAATTTATGTAACCTTGAATTTCACCTAAAGTTTGAAGTATTAAGTATATATAGCATGAAAATAACATATCATGAGTATAATTATTTGAACCCAATTTTGCCATCTCTGAGGGACAAGAGTAAAAGTCACTATGGAAGTGACTAACAATAAGCGACCAAGTCTAGGAGGGAAGGTCACAAAGAGGCCAAGCCCATGAAGGAAGGCCACCATGAAGACCAATACCAAGAGGGAAGGTCACCAACAAGCCAAGCCCAGGAGGGAAGGCCACCAAGAAGACCAAACCCAGGAGGGAAGGTCGCAATCAAGCCAAGCCTAGGAGGGAAGGCCACCATGAAGACCAAGACCAAGAGGGAAGGGCACAAACGAGCCAAGCCCAGGATGGAAGGCTACCATGAAGACTAATCCAAAGAGGGAAGGTTGCCATGAGCCCCTAAGAGATGGAGAAAATCTAGGTTAAATAAGTATACATAAAATAATGTGCTCAAATATTGATAGGAAACCTCAAGAAAAATGTGTACGCCATCTCAATAAACCACAGGAAGGGTGTAAATCCAAGAAACACCTAAGGTATAAAATAGGAATCCAAACCCTAATTTCAAAATGTTTGGACCTGCTTTGATGTCCAAAATTTGACTCTCGATATTGAATAATGAAATCTTGTCTCATGATTGATGATATTGATATTTTTTTGACTCCTATAATCACCCTATTTGGATCTTGAGGTCACCCTTGATATTTGAATAATGCTTTCACATTGCCAAATCACAAAATTGAAAATGATGATTATGTCAAAATTATGATTTAAGGTTAAGCTCAATGTGGACCAGGGTGGGTCCTTCCATCAATTTTGAGCATGAAGTCATGTATTGAAATACAATGTTTGTCTCGAACTTTTGAAATATGAAATCTCAATAATGTATGTATAACCTCACCTAGGCCAATTTAGAATCTAGAACCCTTAATGTAGGGAATGAAATTCATGTCTTACTCATGATTAAAAGAGGTTTATTTGTTTGACCTAAAATGTGATCTCTCCAAATTAGTGATCCTTTGGATGATCTCTCCCATATGGAAATCTAAGAATGAGCCTCTAAAGTCAGGGATCAATAGGACTATGTTTTGATCTTGATGCTCAATTAATAAATTCTGAAACTACTTAGGATACCTTATTGGCTACCAATATAATCATGAAGTGTTATATGAAATTACTATTTCAATTGAAGGGTTGTGCTAATTTTGGGACAAAATTTCTTTTAAGGTGGGGAGCATGTGTTAACCTCGAGTGTAACCCCTTTTATGTGACTTTAAAATTAGACATCTCTCTTGTTCTCACATCTAATATTAGGATTTCGGTTGTTTTTATTCTTTTTTGAGCTTATCTTGTATTTACATGAGAAGGGTTAACAATCTTTTTGATATAGAACTAATCTTGCACCTATACTATGAATCACCGTCTCTCATCTCTTTTTGATATCTAACATGTGTCTCACTCTGTGATATGTTTTTTCTAATTGGGTAAAGGGTTCTCTTACATTTCCAAAGCACTAAAGTTCACCAACTTTGGATCTAGGATGAGAGTGATATGCTCATTTGAAGTTCCTCAATTTAATCATGTTTTAATCTTCATTTTTTTGCTTCTTTAGCTTTAGTGGGACAAAAATTGGTGCACGAATCAAATGGAATGGTGCTTCACTTAACTTTACATGTTAGCACTCTATTGATACCTTAACTTACTCAATAAGTGCATGCCTCATTGGACCAATCTAGATCTTTGAATTCAAGTCCACAGATCAGACCCTCCCATCTAACAGTCCTCGACCCCTCTCCTACCTCCATACAATGGTAAAAAAAGGCGGCATTGTGCTTTCATCTAAAACCTCTAATGGCACCAAACCAGACCTCCTTTTATGCCTCATCTTATCCCCTTTTCACTTCCATCCACCCCATCATCCTCCTCTCTTTCATTTACACCCTTTTCCCCCTCCTTCATAGATGCTAGACCCCTATTTTGAATTCTTGGAACTCCAACTTGAAGCAACTCCAGGAGCCTTGTCTTCTTCATTGACCATCATCACACCATTCCAACCTTGGAGATGAGATTGGGGGTCCATGTCTCAACTCCCCATCCACCTTGCACTGCTCAAAGACCCCCCTTCCGCTTTGTTCTTCTTACCACCAGCCGTAGTCTACAACAATGACTGTGGGCGGTGACTATGACACGTAATAGGTAGGTGGACATTGGACTATGTTTGTGAACAATGATTAGGTTCTCTCTAGTAGGGCCATGGACCGGAAACCATTTGGGCTCATCCTCATGTAGATCAATCAACTCGCAATCACCACGCAATGGACCAAATAGTGCTATTCTCAAAGTAAGACTTCAAAAATGATATCAAATCACTCTCTTTTACAAAAACAAAATGCAATGTATGCTTTTTTATCAAAAAAATGTGAACTATCCAATAAATCTGGTATCAAGGCCTATTTCTTCGTAGTTCTACAAATTTTCTAAATATGATAGTTTTATCTCTTTCTACATGTTTGATGTCATCGAATGCTCAAGCTTGCTCATTTATGCCTCAAATCCTATCTTTTCCCAATATTAGTAACATCAACATTATGATACACAATTATTTGAACTTCGTATATCTTTTGTATCTTAAAATGATCTAAAGTTTCTTATATGACTTAAAATGGTTTTCTATGCTAAAAGTTACTCCTTTAATACCTAAACTTGATTGAGTTACCTAAAATACTTAAGTCTGATCCAAAACAATTATTTGAGATGCATGTTCAACCACTTTTAGGTGTAAAATATGAAGGCAAACTCCAAGTGTCACATAACTAGAAAAATGATCATGTTATCAACATTGATTTGAACCTCTCACCAATAAATGATGAGATTATCAATGTGGAATGGGAAACAGAGATTTCACATGTACATCCATTGGAAGTTATCCCACAAGAGATCTAAGGGGATCAACCACCTCCATCATAGACTGTAGTACATATAGAGGTAGTGCCTACAAGAGTTATCACATGGAAAGAAAACAAAGTCACAAAAACTACAAAGTAGATGCTATCTAAAGAGACAAACCTAATGGACCTAGATGTATTCCCAGTCATTATATGCAATATTCACCTACATTTTAGTGAATTTGAAGGTATACTCCCAGAAAACATCAAAACACTAGATGAGACCAAGACAAAAGAATAAATTTTTGATTAAGACAAAGAAGAAATTAAATATTTTTTCAAAAAAACTCCTACAAGAATTTTGATTGCATGAGTCATTGAACAACATGCACAACAATCTAGCCATATTTACACAATTCCAACTCTCTTGTGCAAGTTGAAAAGGCATGGATATGACATCTATATCCAAGATCACCTACCAAGACGTTCACATCCTCACATATATCCTTGATGAAAACTTCTCAGGGGAGGACATTCTATATATGAACAATGGGCATTCTGTAACATGAGATCACTTCCAAGGAATCTTGAAGAGGAAGGCTTGGGCGAAAGCAAGACTATTCAAGGTCCTATGCACTATAATACTCAAAGAGTTTATACACACACAAAAAATCCAACATGTGTTCAACGTAAACCCAACTCTCACTAACCAACTCTTCTAAAAGTAAAAGAAGTAAAATTTGGTCCATGAGTTACAAGACACAACAAACAGACTGAAAACCAAGTTTATTATGTTACCATATAGAACCAAGGATCATTGTCTTCTGATAGTGACTTACATGTACAAAGACACATTGTAAGCTACATCTACTTGTCACATGAGCTTAAACGCAATATGATGGTCTTACTTAATGTGGAGGCATGAAAGATTCAAAATATCCCAATACAACTTGAATATAAGGTCAAAGGGGTAGGTCACAAACATAAAAAAACTAGGAAACATTTGTGATCAAGAACACAGTCCCCCAGGAGGAGCCCAAATTGGGTTATTGTGAATTCATTTTGATAAGGTAGATGAATGGTGTCAACTCATGGGTTCATTTTGAGGATCTTTTGAAGGATATGCATGGCCTACATTGTCTATACACAATGGTGGTCATCTATGACAAACACTTCTTCCATGACCAAGTGATTCCTCTTGACATTGCATCACACAACTTCATATTGATGTACCTATCCTAGATAAACATCCATGGAGAGAGTTAAGGAAAGAACTATGGACCAATCCATATGAGAAAGAGAAAACTTCAGATTGGCAGAAACAATGGACTATCACACAACATAAGACACAACAATGACAACCACAAAGAAATATAACAATAGGGGACCAACAAAACCTCCAAAGGGAGAAATAGCAGATGGAAGGGCATAACAAAACATACCTTAGGAGAAATTGAATGAAGAGATGACCATCATACACACAGAAATAGAAATAGCTATCATAGATGACCAACCTAAGGAGGGGGTGTTGGTATGTATTCCCATAGAGCAGGTCATATGATGATTGTAATGGGATACTTTGTAAATGATTTGAATAATAATAAAGGCAATTTCTAATCTATATGTTTAAACTGTTTCTGAGATGATGGTGTAACATGATAGATGTCTAAAGAATGGTTTTACTCAATGACGTATGCTTTTGGGTTCATGACCTAAATGATGAGATCATACGGATGTTAAGAGTATACATTCTTGTTTGGTCCCTAGTCGGTTGTTATTGTGGAAATAAACATAGACATCAATAACACTGAAGACTAGATTGTGTGTTGGTTGATGACAGAATCTCATTAGTCGTGATATGGTGATATGAAACCAAGCACATAGGTACTTGTTAGAGAACAAGGTACCATACAGACCCACTGTGAGAGTGACACATGGAACCATGACTTGGTAGTCACAGTTAGCTCTCACAGTAATGGTGGTGAGTGTGATTCTTAGACCTGAAATCACTACACTCAACACATGTCGTTGGGTACACTTTGACATCATCAAACGCAGTCCTGAAACATGGGTTGTTATAAAGGTGATGATTGGGTGGCTTTGACACATGGGGATTTTGAGGGGCGAGTGATAGATAGAGGATTTGTCCCTCCTGAGGGAGTTTGATATCCTTGGCCACTTGATGAGTAGGATTGAGAAAGGCATGCACATGCACGTGTGAATCAATATGTGATAATGATGTCACACACATCTCACCCAGTCTGCTCTGAGATCAAGGAAATGAATGAACATTGACATGATGAGTGTTCCATGCCTCGAGTTCATTCTGGATATCAGTGACAAAGGAATTATACATTCACTATAACACCATTCACGGATTGTAGGATTGAAAGTTGTTCTCCAACTTTGTATTTCACTTGGGTAGCACTGCTGTGTGACTAGGCACCACTCTTTGCTTGTGAGGTCATAACTGTTATGGACTTTCACTGCCAATGTGAAATGGACCTACAGGGTCACACACATAGGATCTAACCTGGAAGAGGAGTTTTGTCCACAAGCAACGTTTAGATTGATTACTAAATGAGTTTAGTAGTTCAATTAAACATTCAATTAATCGATAGCTCGATATCATATGGTTCAAGGTGTTGGACGCGTTGATTGGAGTATCAGATTGATTGAAATCGCATTTGACTAATTCTGCACAACCTGCACACCCAACCGATCGACTCATGTGATGAACTGGTCGGTTGAGGCTGCTGAACCGGTCGGCTCATATGATGAACCGATCGGCTCATGCACAGAGTGAAACAATCGGTTCAAGTGTTGAACTGATCGGCTCAACTGGTGCAACCGAGCAGTTGGGAAAGTCAGGTCGGCAAGAATTTTCCTTTCGTTTAAAGTTGCCCAATTCGATTGGGAATAACATTGGTATTCGATACCAATTGGGAACGAAACAAATAAAGTCTTTTTGAGCCGGATTAGGACCGTGAACCGATCGGTTCAGGGCACCAACCGATCGGTTGGAGTGCCCCAAACGATCGACTCAGGCCCAACCGATCGATTCAAAGGTCGAACCGATCGGTTCAGCTGTGAACAGATCGTTTCAAGTGGTGATGCAATTGCTTTTTGTGGAAAATCTCGAACCCTTCTACTCCTGCTTTTAGTCCCGTATTGCCAGGAACTGAGAACCCTGTCCCATGACCCTCCTATATATATAGGGGTAGTGGGGGCTTCTCAGAGTACAACTCAGTGCAAGCTAGTTGCTCTGCAAAGTTGTCGTTCTCTCTGGTTTTGGTAACCGAGAGAGAGCCCGAGCAAGTGCTTCCCGCAAAAGGGAGGTGCAGCAAGGGAAGGACAAATACAGTTGCAACAGGTAGCAGGAGAGTGTGTTGGCGACTAGTACATCAACAGGAGGGTGCGACTCCTTCCACGTCCTTGTGCGACAAGGAGTGTGGAGTTCCAGGCGGTCCGTGTGGATGACTGCAGAGGCGGGAGACCTCTGCCGCTCGAAGGACAACTGTCAACTTGATAGTCCCGGTGAGGAGGAGTTGTCAGTCCCGGTGCGACTAGGAGCTGCACAGACACCGTCCAAGACCAGAGGTGAAGACCATGCAAGGCGCGAGGTACTGTCTCCGAGCAAGCCTCGGGGCAAGGTATGCATCCAAAAACCATCTTTCCTATTATATAGACGTTGATGCGATTCCTTTGATATGGGTTTATGGGAGAAGATTTTTGTTTCTGCTGCTTCTCTGCCTCCTATAAAACCCTCCAGGGGGGGACTCAGAGATGAAGTTCCTACTGATGAATTCCTCCCATCTCATCCAGAAGATGTGGAATTCCTAGACTTCAATGAAGAAGTACTCGGTTAACCAACTGGGACTATCTAAAATACATTCTCAAACTTCAATAGTTGGGCATGAGATGGCCTATCGCAAGTTGACTTAGAGTTGCTCATGTATAGGTTGAAAGAAGACAACAACATTGGTGGTACTATCTTTCAAAAGGATGCAATTTTCATGCTAAAAGATGACCTCTATGAGACTTCAAAGGTTAACAAGTATATGGCAGTGAGCATGATGTTGGCATGCCAATATCTTCTTGAAGATGGTATGCCTAATGTACACATGGTGTATTACCTTCCAAGGAGGATCTCATACAAAATAAGGATTGAGGAAAGAAGGTAGGACTGGTCAAAATCCTAAATATATCTCTCCTTCTCTCCTATCTTATCTTCCTTCCATTCTAAACTCCTAAAAGACCATGTTGGCAATAAGCATCAAAGAAAAAGCTACACTGGTGTACAATATTTTTTATGTTGAGAATGGGTTGACAAAGTTCACCACTATGACAAGGCCACAAAGCATCACTAAAGAGACAACTGAGTCACGTGTGGAATAAATCATAAAGCTTATACATAGTTATGTAAGGGAATACAAGTACTTCCTTGGGAAAAACTTCAAGAAGTCATATTTTTTTATAGAATCCCTCAACATATAACACAATCAACTGATTATGGCTTCCACTGCCTTCTATAGATGTAAGCCCTAGCTTTTATAGGTGTAAAACTCATATGTTTGCAAACTGAACTCTACCATCCTATTTGTGGAATCTACATTGCCTAGATGTTGCACTATCATTGGCCCAACAAAGGATTGAAAAATAAAGAGTAAACCTTGCCAGTTTACAATCAACCTAATTTTTGACACTCTTACGGCATTGTGAATGATAAGTTTGAAGGGGTGTAAATAGGAAAGGGTGCTACCACTATGTTTTGCCCTCTATTTTATATCTACTCTACTACCATACATACACATTTTTTTATTCTCAAATTTTATTTTATTTTGTACATTTCAGGTGATACATATGAAGTTACTTCGATACTCTTACTTAAGAAAAAAATTGACGAAATGAAGAATAATTCAGACATATTTCGATTCAATTTCTCTTATTGTTATCCTTACTCTTAGATTGGACATGATTCTCTTAAATATAACTCTTAGCATGTTTTCCTATGAAGTGACAAATTTGGGCAAGAAATTCATGTAATATCCTGCTTATGATCATGTTTTCCATCGTCTTTACTTTAAGATATTGCACACTGCTAAGGAATGATTGCAAACCTTATAAACTCCCTAAAGATGAGGATGACCTATTCTGATACACTCTTGATCAAATGAATGAGCCCTAAAAATAGGTTGTAAGTGCAGAAATCTAATAAAAAGGAAAAATCCACCCTTTCTAGTTTTTGAATCCCAAAAGGGATACATGAGGCTTGGAAGCCCACATACCCTACAAATCCTATCACCCATAAGCCAACTGAGACAGAATAAAATCTTGAGAGAGAATAAAATCATGAGAGTTCTTCCTAGTAAGAGTTGTATGGTTTTGTTCAATCGCTACACATATCCACTCAAGAACACAAATATGTCATGGCTAGTAGTAGAACTAGAAGCCAAAATATAGCCCCTTGTCTCTCAAGGGTGATCATGTAAACCACTTGATATACACAAAGAATCATGGTTGAGTGACCCTGAGAAAACATGCTATACTATAGCCTTTTCCACTCCTTACACACTATTTTGATTGTACAAAAAAATGAAAGTTGGAAGTGAAAGGTAACTTCATCAAGATTGAAACAGAATACATATATGAAACGACGCTCAGAATAGGTGTAACAAGGGAGGAACCCTTCCTTAGAAGCATTGAATGACAAACAGAATGGTCAAGCAAACGCCAAGTCCATGAGAAGAAAATTACGGACCAAACAAGTAAACAAAGTAATTAGTCAGACACCTTGATGCTAAGATGTAATAAGAACATGATTGCAATGCTCAAATTGACTAAAACTAAGAAAGCCAAACTTTATCGATTCATACTTTGATTTTTTTGTTAGATAAAGGAAAAGTTAGATCCTATGTTTGGCGTGGTTGATAACATCTAATTTTATTGATGTAGCATGCTTAATTTATCCTTCATTTCTCTTACCATTCTAGATTTTATGTTGATAAATATCACATTTAAGTTCATGTATGAATATCTCATTTTTTTTATAGTTCCACATCTTTTTTGCATGAGAATGGGGTGGGAGTCAACATTTTTGTTGGTCACTGGTTGATGACTGGCCTAATATAGTGCTAAGGAAACATTGTAGGAAATCCATCAGCCACCCACCGATTTCATTTCCTAAAGATATTGACTCAGCCTTAATGGGAAGGAAGAGCCATACTAGCCATTAGTCATGCACCGTTGGAAAGCCCGTCCTCCAAAAAAAATGAGGTCAATCTCCTGATGCCCGGGCAGACCAACATTTGTTTGATGGTGGGGAAAATCAATAGTCAATGAATGATCACTTACTTTCCATCTTTAATGACAATTCCCAACCTCTCCTCTTTGAGACTCGACACCCAATAGACTCCTATAGTTGGAAAGACCATCAGTAAACCAAAGAGAGACCAACACTCAACAGATATTGATAGCTCGATGCACACCCGAAACCCGATGCTCTATCTGGATCCAAATCTAATGCTTGGTCAGAAGACCTATGATGACGATGGAGGCAATAATCCTTTGACAAAGGCACTACGATACTTCACTCCCCAAGGAAGCCTCTACAAAGCATTCTTCCAACATGAGAAGTAAAGTGTGTGCCTCGAGGAATGTTATTTGATACTTGGGGTGCAAGGAAGGTACCCTACACTCAGATGCCTCAGGTACATGAGTAACACTATAAATAGGAATGTATATCCCCCAATGATGGAACCTTTGCATTATGAAAAAGTGACACAATTCCATTCTCAGCATCGAACATCCAAAGAGAAAGGACAAGAACCTAAGCTTCTTAAGCATTATTCACTACTTCCCAAGAATTCAGTGACCATCTTTGACAAGAGATGGACTTCTGAAGCCATCATCTCCATCAGCATTACCAGCATCAAGAAGAAGGTTGTTTTCATCGACCACCAATACTCCCTTAAGGATTTTTTTGTTGTATTTTTTCCTTATTTTCCCCACTCTATTCACTTCACTTCATTCATCCAGCTTGTTATGGACTCACTCATTTGTAAATCTGTATTGTCTCTCATGAACATGAGTGGCTACTCCATAGGCTTGGGTTGGGAGTTGCTATTAAGGCTCTCCCAACATGTAAAACTTAAATTCCATTGAACGTATATATCACTTAGCAATATTTACCTACATACCCTTATTCTTAAATATTTTACTTCCATTGTTAACTATCGTTCTTGTGATGTTTGATTGTGAATCCCATGAAAGAGTATTACTAGTTTAGATATAAAGTTTTGGAGTACTATGATTGCATGGAATTGTTGCAATACTAGAGCTAATGATTATATGTTTGTATTTTCAATTTTTTGATATCCATGTTGAGAGAGAGAAACATGCTAATGATCTTGATCTTGAAAGAGGAGGGAATAGACACCTACGATGATTTCTCATAAACTATGGTAAGGGTATATAATGGGTTTGGGTGTCACATATTGGTGAGAGTTCTGAAATGGTGAAAACCAACCTCAATTCTATCTATACATTGACACAAAATTAAAATATCTATGTTCCGTTGAACTTCTTAACGTAAGTTTACATTTTTTGTTGCCTTATTCTTTTTTGGCACCTTGTTCCATAAGAAACACCTTATATCTTCTTTTGATTTGACTTAGTTAAGCTAAGATCTCAGTTACTAAACTCTTTGCCACCCTTGTTGTGTTCGACCTCACTTGCTAACAAGGATCTGTATTACCATTGCGGGCTTCTGAGTATCACTTTATGAATTAAAGTCTGACGAATCTCGATCACCTCCTTTGGAAACACGATTGTAGGCAATCAGAAGTCCAATTGTGAACCTCTTGCGCTTGAGGACTATCTTTGACTCTTTTCACTCAGTAAATTTTACATCATCTAATCAAGTGTAAACTTCCTTTCTTGTGCAGAAGTGTTGATTGACACTACAAGTGTCTACTAACTATCTGTTAATGCTCCTAAAAGAAATAGTGCCTAAATTTCATCATTATAAAGCATCCTCATTTGTCCAAGCTTATTGACAAGATTCTGAATTTCATCTGTGTGCTCAGTGATGCTAGTAGCGTTCCCTTACTTTAGGTTCCTGATCAAGAAAGATGTATATATTACAATCTTTAGCTCATACAACAGATTGAGTATTTCCCATAGATCTTTGTCTTTGGAAATATTGAGCTACTTTTCATTGTTCCCATAATGTTCTAGTTTAATTTGATCCATTTTGTATCATGCATGTTCCATGCCATTTTCCCATATTAGACAATAAAAGTGTTTGTAATACAAAATATCGCCCATTTTGTCTATTCAAAATTTTAAATTTATACTTGTCAATTTTATCATTGTCACAATATCATTCTTTCTCATTTAAATGGTATATTTGTACCATATGCTCTGATACCACTTGTAGGAAATATAAGATTAACAGGATGTAATGAAAATATGGTAAAAATGTTTATGATGAGTGTATAAATTCAAGAAAAGAAGCACAAAATATGGATAGAGAACATCATATTCAACGTGAAAATCCTCACACAGTTTGAGGAAAAAAACATGAGGGCAACATTGTTAAATTCGCTATCAGAAGTGATACAATGTTTTTCTCTAGTTTTGATTAGAACTATATGAAATACAATAAGAAAGAGATATAAAAAAATATCAACGTAGGCAGAGATTCTAAACTCCACCACACCAGAATTTCAACGAAAGACAACCAGACTATGAAGTACACATTAGTGAATGGCCTGAAACAATTGTATTGGACAGTAGAGATGCCTAACA